>JAHVYC010000103.1:24461-96369 GCA_020623665.1 Calonectria multiphialidica
GGGGATGGAGTGCGGCTGACGGTGACGGCACCGGGCTCGGAGGAGAATGCGTCCGGGTTGGGGCTGGGGGAATTGAACAGGTTACGAAGCCACGCCTGGAGGCCGGTTGGCGATGGAGGTGAGGAGTTGGGTTTGGCCTGTCCGTGGTGAGGCTCAAGGTGGCACGGGACAGGTATTGCAATTCCCACAACCCATGGTGGGGTTTGGCTGGTGGGGGGTTGTTGGCACCGTCAAAATTGTGGGGTATTTCCTTGTCTTCTTTGGACTGCGGTGCGACCTGTGGGTCCCAAATGCCACCACTCAGTGTAAGGCAGTACTTCATGATCTCTGAATAGATCTAAAGATTTGGCAGTGAGTGTATCGCATAATATCTACTTTACTGAGGCCTTATTTGAAATCAATATTTGTTTATTTGTGTCTTGTATCCCCCCCGAAAAGCACTGAGTTTGATTTGGTATCCCCAGAAACATGTGTTTGCCTTGACTGCAAAACCATCTAGTGGGTGGACAGTGATAATCAAAAGAACACTCCCCCCCTGTCCGGCAACATATCCTTCCCCAGCGCAAACAACCGTGTCAATCTTGTCCGAGAACCTTGGTCCTTGAAATAAACGTCCTCGAATAAAACAACCGCGTCGTATCAACCTCCCCCCCACCAGAAAGCCAGAGCCAGACTGTAAGAACACACCCGCCTCCAAGTGTGATGTCATTCAAGCAGACCGACTGGGAACTTGAAGCGGTTGACCTGATCGACGCAGGTTCTTTCGATGACCATATCGTCACCGTTATTGGCCCTAGT
The DNA here is from genome assembly GCA_020623665.1 of Calonectria multiphialidica. Classification (NCBI taxonomy): domain Eukaryota; kingdom Fungi; phylum Ascomycota; class Sordariomycetes; order Hypocreales; family Nectriaceae; genus Calonectria; species Calonectria multiphialidica. The sequence goes on from JAHVYC010000103.1 coordinate 25,260, forward strand.
TCCTCTGTAGATGGTTGGGTAGTCGAGCATAATGTCCAACTCGAGGAGGCGTGGGAGATGACGGCTGATTCCGAGACTCAAATCCTTGTAAAAACGATCGTAGGGTATGTATCCATCGAATTCCGGGCCACTATGTCGGGAACTGATAGGAAGAAGTCTGAAACCCAATCCGCGAGGCATTTCGATAGCAAGTCGGCTGAGATTTGGCATCCCCTGTAGATGTTGAGCTACTTCTCGGACGCTCTTATGCTTCAGTCCAGACATTTAAGTTAGCATGTTTGTACAACTCGCAGGCTATTTTATGTTGAACCCGATGATGATTTGTGACAAGTAAATTGGAAGGAACCGCGGGGAATCTTACAAAATCTTCCAGTTGTCCATCTATGTCAATAATGGCCTTTAGTACGGAGAGCCCGTCATGAACGACTAGCCACTCTAGCTTAGGACATTTTTGGGCTATGTCCTTTATGAGCTCGGGTTTTAGGACCCCGTTTATAAGAAAGTGCTGGTAGTGGATCAATAGCCTGCGGAGGTTCCTGAGATGCTCGGCCGTTTCCAAATAGAGTTGGGGGTTGAGTCCTGCACAGATGTGGAGTGACTGAAGGTGATCTGGATCGCAATGAAGAATAATATCAGATTGTAAATACGAATCTCCGGTGAATCTGAGATGATTGACCCTCAACTTTGGGGCGAAGGCCACTCTGCACTCGAATTCCGTAAGCATTGTGTCCGACATTGCTTCAATATTGAGGCTAACATAGCGAAGACCATTCATAAGATGGATTGCTTCAATTATACGCCCCAGAAGCGCATCGTCTTTGTGAATAGGCCCGTTGGCTGCTCTTATCCATGCATCGTGGTCGTACCTGCTTTGGTACAAGGTAATGGTAAACCGCCTGACTCGTTAGCTTTGTTGTAGCATAGGAAGTTGAAACTGACTCGATGTACTGCCTTATATTAACTACATCGCCGCCTTGGCCGCCTGAGAGAAATTCGTCCAGGAAGGATGAGACATTTCTCTCGGAGTCCTGAATCCAAATCTCCTTGAACATGTTCCCGGCAAAGCATCTTCGACAATCTTTTGAAGCCCTCGTGAGGCCATCCAGGCTCTTATCCCCCGAGAAAGCCGAGATGGCAGAGAGAATCTCTTGTGGCAATCGGAGCAAAGGTGGTATCCCAGTCGGCTGCGACATGCTGTGAGCCTGGCGAGGAGTTGTGTTACGTCTCCCGAGAAATGAGGAACATCACAGTCGAAGAAAGGTGTGTGGTGTTGACCTTGCCAAGTTTGGATCGTTTTAATAATGAGAATTTTGCAAACATTTGAAAGGTTTGATGGCAAACGTTTAGGGTTTGAGGGTCGCAGGTTTGATGGTAAATGCCAAAGGGGCCCAACAGTGAATCACTGCGTAGACTGGGCAGCTTTACTTTGAGAAATGTTAAGGGGTTGCCTGATTTTACCTCCAATTGAGTGGTGTTCGAAGCAATGGTTTCCATTGAATTGGTGCAAACTAGCTCTCGCTGAAACTTCCTCAGGCTCCTCAACCTGGCCCAGTCATAATATTCAGCTCATTTCGCCCCAGCCCCTCAAACAAACGATTCAGTTGCGTCCCTCTGATACCCTTACCAAGCGCACGTGTTTGACCTAGCCTAACTGTCTTATTTATCTCCCTCCCATGCTCTTACTAAGAGCATAAGCATTTCTCGCCTGGCCTAGTTATTCCGATCTCATCCATTACATCCTGAGCCTTGCGTCCCAGCACCTCAAACAAATACTTTCGCTGTCTCCCTCCGGAACTCTCACTAAGAGCGATAGAGTTTCCTGCGCTGGCTATTTATTCTCCTTGTGTGGCCATGCACAACTGAAACAGTGCTGCTTAAAGTCGGACGTCTTGCAGATTTTGTCACGATGCCCAGGACATCATGCCAATAACGAACGCAGGTCTCAAGAGCCCACGGGAAATACGTCTTTCTCCTCGCAAACTGACTTGCTGAGCTTGGATCGCAGGTACGTGCTGATGCTGACACCCCAAGAGACAACTCTGAGCAACGGATCCGAAGACATCACCGTCCGGGTCGCTACCTCATCGACTTTGAAGCCAAGAGAGCTAGCAGCCCTCAACATACGGGCGCAGACAGGACTAAGAGAGATGTTGACGATGTAAAGAACTCTGGAACCTCTGATGCCGTACCCTGTGGCAGGACAGGTCATGCACTCAAGCGTGCACGACTCGACATGAACAGCCTGGGCGTGGATAGCCTAGACAGAGAATTCTATGCCGGCATAGATCTGGCTAGCGATTCCTTTTCTCTTGTTAAAAAGTCCTGATCAGGGCTACCAGGGACTGATCATGCTTGGCGGCAGACCTGTGGACTTATTGGAATACTTGAACTCGCCTGAGTTCAAAGACCTCACGGTAAGGTCTCCCTTCTCACCTTTGACACTTTCCAATCCATGGCATATGCTAACGAGACATGGTGAGATAGAAAGCAGTAACGGAAACTGGTATCCCATCGACAATAGTGCATGGCCTCCAGACAAAATTGAAGCCTTGGTAGTATACTGGAAAGGAAAAGCTGGAGGTTCTCGGGCAGTCTCCGTTTCGGGGAGGGTTCCTTTGCGGCCGAGTGGGATTAGGTAAATACCTGATAGCGTTGCTTGCGGGTATGGACCTCCGGCACGCCAAACTATGAGTTCACATAATCGTCTGCCGATTCGGATGCTTGGTCCAATGGGCGGAGGAGATTCGCAAACACTTTGAACGAGTAAGTCAGGCTTTTATATTCGGGAATCGTCATTGACATTTGCCCTTAGCATACGCGATCTTCATACCCCATCCTTGGCAGCGCTGGTTTTCCCGTCTGAGAGCTGATCAAGTATGATGTGGTAATCTGCAGCCACAGCTTCCTCCGTGCCCGGTACAATGATTTGATGTACTGCAATGGGTACTGAAAAAAAGAAACCAACAACCATAGTTGTCATAAAGCCTATATTTGTCTGCCTACGAGCTACCAGCCTAGGCGCGCGCTCCTGGAAACACCCGGTTGAGCCTCCTGCTTGTTTTTTAACCAAACACAAATGGGTACTGCGATCGGTACTGCAATTCTGTCCATGCATTATCTGTGCCGTGGGCAGAGAGAGTATTCAAGCCAGTTTCAAAATGACTTTTGGCCCCTTTGCATTCCTCACTACACGATGCCTTGGGCAAGAATATTGCAGTCGTGATTCTAGACGAGTCACACGATGCGAAGAAGGAGGATTCGCTACTCAACGCCGTATTTAGTTCCCTCAATTATAAGCACATGGTCCTGGTAACCGGGACTCCCATGTTCAATTCATGGGAGGACCTAGCTGGCCAGGCCATGATATTGAGCACAACTTATTGTAGTGGCTGGGGCTACGATTTGGATATCTCTGGATCCTTGATCAAAATTTTGTTATGAAATCCTGCCCGGGCTCCAGGTCAGTTTGGGAGCTAGGCACCATGGCAAGGATACCTGCCACGCTACAGCTGGTCAAATGCATCATATATACCATGGTGAGAATGGAAACCTTGCCGTGAGGCCTTTGAAGTCAGTGAAGTTAAATAATGCAATGGATAATGCAACCCCTCGTGCTCCAGATTGCAATATTTGGGAGGAAATTTTTAGTATTATCATTTAGTTATTTATCTCTGGTGCAAAAAAAGAACCCCAAAGAGTTGCAGTGGAATGCACGGGTCTTGGCAAGGGAAGCTATTTGAAGTCTGATAGAGTTCATTATCTCCGATTCGCGAGTGCTTTAAGGTTGTGCTGTACAGATGATCAAAGCGGTTTTCTTGGCCAAGGCGCACAAGAGACCAACCAAAGTGGCTTAAATACTAATTGCAGCTGCCTGCAAGCCACCCTTGTGGCCTGGATGTGCTCCTGGGGATGCCTAATTGCTCACTTCTTGCTCCCACACTAGGCATACATCGGGTCATCACGACAGGGTTGATCAATTTCGTCAAGGCAGTCAGACAAGCCAAATTAAATCAATTTAAAAATCCGAGCCGGTCCTGGGTATATATCTGAGGCTCCCGTTTGCTTCGACGCCAGGTCGATGGAGCCTGAGCCAGAGCCTGGTAAAATAGCCATCCAGACTGCGTTTGATGTCTCTGAATGGACACCCAAGAGCTCAACTTGGCCACTTCGGCCTTTTTCGTCACCAGTTATCGATGACCTTTACTTATTCCAGCCCGAGAAAAACCCTCTTATATCCTCTTTCTCGCCACTAATGGCCCCGCCTTCTCTATCAAAGATGCAGGCCAATCTGGTTGCCGTGACTGGTCACCGCCAAATGTTTCTCAAATACAGCCAAATAAAAAATAATAGTTATGCTTTAAATATTCAATGTCGACGTTTTCGCTGCCGTGCTTGCCCCGTCCTTAATTCTCAGTGATCTTGGGGTTTTTGAATTTTGTCCCTGGCGGATGAGCATCTACGGGGAATCTGCAATATGGGTGACCGCAGACACCATCTCTGAAACTCGGGCACTGTTTTTTTTAATATTAGTCCTGGCCGGCTCATTCCACATGCATGGTACATTCGACTTACATGATGGCCATAAATACAGTCTTCCACCTCGCACTCCTGACCCCGGGTACAAGGATTTAGCCGAGACAGCATTGCAAGCGCGCGAATCTCCTCTTTTGTGGGCTTGTAGCTGTGCACAAACAAGCAGCTGTCAATCTTAGTGCAGGGTCCTCGAAGGTAGTGGTTGTTGCAGAGCTTGTTATGCTCCTTGCGGCGCTTAATGCCTTCCATGGCCTGCTGGCCTACAGAGATGGGGTCATCAAGACCTCGTGGGGTCGGGACCCAGGGTTGCGCCACTGCAGCGATTACGGGTGCTGCTGGTGCTGGTTTTTGGCGGATCGTGGCCTGCTTGGGTGCCAATGGCATCACCATCTGAGGCGGCGGGCTGGGCGTGGCTGTAATGTTGGCATACGAAGACGGGTTGATGGGTGGTGGAGCTGGGGAATCATCCAAGTCGGTGGCGACGGTGGTAGCCGATGCCATGGGAGGGGATAGGGAAGCATTGCTTGTTGCAGGAGTCAAAATGCCGGGGACCGAGTTGGAAGTTGACGATTTGGGAAGCGAAAATGATGTCTTATCGACAAGCTTATCATGGCGGAAGATGCTGGTGTTAAATCGTGCAATGTTGACGCTGGTATCCTTAAGTTCGCGCACGGTAGGGTATCCCTCAAGCACCGATATTCTTTGGCGCGCAACCTCATCGGCGAGGAGCTCGTCTAGGAAAGGAGCATAGCCGGCATCATGTGAAATGCCCAAAAGAACTTGCTTGCAATTGTGGTTCTGCAAATGCCATCTAGCGGTTTCTGCGACTGGTGTAAGTCGTTCCATTCTTTCTGGGTGGGTCTCATGTGTTGCATACCTTTGATCTTGGAGTCGGCTCGCTCTTTGCCATAGCCAACATCGATAAAATCAAACGAGGCCTTGGCCTGTGTAAATCCTAAAGTAAAGTCTCGGAAATCGGTGGGGTTCTCTATGGAGCCATCGCGGATCATGGCCTTGCTCAGGCCGTTGACGTTGGCTACTACTCTGGCGACAATTTCTAGCTCGTCGGCGCGGTCGCCGACATGCTTGGCAACGGCAGCGCGCAGAGCGTAGGCAGCTTTTTTGCCACCCTCAATGCGCTCTTTGATTAGATGCTCGTGAAACTGCGCGAAGACGTCAGTTAGCAGGTGGGTCGCAAAAATTTGTATAAGACGGGAAAAAATTAGCCAGGCGGGTTCACATACCAAGAGACCATCGCCGTCTATTAGGATCAAAATGTATGGATTACGGTTCTGATACGATTAGCCGTGTGATATCGTAGGAAGGGGTCTTATTCCAAAGCCCACCTTGAGATTACTATTCTCGGCTGATACATATTGAATTTCGTTCTCGTAACTCTGCATGCGCTGCTGGAGATCCCTTCTTGACTGTGTCGCATCGGCGAGGTCGAGTTCAGTATTGTGTAGGCGCTCGGTCAGGACATTATTCTCTTCTCGCAGGGTGGTCTCGATATTTTGGGCGTAGATAAGAATATCCTGTGGCGCGAAAGCAGAGTCATGTCAGCATTGGGTGTGTGGATGGGCGCGGGCGGCACGAGAAGCGAGAGACACAAGGCAAAGACATGGTGAGAGTGCGATGAGATGCAGAACGACCGACGAGCCGTTCCAGCAGGTTTCGGCTTCGCGCGTGCTTGTGAAAGTCGGCGACGAATGACGAGGGAGCATGGAGCAGCGGGAAGCTGGAAGTGGGAATAAAACGGCAGATGGATACGCACCTTGATCAGGTCGCTGCTGCTATCCTGGTACGCCTGCAGCGTCGAGTAGCGCTGGATCAAATCGACGAACGTAGTCGCCATGATGGAGGCCAAATATGTTTGAGAGGAAAAAAACTCAAGAGCTATTCTGCAAGAGTGTGTGCGTGTGCAATATGTGCGTTTGTGGGTGGAGGAGGAGCGTCTGTGTGTCTGCCTTTTCCCCGGGGGAGCTTGCTTGCACGGATAAAAAAACGACCAGTGGGCAACTTTTTTTTTGACAGAATTCAGGGATTTAAGAGGAAAGATGGAGGGGAGTGGTCTGACGAGATTAGACAAGACCGCAATGTGTAAATAAGAGCGCGTATTCAAAGGCGACAGACGCGCGCGGCAACTGCGACGTGACAGACAATTGGAGGAGGTTCAGGTTCAGGTTCAGGTCCAAGAGTAGAATAGAAGCAGAAGTCGAGCAGGTGCGGGAGCAGGGTCTTTGGATTCTGGGGGGTGTGCCTTTTTTTGGCCTGGGGGGCTTGCTTGCTTGGCCTGATCTGCGCTGGCCCTCACTCGCCCGCTGCGCTGCTGCTGCTTGCTGGTCCTAGCTCTCTGGACCCTTCGTCTTGGATGATGTGTTTGGCGCTTGCTCACTTGCTTACCTACTTTGAGTGCTTGCTTGCGAGCGATTCCAGATCTGGAGAGCCACGGGTACCGCTGGCTCAGTCTTGCTTTGACTAGGTTTGCACCATGTGGCTTGTTCGTGAGCACAAAGGAAAGTCAAACAGCGGCTTGATGCTATCCAGAGAGGTAGGCAGGTATGCGTCTAAGTCTCCTTGGTGGAGCTAAGAAAAAAAAGCCCGACGCCGCCAGATTTGCTCTGGATTTTTTGAATTTTGAAGTTACCAGCGCACAAAATACTTTGTGGGTGCCAGTGAGGACGATACGGTGCGGAATCTATCTGAGACCTGGGAAAAAACGGTGTAGATGCCCGTGAGGGTAACATGTCTGGGGATGGAATCTCTCATACATAGTCGGTGAGGTCAGCTATTTTTTTCCCAGTCTTTTTTTTTTTCCTTCTCTGTTTCTGGCTCAGACAAGGATCGATGAGACCCATCAAATGAAGCAGGCATTGGGTACCTCGTAAGTACCCATTCAAGTGCCGATGCTCCACCAGTTCTAGATCACCCATAGGTTGCACCAGGGACCACAGCATCGATTCCATCGTCGGGTTGCACAACGCTAAACAGCAGGCCTCAGAGTTTTTTCTTACCTTCCATTCATTTATGCCTCTTCTTTTCAATCCTTCCTTCCCACCCTCTCGGGTATGGCAAACTGGGAAGGGCGCCTGGCCTCAATACGTCCTGATGAGTGGTGTGCGGCAAGGGACATTGCGCAAATGACCAATATAACGAGCGACAGGGTCGGAGTCTGAACACGAGTAGCCCTAATTAAAGCGCAAGAAGCCACCACCAGCTACTGCTCTCTTGCAGGGTACCTCCGCGGTACATGACGCACTGTGGCGCTCTAAATTAATGATCGTCTCAATTAAAAAAAAAAAAAAAAAGCTGGTCTTGCCCATGCCCTGTAAGGCCTGGGCCACTCTCAGTTCCGGATTCAGCAGTGACATGACATTCGCTTCGAGTAACCCGGAGGCAATCGCTTAAGGAGGGCAAACAGTCTCGGGCATGCAACGTGCGACATGCGTGCCTCATCACGCACACACGCACAACAACTGTCTTTGTATGTACGTACGTATGCGCGCATGCTTGCGTGAAATGTTTGTGTGTTGGTGCAGCGCTCGCTTGGCCCTGGCATTGAAGCCCAGAAGCCCGTACCAAAAATAAATACCTCGTCAATGCGCCGGCCAAAAAAGCATTCTCGCTTCCATTCAAACACAGTGGTCTGGCGGGTGTGCCACCCAAAAAATATCATGCCATCATCACGCCGGGGGGTGGTTGCGCGCCCAGTGCCAGCGATGCAGCTCGCGGGCCTCTCCGCCGCTGTGGTTCGTCCCGCAGGTCCCCTGTCACAGTAGTCGCTGCGCCAGAGGGCCCATCACATATCCCCCCGCTAAGGCAAAATGCACCAAAGCTGTCCCTCTCCCAAATCTGGGGCCACTCAGCGCTCGCGCGCCCTTGTCTAGCTGACAACGTTTTTCAGCCCAGTCACCATAGCCGCCAACATTGCCAAACGTCGTCCCCAGGGACCTGTTTCGCCCGAGGGGATCAAGATGCTGCGCTCTCCCGCCGGCCAGTGCATCCATGTCTGTTTTGTCACCATATGCGCCGGCCTCGACGACAAATCGTCATTCTTACCACCACTTTGCGCTCACAAAAACTCCCATCGAAATACCATGTCATGTGCCGCCATCTACTACCACCACCACCACAACCCGCCACAACGTAGCTAAGCTAAGCTCCAGCACCATCGCAGGCCATCCGCCCTTGTTATGCTTCCGTTACATCATCTTGCACTGCCAGCTGGCTGACCGACTCCTTGTCTGCTGTTTTACCCTCTCATATTAGCCCAAGCACATGCAAGTAGTCATCTTGTAATCCACCATCCCGTTTCATCCCGGCGTCTTTAGGCCCCGGCGCCGTCCCCCGCTCCCAATGTTCCATCCACCTCTCCCGTCTGTGGGAACTGATTGAATAATTGCCACACCGTATCATTGCCCAAATCCCCTCCAAATAGCCATCCCAGGTCGTTTGCCCCAGCATTTCCAGTATTTACCCCAGTATCTACCCCAGTTCCTACCCCGACATCCCCCAGTTCCCCCATACCGAGTGGCAGAGTCATACCATTCTGCACAACGTTTAGGTCGTTGTATATGATGTCTCCGGTGGGAAACATAGGTGCCAGCATAGCCAGACTATCTGCTGACGGTAAACTCCACCCGCCTGCTGCGTCCAATGCCGGGATCCCCGAGTATTCAAACCCCTCTTCTGGACCTATTGTCGAGTTCATTGGCTCGGAGGAGGACTCGGTTGGCCTGTTGCGGCTTGGGCTCGATCGTACGCTCGTATTAGACGCGAGGTTGGACATGATCATTTTGGACCGCGATACGATTGCTCTGAGCACCCCTTGCGCGGCCTTAGCCAACGGGTTGCGGTCCTGCATTGCCTGAAACCGCTCGATGGTCCAATCAAAATGCTGCAACACACTCTCCTTGAGTTCTTTGTAGTCTTGTGGGAACAATATATAGATAGATGCTATGAGCACAACAGCATCGAAACTTCCAAAGAAGAGCAAATGACTACGTGCCTTGGGTTAGCATAGGACTCAAGTCGCACGCCCCTGTAGTTGAGACTCACTTTCTCCAGCTGTCCGGAGGCAGGCCCGAGAACGTTTGTTTCTGAATCTCGAGCATTCGTAAACTGGCCTCGATTGCCTCTGTCCTACTCTCACGACGATGAAAGATGTACGGCCGATGCAATGCCATGAGCGTAAATTCTTGCAACTGGGCGAAGTAGAACCTGGCGGCTTGTATCCAATGCACACCCGGGTGCTTATCCCATTGTGTATCTGGATCTTCTAACCTGAACAGAGAGGGGGTATTGGCGTGGATACCATATATCTTTCGGTGAAGTTGGTCAACCTTTCTAAAGAGGGCACGAGACGGCTCGCTGTTTTCTAGGTCCCGTATGTCTTGCAGAGGCCTCACAAGCTCTATGGTCCAAAGAATTAGGGAAATGGGAGATGGCTGATCTGTCTCGATTCGGGGGATGAGCGGGTGTTTGAATCGACCATTTGTCAGGCGTGCGTCGATGGGCAGAGGAGGCATTGGCCGGTTCCAATCTATTGTCCCCGGACGTCCAAGTATAACGGCGCATGTGATATCCCTAAAATCCAAAAAAGAACAAATAAGCCACCATTCCGCTGGCAGACCACACATTTCACAAGACTGCATCTTACCATAGGGCGAGGACAGCGTACAGCCTTCGTCGTCTTTGAATCAGCCACTGGTTTTCGTAGATACTATTCTCGCTGGAGTCTTGGGGCAGTGGGTCCCTGCTCTGCTGATCCATTCCTATATCTTGGGCATAACGAATTGTCACGGATATGGCATGCCACTACTACTATTAGCACCGGCAATTCAAGGAGTAAGGTGGGACTTGCGGCATCGGTAACTTTGGCAGTGTACTTGAAAAATGTAGCCCGTAGAAATTGCGCCTGCACGGTTTCTAGTGTGATTTGATTGGTCCCAAGAAGATCAATGATGGCGGCTCCAGCGTTGCTATACTCAGTGGCCACGTCCTCCAATGTCATGCTGTTTATGTATCGCAGTGGGTCATAATCTGGATCATTCTTCTCTGTGACTAGGATGAGTGACAACGCCAAGGTCTGGAATAAGACGGCGGGAAATGCTCTCAGATGAGACGGAATACCCCGGGGCCCGACGTCTGTGAAAGTAAGAAAGGGCAGCTTGCACCACTCGTCAAACTGCCTACGGAAGACCTCCGGGTCGATAAAGTAGTATTGCCAGTTTAGGGTGCGCATGAACGATGCAGTGAGCAAGTCGATGTACTTTTTGGATGGTAGCTGCCTGATCAGAGCTCTATATTTTTCTCTGAGAGAAATGTCATGCCGAGGGGCTTGACGGGCATCGGGGCCATAGTCAGGAGGCAACCGGTAGACTTGGTCGTCCATCGATGATTCGATCTGCCTGAGAAAGGTCATGGTGGAGCCCATGTTTCGGCCATAACCCCAATCTGCTGCGCTGGAAGACAGCGTGCCGCCGTCCTCGGCTTTTGGGAGTGCTTCTAGGACTGTTATTTCGGCATTATCTGGTCGCTTCCCATGGCCACGGGGTCCGTTTGATGGCAGTACCGGGGCGCGATATCGAAACCTGGATTCGTAGGTGCATGCCTCTGGGGTGTCTCGTCCGATACAATTCGAACATGGCCTCTCTCGATTACACTCGAAAGGAACATTAGCCAACACTGCGTTAAACAACTATATACCACGTCTGAGGTATGGTTCCTCGGCAAACCTTTTGCTTTCGCCGATGACATTCAGTGCAGGACGATCTAAGACGCTGTCTCTTTGCGGGAGGCCCAGTACGGAAGAGTGCCTTTGTGTGGTCTGGCGGCCCCGGTACGTTGGCTACCATGGCTGACTATCAATGTCGCTGGTCGACGTGCGATACTTAATGGGGCATAGCAAGATGGGTGGGCCGAATCATGACAGTAGGCTTAGTTGTGCCAGGACCCGGTCGCCTTGTTGGCTGTGGAGAGTGTGAAGTCGACAATGATGTTTGCGAGGCTGGCCACCCGTCTCGAGCGGAGATATCGGCGCGGCTGGGGCTCCAACCCGGAGAAATAATTGGTGGAACCATGGAAGTGGACATCGGCGTGTTCGGTGATGTGGATCAGACTCTGGATAGGTGTTTCCCAACTGAGCAATTGACAGGCATTTTCAAACTTAATTAGCATATATCCGATTAGTTTGACAAGGGTTGCCATTTACAAGATCTTAGCCTTTACCCATATACACGTACGGGCCAGACGCGGTTTTTATTGTCACTTGCAAGCTGATTATTTTTTGTGGTTGTTGTAATCTTGCACTGTGGTACAGTCCACCACCAATTTCGCTTCATCCTTGTAAAATAATATGCTAAAAGGAAAAGCTGACGACACCACAAGAATGCCATGAATAATAATGAAAGAGCGAGGGGTTGGATGATGGTAAAAAATAAAAAATAAAAAACCCGAGCATTGCTTTTGCTACTTTATTTATTTTATCCATCTATTGCAGCTTTCAAAGTATCGGGTTATATTCAGTAACCAAATTGCACACTGCAAGGCATTGTTAGACTTGTGGCATATCGCTTTGGTGTCCCGTGAATTTAGCGAGGGCAGACATGATGGATGTTGCAGATGTCGACAATCATTCCTCAACATGGAACTCGACTATGCTATTGGCCTAAGCTACGACTCCACAAGATAAACAGGTACACGCAGTCGCTTCAGTTCAATTTGTGGAGATGGTGCATGTCCTTCGGCTACTGCGAACGTGTCTCAGTCTCGATGGCGAACCGAAGGGAAATGGTCAATTACGACTAATTCGCGTCCGTCACAAACCCCACGTTGCATCCAACGCCGATGTCTTGAGGCGAGGATCAGGGTCGATCAAGAGCAGTGTGAAACACCGTCGCCGTTTTCATTATGAGGAGCGTCCAGTCGGGGGTCGAGTTTGACGCGGACAAATTGGAGGGACTGTGAACATACACATTCATACACAGGTGGGACGGTGATCTGGCGTGCTATACCGTGTTGCGCCTTTACACCGCAACTGTGCACATGGCCGGTCTCCTTTCTTGTCCGCTCAGATCATCAGTCTGGCAGGCAAATGCGGAAATTTGCACGGGATGCCGTGCCTTGGCGGACTTCTCTTGGCTGCATTCTCCGCAGAATCGGAGTTTGATGGTGCCGTGCCACTTCTGCCAAAGACGACTTTCAGATGCGGCCCTCCCCCACCAGCCGTGTGGTGAAGCTGATATCAGAGGGTTCCTCTCTTATCTACCTCCAGCAGCCGCTAATGCACAGTGGTATCAATCAAGGCGCTGGTTGCTTTTTATCTCTCTCTCTGATTCCGGTTTCAGCAGGTGGGTTAGGTTGGGGGTGAAAACGGCGCCAAGGGAGCGACCGGGTGTGCACAATCCCCCGCATGATGACGGTTCAGCCTGTACACCCAGTGTCATGATCGTGTGCAAAGGACCCAGGTCGTACGTGGTTTCTTTCCGCGCATGCTGGCATCTTGTCAAAATCAGCCTCCCAAGTGGACCGGCACCGTGCTTATCCTGGCTGACAATTTACTCCCATCGCTCCAATCAAAGGGGCCGCGTGCGCCGCCGGGTCCCAAGTTTGCGTTATTCCCCTAGCCGCGCTGCTTAGATCCGAACCACTGTCAGGCAAATTGACACATACCATCTGCTCTAAGCGGGCCGCTAGTGGTCCCGGTGCTACCGAGCGCGAGCCCCCCCTGCCTGCTTGGCGTAAGTGCAGGCTGAAGCTACGTACCTCTTACGCACATTATCGCCGCCAGTGCTCGAGGCCAGCATCATCTCAGAACTTTAACCCACCACTTTTCCCACTGCCTCCACATTGCGCAAGCTCATCTTCTCTTCTCTCCAGAGTTTTTTTCTCCTCCTATTCATCCGCTCCTTTACATCTCCCACCTTCCATTTCGTTTGTCCCTTTTTCGTCCGCCTCTGACGCCGCCTACCCCTCTAAAAGCATCCTAACGGCCCTCCCGTCAGCCCCTGACCCTTCTCTGACGTCGGCTCGCGACTATCCTAGCCAGCGCGGCAGACGATAAGATCGATTAGTTACCGCGACGCCTGACGCTTGACGCCTCACCAACCTCAACCTTCAACGACCCCTCCCGTGTCCCCCTCATCATGCCTGCGCGACAGACTCGGAGCCAGGCCGCTAAGGCCCGCAACACGCCAACTTCGTCTGACGAAGAGCGTGAGGTCCGGAAGCAGCAGAACGGCAACGGTTCTGCCCACAAAGCTCCGGATGCCTCGGACGAGCTTCCTGAAGAGAACATCTTTCTCTTCTGGCCCAACATCATCGGTGAGAAGGCCACTATCTGGCCCCGCCGCTACTATTCGCTAACGATGACTACTGCCAGGCTACGCGCGTATCGTTCTCGCCATTGCGTCCCTCTACTACATGCCCCTCCACCCACGCACATGCACCGTGCTTTATAGCGTTTCCTGCTTGCTCGATGCTCTCGACGGCTATGTCGCACGCGTCTTTGAGCAATCTACTCGCTTCGGCGCCGTCCTTGACATGGTTACCGACCGCTGCACCACCGCCTGTCTGCTCGTCTTCCTGTCGTCCGCCTTCCCTCGCTGGGCCATCATCTTCCAAGGCCTGATTGCCCTTGATCTCGCCAGTCACTACATGCACATGTATGCTACCTTGGTCGTTTCCGGCACCGACTCTAGCCACAAGAACATCGACAAGACCAAGAGCTGGCTCCTCAACTTGTACTACACCAACAAGGTAGGTTTTATAACTTGACATTGCTGCCTAATGCGCTAGATTCTAATGTCTCTTTTTTAGAATGTCTTGTTTGTGTTCTGCGCTCTTAACGAAGTCTTCTTTATCGCCCTCTACCTCCTCTCCTTCTCCTCCCCTCTGTTATCCCCCCACCTCATCAAGACTGTCGAGAACACCAGCGGAGAGGCCCTTCAGCCTGGTGCCCAGGTCAACACCTCCCTCCTTCGACAGATTTTCCCCGATCCCTTCAGCGCTGCCGCCCTCGAGCTCGCTCGCGCCAACAAGATGGACTCGTTCTGGCCCTGGGTCATTGCCGGCATCAGCTTCCCCGTCATGTTTGCGAAGCAAATCATCAACGTTGTCCAGCTTGTCAACGCCAGCAAGGGACTGGCCGAGGTCGACATCAAGACTCGCCGCGAGAAGGGCCTCCCCAGACCCAAGCCCAAGACTGCTTAAGTAAAAGAGCCTCGTCTCGATTCGAATCGGCACTATATATTTTTAATACTTGCTGGTACCCGAAATAGTATGGGGGTACACGTTCAACGATCTTGCTCCTCGTTATTCTCTTGGGTGGCATTCTTTCCCAAAGCCATGGCTCGGCTTGTGTGGCTTTTGAACGGCATAGCATTGCCTAGATTTGAACCAAATTTCGTTCAAGTCTCTTCTACAACCTCAAACGACAATTAGGGACTTTGTTTAGGTGGATTTTAAATCCCCCAAACTGCATGAAATGGCGTAAATGGGGAACTCTACGGAACAAGGCTGGGGGATGATGAAAATAGTTAATCGAAAACCGGGTTGGCGGAGGCACCCTCAAACATTGGGGAATGATGTGTTGGGGTTGGAGGATCTTAATGGCGATTTCTTCGTCTGATTTAGCGGGTGACTTTGGTTTAGACTTCATTGTACACATAACTTGGGTTCCATCTTTTGTACATTTTACTTGCGGACGAAACACCTCGAACACTCACTGGAACTTATCGTACTGCGAAGTTTTGCTCAGTTTTTTTGGGGGGTTTTTTTTTTTATATTTTTAATGTGTTGGGTTGGTTGGGTCATATCGGCTTGCCAAACATACTCTGGCAAATGCCCAGACGTCACCTATAATTTAAGGGAATTAATAACAAGCCTCCCACTTTTGTTACCAAGCCTCCAGCTAAGTACTATAGATACTTAAGCTAAGTTTATATTGGTAAATACTTTGTTTATGAAATAAATTTCTTAGAAAATAGAAATAAAAATAACTGGATTTATGTGATAAATACAAAAAGAATAATCAATAACAAGTGGGAGGCTCGTCAATACTTTCCATAACTTAATCGGCATATTCTAAAGCAGAAAGCCCACGTGGGTGATGGTACGCAGGGAAAAACTGTGGTATTTGTTCTAAGATAAAACTAAATGGAATGAGCTCTGGGCCCCGAGAAGAATCGATAGCATCGTTTTCATCCGCCCGTATTAAGCAACGTATCTCATACGTAACCCCGCCAGGATCTTCTCTCACGACCGCTCTGCATTGGTATTACTGCCATTCGTTGCCGCCACAGTCTCGCCCTGTCCCTCACGGGTCGCCCTCTGGGTATCAGCTGCCTCGTTGTTCTCAATGATGCCACGGCTGAGGAGGCCGGCGCTGTCCTCGTCGGCGGGGGTGGCCATGCCATACCAGGCGACGACACAGACACCCAGGATTCCGGCGATACAGCTGAAAACAAGGGCAACGACTCCTCGAGTAGTGAAGCTAAAGGGAATGCGAGTTAGTTTGGATAGGCTTAGGAAAGGGGAGGGAGGATGGGAAGTTTGATATGGGAAACTTTGGTGGACGAACCCAGCAGGAATTGTTGGCGGAGGGACATTCTCGCCGGTTAGATCAAGGTAGTCGGCCGTGTTGCCGGCGGCGTTGCCCTCCGTAGCAGCGCCGCCCTTTTTGCAGACCTCGAGGTGGTTGTCAGGAATGATTATAGTCTTTTGCAGGTCGAGGGGCCTCTCGATAAAGGTGGCGATGAGGCCTGAAATGACGTGCCATTCGATGTGGCAATGGAAAAGCCAGACGCCTGGCGAACGAAACGATTAGTTTTACTATTTGGCACGCAGGGCAGCGGGCCTTGAACACGGTGGGGTGTTTTGCACTTACCAGGGTTGTCAGCCTTGAACCTCATGACGATGTTGCCATTGGGATAAATGACCAGAGTATCGCGGCGCATGGGTGTCTTGGGCAGGTCCTTCTCGGCCACACCGACATCCTCCCAGGTGCCCGCCTCCTCTTCGGACCGGTAGATGGCCTGGAACGCATGGCCGTGAAGGTGGAAGGGGTGGCGGCCGGAGTCGAGGTTATTGACGACGAGCTGGACAATCTCATCCTTCTTCAGCACGAACGAGTGCGTGTATGTCCCGTACACGGCAGGGTTCTCGGCGTCCTCGCCGGCGTTGAGGGCCGTGTAGAGCGTGGGGACCTTGGGGGGGCGGTACGTGATATTGTTGAAGAAGGCGTAGTTCTGGCCGTCGCGGAGGTTGTCCATCATGACGTCGAGTTCGACGGTGCGGTCAGGCTCGCCGAGGAGCTCCATCTTGTCGTAGGGGACGAGCGTCATGTCGTCAAACGGCTCTAGGGCATCGACCGTAGCGGCGGCAGGGAGTTCCTTTTTCTTGTCATAGACGAGCCAGCCGGTGGAGTTGTAGTTGAGGTCGTCGGGGAGAACATCAAAGAGAGTCTTGCAATTGCGTGTGAATATTCATGTCTCAATCGGGATATAATGATTTGATGACTTACAGTGTCCATACTCGCAGAAATTAGAAAGTTCTTGGATGTATCCTTCTTAGTGGTGATTAGGAAACTGACTCGCTGAGCAGCAGAGAGATACACCATGTCAGCCTCGGCCTCCTCAGTGTAAATGCCGTCAACCTCGACGATGCGCATCGTGTGGCCCTCAAACCAAAGGTACTGCCCGGCAAATGCTCCCATGTTAATCACACGGAACAAGTAGGTAGTCTCGGGCTTAACAGAAATAGTAAAGTTCTGGGTCTCGTTCATGAGCGCGGCGTTGGGGACTGGCTCAGCACCCGAAGGATTTGACTTGGCCATGAAGAAGTTGGGAATGAGATATTGCATCTCATCATGATACCAGTCGGACAGAGTGAGAACAAGTTCCTCGTCGACCTTGTCCTTGTAGGGGAAGTCCTTGTCATGGATAATCAAGGGACCACGCAGGCCATCGGGGTACTGGGCGCTAGTATGGGAATGATACCAGTACGTGCCAGGCTGGTCAATCTAGAGGGATCCTTTTAGCCCAGTTTATTGCATTTAGATAGGAGCCTTTGCTTACAGTGAAGTTGTATGTAAAGGAAGCGCCTGGGGGAATTTCACACTGCGAGACGCCGGCGGGACCATCCATGTGGGTGGTGCCGTTCATGTACAGACCATGAAAATGCAGCGAGGTCGACTGGTTTCCGAGGTTGTTGTGGGCATTGATGACTATCCTGTCACCAATGCTGGCCTCGATGGTGGGAATGGGCCATTTCCCATTGATTCCAATGACGGGACGCTCTTGGGCGCCGTCGGGGTTGGCTCTAACCCAGTGGATATCAAAGTCATATTTGATTGTGGCAGCACCCGCAAGCTGCGAGGCTACTAACAGAGAGGCTGCCACGGAGGACAGAATATTTGGAACCATGGCGTTTGGGGAGGGCAATTGAGACAGAGGACAGAAAGGGGAGAAGAAGAAGAAGAAGAAAAGCGGTGGAGAGACGAGGTCACTCCAACCTCATCAACACGCTTTTAGGGTACAGATGAGAAAGATGGGAGGCAAGATGGGAGATGATCTCATCAGATAAGCAAAGAAGTGCAAGGCGAATAATTAAGAGGCGGGACCAGAGACAGCAGCCGAGTACGGAGCTAAGACGAGAGGGGGGGGATGCAAGTTTGCCCCGAGTTGCTGGTAGACATGGGGTGTTTTAGTCCGTCTAGCACCAGCATGGAATCAAGAATCGGGTAAGACGACAGGAAGAGCTCACGAGGCTAGATTGAGAACATGGAGGGACCAAGGCGGGAGGAAACGTGGGACGATACGGGAGAGGGCCCAAAAAACCACGACCGGTTTCTGTGAAGCTACGCAAAGTACCATATACAAGTTGAGATTCTATTGATAAAACAGGCCGGGAACGTGGCATGCCTCGTGTTTAGCGCGGTGGGAGGGAGCTGAGGCAGAGTGGCATGGCTTTTTTTCTTACTATCAGTGAAGCCAGTCAACGTACGTCGATGGAGAAGGCCGAACCTGTCCCCCCGCCGCGGCACCAATGCCGCACCGCACACAGGGTTCCAAATACGGGTAGGATGATCAGAGCTCTTGAAGGGGGGGGGGGGGGGGGGGGCGAAGAGGGGGGGGGGGGGGGGTGGTGGGGGGCAAGAGGCTTTGTGGCTTGGACAGGCCTCAGTCGAGCCCGCGCCAGGCGACGCTGTGTGGTTCCGCGCTACATCTGCTATGGATGTGTGTGCAATCTAATCAATCGAGAGCGTGTGGGCAGATGGTGGTGCCACGCATCTAATTTGCACCGCGTATATCCAATTCACTGGCGATTAATTTTCGTCTGGGTGCTTCGATTTTTCGCAACCATAATGGCCGACCAGCTGGCATTTAGTGTGTGTGTGTGTGTATCTTGGTGCTCAACAGCATGTATAGAAGACAGGGGGCCAATTTTACAAAGTGCGGCCAACAGTCTGCGACCACCTAACATTAGCCCCATCTAAAATGACCTAAAGATTATTATGCATAAGCTTTAATGTGAATAAATAAATAAATTTATATAATAATTTTTATTTACTGGGCTTAGGGTGACGCACTGTTGGGTGGTCGCAGACCTATGGCGGCACACTGTATCGTATCAACGCCAAGCCGGGACACCTACAGATTTCTGCTGTCTGGGCGATCCGCCCGACCGCGTGGGAAACCCACCCCCGGAAGCCAAGCACCTGCTAAACGGGCTCTGCAGGGCCCTGGGGAGGAGGGTCCGTCCACGGCACGTCAGAGCCGAGACAAGCGGTCCACATCCCACATTCACATCCCGCACGCGGATGCTGATAATCCATCCCTCAGCCTCATATCCCACCCTGGGGAAGAGGGAGGCAGAACGACGTGGTGTGTCAGCTCGATAACCGAAAAGAAAGCTCCCTGGAAAGAAACCGAGAGGTCCAAATGGGCACAGAGAAAGCTCGGAGACAAAAGTGAGCAGCCACCGCCAAGAGATGTCATCAGAGTTGAGAACCAATGTCTCTCTCCCGCCAGCCCCCCTCTCTTCACTAAGAAGATAATCTAGACCTCGGTCTCATCCACACGTGAGCTCCAGTGCTCTTCTGCTTGTGGCTGCGCGGCGTCTGTGAGTGGCCGAGTGAGCCTGAATCAAAGAGTGCATGCATGCATGTACCAGCTCACTCTATCCATGCTTTGCGGCTGAGACATGTAATTGGAGCCGACACACTCAGACCCCGGCCCATCGGCAGATATTTGATGCTCGCATTTTTTACCCAGGTTGTTCGGTTATCGCTCCGAAATGCTGCGGTATGTTTCCGTCCTTTTTTTGGGGGGGTAGTGGAGGGAGGGGAGGGGGAGCCTGTCCGCTTCTTCCTCCTTTGACTCATTTGTGGAGTCGGCCTCGATGGTTTCCCAGTCCTGCTCCAAATTGCCATAGCTCTGGTTTAGTCCTGCTGCACCTCAACTACCTCCCACTAACCCAACCCCCCCAGCAAGCTTAAGCCTAAGCCTAAGCCTAAGTCAAATCCAACGTACATACAGGGTACCCGTAAATCTCTCCCATTGTCGCATGACCTTTTTTTTTTTCCACTTCCGCTTCTGCCCTGATGCCGGCCGTCTCGTCTGATCGGCAAGTCGCCCCCCAAACTCGACCGCTCGTCTATGCAAGCCACTTTTCCATCGTTTGCGATACGCACTACCAGTTCCGTCCGTCTCTCTGAGAACGATTACAACGGCTACTGGGAAATGAAAAATAGGGCTGCCTTCCTAAACCCGCCTCTTTCCCGGTTTGGATTCTCATTACATGTTGTGACGAGCCCCCTGGTGCTTTTAGTTTGTATATACACCAACATAAGGACAGAAAGACGGGCTATGACACAGAGTTTGCGGGATAAAAAAGAAAAAACTGCAAATCAGCCCAATGAACCCTCTCCAATCTCCCTTTCTCTCCAATTCTCTAGTACGCGGTCTGTGATTGAAACCGCGAGTCACTGTTGCGCAAAGCTCGGGATAACCAACAACCTAGCGTGCACCCCACGCCCACGGCAATTCCTTGCCGACTGCTGTCTGTATTAGCGGCTCTGGCCTGAAAGCCACAGCCTAGCTAGCCAAACGTTTCGCATCGCCATGTCGTTCGAGACGCCCCCCCCCCTCTTTTCGGGGCAACAGTCGGTGGGCCGGTTTTTGGGGATGGGCACACCCAATGACCTGCTCACTGTGCCATCTGCCATGACCTTGGCTATTGCAAACCTCTCCGATCTGTGTACCTGGTACATAGCTACCCTCACATCTGCCTGGTGACCCCCCGGCTCCCCTAGCGGTCTCGGACCCGATTATCATATCGATCTCCCACTGATCTTCTGCTTCTTCTATGAACTTATCAGATCTAAGAATGCTGTGATCTCCTCGACACGCCGGAGCACATTTCCATCAAATCTCCCTCTCTTCCACTGGAGCTTGGCCTCGTCGTATTCTCTTCCAATCCATTGAGCCAAGCAGTCAACTAGCCCGGCCCATCCTTTCCTCTTCCTCATCATGGCTGTTGATGTGTTTTCCGTGCCCGTCTTCCTCGTCGTCTTCAGAGAGACTGTCGAGACCGTCATTATTGTCTCCGTTCTGCTAGCTTTCCTGAAACAAACTCTCGATGGCCCCGATGGTGATATCAGAATCTACAAGCGCCTGAGGCGCCAGGTGAGCTCGTCCCATCATTCGCGTCGTTTGATCTGCTTCTCCTTTGGCGAAAGACTAACCACAGGACTCTGTCGTCTAGATCTGGCTTGGAACCGGCATTGGCTTCTTCGTGTGCATGGTAATCGCCGCCGCCGTCATCGGCGTATTTTACACTGTTGGAAACACGTCGTGGGAAAAGAACGAGTTCTACTACGAAGGCGCCTTCTGCCTCTTCGCCTCCGTCATTATCACCATCATGGGCGCCGCACTCCTCCGCATCGGCAAGATGCAGGCCAAGTGGCGCGTGAAGCTTGCCAAAGCCATCGAGTCCCCCCTGCGGGCCGGTTCCAGCGGCTTCCTCAAGAAGTTCTTTGAGCGCTACGCCATGTTCGTCCTGCCCTTCATCACGATTCTCCGTGAAGGCATCGAGGCTGTCGTGTTCGTCGCTGGCGTTTCGTTCTCCGCCTCCGCAAAGGCCATCCCTCTGCCTACCATCATCGGTCTCCTGGCTGGCAGCGTGGTTGGTTACGTTTTGTACAAGTAAGTAAACAGCACCAATGATAGTCACCCATCCTATACTGACCAGTATCGTGCCACAGGGGAGGTTCAACAGCCAAGCTCCAGGTCTTCCTGGTCGCATCTACCTGCCTTTTGTACCTCGTTGCTGCCGGTCTCTTTTCCCGGTCAGTCTGGAGTTTTGAGCAGCAAAAGTGGAACGAATTCATCGGCGGCGAGGCTTCGGAGTTTGGTGCCGGCCCTGGCTCCTACGACATTGACCAGAGCATCTGGCACGTCAACGTATGTACCCTCCTTTTATTTCTTGCATTCCTGGCCCCCTGGAAAGTTTCTCTGACACTCTACAGTGTTGTTCTCCCAACACATCCGACGGAGGTGGCTGGGGCATCTTCAATGCCATATTTGGTTGGACCAACTCGGCTACCTATGGATCTGTTCTCTCCTACAACCTGTACTGGATTTTCGTCATGGCCGGCTTCATCGTCATGCGATTCAAGGAAGTCAATGGCCGGTGGCCTTGGTCCAAGGCCAAGCCTAAGCCTGCCGCTCGTCCTGACGACAGCAGCGAGAGCCAAGTCGGTACCCAGGGCGACAAGAACGTCTCCAGCGAGAAGACGACCACTGTCTAAGCGGACTGGGCTGTGGGGATACGAAAAGGAAAGGTGATGTGGCACAAGTGGGAGGAGAAATATGCCAGGCGCAAGCATCTAGGTTGACGGCTTTTTACATCTTCACGACTCTATTTAGTCTATTTATCAAGCAACAAGCAAGTCTTGTCTTCTGTCACGTCTCAGGTGTCCAATTCCATGCCGACGCCGTAAACATGGCCTTGGCCATTTTGTCCGTGTAGAAAGCACCCTCGTGTCGGAGCCGCGGGTCATTGGCCAGAGATCTCGTGAAGGCAAATGTCTTGGGAGACTCATCATCATCATCTTGACTGTTCTCCTTTGAGTTCATCCACGAAACATCGGCGCGATGTCGCTTCCAATTGGGATAGGAAATTGACACGACATTGGTTGACAGCATGGTGCGGATGTAGCTCAGGATGGGTTCCACCCGCACCCTGAGACCGCAGTTTGTGTGGTACTTGTCAAGCTGGTAGTTGGGGCACTGCTGTATAGCCGTGAGCAACTCCTCAACCTCCAACATGGCCGTGTCAGGCACAGAATCAAGGGACGTGGGTCCATAGTCAACCAAGAATAGCAGGTTCTTGGAGATGAAGAACTTGAGCATCTGACCAAGTTGAAACGAGTCGCACGCCCCGCTCGTGTCATATCCCAGCTTGCACTGTCTCTCGCGTGACGAGAATAGCGTGAAGAAGTGGCGCTGAACCGATGCGATGGTGTTCATTATACACTCCCGTCTGTATCGGAGTTCCTCTGTTGTCTGGTCAGGGGGGGGAACGTTTGGCTTGCATGTGTTCTCAATGAATCATACCTTCTAGTCCGTCCGGCAGGTTCCACCAGGTCGCGGTCGTAATCGACTCAGCATCGTGGAAGTCACTCCACAAGCTAGAACCCCGCAGAATCAACTCTCGTGTCGCGTGGTGAAAACGCATCGGCTGCCCCAGCAGCCACGAGACGAGGACTTTTTGCCGAAGCACTTGCTCAGTGTCGGTGGGCTTTCCATCTTCACTTCGCAGTGGCCTGCCTGTCGTCAGAGGCCACTTAAACCTGAGCTCCGAGTTGAGCGACCTGGAGATAATGCCGACGCAGTCGAAACGGTCGGCCATGATGGCCATCGTGGTGGCGTATGACATGGTTGGCCGCGTAGTCTTTGGCGGGCGGTCATGAATAATATGCAGGAGGTCCTCCATGATGTTCTCGCGGGCAGCGGCTTTTGTAGCTTCGTCATCATCCCTGATGGGGATCCAAGGCAGATCCTCGACGCTCGCCTCGCTGGGCTTGGCCCCTCTCTCGGCAAGTTTCTCATGGGCGTTGGATATGATTCCGGCCTCGCGGAACTGTGGGTTGGACAACAGGTTTGAGAAGTACTTGGAGTGTTTCTTCAGCACCTCCAGATTGACACGGTAGGCCACTCTGACCTTTGGTTTCAGGTCTGAGGCCGGGGGAGGCTTCGTCCCCGCCTTTCTGCTGGCTGCGAGCACCGCCTTGCGTGTCTTGTTCAGGGTGGCGGCAGAGGTCTCAAAGGTGACATCCAAGACAATATCCCCGGCAGGGTCGATGTCTACCGTACTGGGCAGACCACTCCTAGAAGGGTCAGAGGCATCCGCATCGGCGGGAGCAGTAGCTGCGGACTCGCCCATGACGTATATTTCGTAGACATGGAGAGGTTAGCCGGGGTTTCCGGCTATCGTGATTCTGTGTGTGCCGCGCGCGGCTGCCTGGCAAGACTGGTACGTGGACAGGTGGCGGATTATGATGTCGACGCCGGCAGCAGTGTAGAATCCGATAGCATCACCGCCTTGGACCTGGTCTCTGGAGCCTCGGGCTGAGGAGATGCCCCACCAATATGCGGCGGGGGTACGTACCGGTGTTGAGGTTCTGCAGGGAGCCGGCCGGGCTGTTTGATGTTTGCATTTTTCCATTTATAGTAATTAGAATCTGTTGGGTTTTATTCGGTAATGCGGTAGGCTTCTCAAATAATATCTGCGGCCCCTCTTTGCTATTACAAACATATCACAGGTGTATTCAAGGGCTTTCCACAAGTCATAGTCTTGGCCAGGCTCGTCAATGTGACCTAATGCCAGGTATGTTCTGCCCCCAAATCATGGCTCGTTACGAGTAAAGGATAGGTTTGTAACAAATAACAAGTGTAAAATAGGGCCCAAAACACAATAAATAATACTACATCATTAAAAAGAAATACCAAATCAATCCTCATAAAAATCTGCAGCTTGAGTCAGAGAATTCGAGTCGTCCCTGGAAAGTATACTGTCAAAACATGCTGGGAGCTGAGTCGCTAAGCCCTCCAGGGTTCCGCTGGCAAGCACACTGAGGCCACTGTCAAGGACTAAATTACGGGGCTTCCTTACCACTCCCTGAAGCTAGAACCCCGCGCCGCACAATCACCACCGAAAGGCGACGCTGCGCCGGCCCTGATTGGCTGCATTGGATTCCCAGCCAGCTTCCCTGGACAGTCTGAGCCTAGCAAGGGATCCACTCTGGAAACGATTGTCCATTGTCGTCACCATGAACTCTGAATCTCGAAAACTACGCCAGTCTCTTTTCCTCCACAGCACTGCGAGTGCTTCCGGGGTACCACCTCAATTTGAACCGCCGTCTTGAGGCGCTTGCCCTGCTCCGATATCACATCTAGCCTCACTCCCGCGTCCCGCCGTCTGCTACGCCCGTCGACTCCCGTCTCCGATATCGATCCGCCTTCCCCCTTGCCCGTTTCCGCCAGCGAATTCCACCTCCAACCGTGTGCCCCATGGCTGTAGACAACGACATCTGTGCAGCGCTTCTGTATTTCCTGGGTCGCTGAGGCCACAAGACGCGGCTCTTCAGCTCAACGACTTTTCTCCAAGACAATGGCCCCGTTTGCGCGCCCGGCAGTAGCTTCTGCGACCTCCCTGACGGCTCGGCTCCCGAACCCGACCTCGCACCGTTGCGCCTCTGGCGCCATCACCCCCAGCCGAGCATTTCGAAATGCAAACCCCAACGCTCTTCTCCGATTACAGAGTTCATCGAGGGTGAGCTTTTGCTCCTTGTCCCAGAAAAAATATCCGTTGCATGCAGTACCTGCTGTTGGACAATCCTGGCTTTGCTGCTGCAAGCGGCCGCTCCGTCTTGTTAGTGACCTGTCCCCGCGATGCGTTGCGGCACAAGCACAACGGAGCTTCCACACATATTTTGTAACGCATCTTCCGTCGTCTTCTGTTCATCCGGATGCTCGACTATCGCGGGGTCCAGGACACAAATTACCGCGTGATGCCTCAACCCCTCATACCCCAAGTCCGGGATCTGCTCCCGCCGTCGCCCCACCCTATATTCCGTCAACGAGAGACTTGACTGTAGTGCGCATTCCCATGCGCAGGGCCAAGCACCACCTAGGTGTTTCAACTGACCGCGGGGACCGCCCATATAACGAGGATAGGGACCAAGCCGGCACCATAAGCCTCCCTGCATTCGCCAGGAGAGCCCCAAGAAGTGTGCAGCAAAAGCCGGGGGAGGCTACACCTGCGGACAGCGCCTTGGGAGATCCCCAGGTCTTCTACTTTGGTGTTTTTGATGGACATGGAGGGACCCAGTGTGCTGATTTTATCAAAGACGAGTTGCCTGCCTATATTGAAAATGCTGCGAAGGACTTCGGGCTGCAGAGCAGCTTGCGCAAGAGGAAGCCGGGGCGAGAAAATGGGTACCCGACGGCGACATCTAGAGCTCCCGCAACCAAGACGGATGCGCTGAAAGCCGTGGATATGAAGGGCCCCGAGGAGGCCAAAAAGGGCATGGAAATTCCACGCACCGACGCTACTCACATCTCAGACAAACCGGTCCATGGAGAGCCAATGCACAGCGCAACCTCCCCCCCAGCCGAAGTTACGGATCGCGCCAAGGCTATTCAGCTGGAGAAGGATTTGGTTGATGAGTATAAACAAACCATCGGGGGTTACTTTAGGAGGTTTCACCCCGAGCACTTTGTCCTCTCAAAGGACGGCTCGGAGGAGCAAGGAAAGATCACAATCGAATCGGTCCTGACTTACGCCTTTCTGCGCGCTGATCTCGACTTTGTGTCAGCCCAGGCTCAAAAGGTAGACCCTGATGATTCTAGGGTGAGCGATACACCGCTGAACAACGACGAGATCCTAGGTGCTCCGTCGTCGCCATCGGGCCAAGGAATAGGTGGCCCGACGCGCTTCAAAGGGGGTTCCACCGCTTCCATTGCCCTCATTTCGACGCCTACTCCGGCGCCTTTCTGGCACCCCGCTGCCCAGTCCACTCTCCTTTGCGCCCACGTCGGCGACAGCCGCATTCTTCTCTGCGATACGGCAACAGGTCTTGCCCAACCTCTCACGTCGGATCACCATCCGAGCAACCCCACCGAGACCCGTCGTTTACGCCGATATGCCCCTGCCGGGTCCATGGTGTCGGGCGACAGCTTTGGTGAGGAGCGCATCGCCGGCCTGGCAAACAGCCGTGCGTTTGGCGACATGAAAAGCAAGCGAATCGGCGTGTCTGCAGAGCCCGAAATCACCCGCGTTGAGATGGGCCCTGCCGAGTATTCCTTCTTGGTGCTTATGTCGGATGGTATCTCGGGCACCCTGAGTGACCAAGAGATCGTCGATGTTATCAAGGAGGCCCGCACCCCGGAGGAGGGCGCCCGTAGCGTTGTAAAATATGCGACAGAGGTATCCTCGGATGGCGACAACGCCACCTGCCAGGTCGTTCGTCTCGGCGGCTGGGAACGACGCTCCGAAGGTGGCTTGGGTAGCCTGGGTACCAAAGAACTGCGTGATATGCGCATCACCGAGGCTCTGGATCCTCGCCGCGGAAAGAGGTAGAAAGACACACCTCATTCCACTGCGTATCGGCCGTATATATAAAACTTGTCCAAACCCTAAAAAAAAAAAATTAAACATAGCATGCCAACTTGCAGTTTCTCGAGAAACTCAGGTCCCGGCGATAGCATATGAGCATATTGCATCTACATAGCCTAGCGGCCCCTTCTTCTGATTTTATTTAGGTCTTTTATAATGTTTTTATAACATGGGATTAGGAGTTAGGAGAGTAAACCCTTGTGGCTGGCTCAGTGGAAGGATGTCATTACGCGAAGCGAGCCATCCATTCACCTGCCCGGAGTTGGAACTTCCCCAGCTTGGCTGAGCTTGTGATATTTGTAACCGTTGTACGAATTGTTGTTAAATTTTTCTTGCTAGATGAGATCTACCTAGTCAATTGAAAACCTCCCTCTGGATACTATACTTGTTCATGTTGGGTATCATCCACGCCCGTCAATTCACCTCCACAATTGTCATCTGTTTTAGAATAACATCTCATTTGCCCCAACCTAGAATACGAACCGGCGCATTCCCACCAATAGCCTATTTACTTAGTACCTAGGGCCTTGGCCGGGATACTGGTTCCAAGACGAGGATCCCTGATCATAGGGGGGTTGGCCATGTGGAGGCTGTGCGTAGTTTGGTTGTTGGTAAGGTGCTCCGTATCCTGAACCACCATACTGCTGTTGCTGATGGTGTCCCCATTGTCCTTGTGGTGGCTGGCCGCCATATCCCTGAGGAGGTGCGCCGTAGCCTCCATGTTGATGCTGCTGATGAGGGGGATGGCTCTGGTGATTATACCCGACTTCTGAGGACCCGTATGAGGGATTCTGGCCATAATCAAAGGAGGCGTTGCTTGCTGGGGCTGGCGCGTTGGAGAGATAATCTTTTGCAGGGTTGCCGTCCTTGCCCTCCATCGAGTTCAGGTCGCGCGTGCTGATCTGAGACCAGAGTCCGCCGGCCGTTTTGCTGTGACCACCGAAGGTACCATGGGAATGGCCGCAACCATCTCCAGGTTTGAAGCTTCGGCTACCATCCTTGGTATTGAGGATGTGATTCTTGTTGTTCTTGACAGACTCTGAGGAGAGGAGGTGGGCCAGTTCATGGCGGCGGGGATGCTCGTCAGCCCACTTCTTGACAGTGTTGAACATGTCACGTTGGATTTCGACATGGTCACTTCGTGCAGCAGGATGATGGAAGGCACGAAGAACATCATTCATGACTTCATCAACGGGAACTGATGGGTTCTCCCAGGCATAGAGAATACGGCTGGTCAAAGTCAGTAAGCACTCAAAAAAGAGTAACTTGTTTGAACTCGCGCAACTTACGGGACAACATATTGGAGAATGGTAGCGGCAATGCGACCAGCACATGAGTTTAGAATGTTTGTAAAGTGATCCTTGGACAGCATCGAATGAGTGGGGTCCGAGCATCGGGGGTTCTCCCAAGGCTCCAGCTGTGATTTGGCGCTAGCGTTGATGACACCTGAAGAGCCATCCTTCAAGGACTTGGAGATCTGGTTGATGATGGGACGGATGAAAGGCGCGAGCAGGCCGAGAATAAAAGCTGTCAGTGTCTCGCTAATCTTCTCCAGGAGCTTCTCCAGGCCGGGAACTTTTGCGATGCCACGGCTGATGGCCTTGACAATCTTGTCTCGGAATTCAAGGATGGGGTAAATTTGTCCTGCAACCTTGACGGGATCAAAATTGGGACTCATACCGGGAACGACGTTAGCATTATCTCGGCTCAGATCGCGACTTCCCTGTTGATGATTCAATCGCTCTTGGGCTGCTGAAGCAGCTTTGAGATCTCTTGCCTGGGCAGCAAACCCGCCACCAACACCAGGAAGTTTTCCGATCAGAGAGACAAAATCTGTGGGAGAAGAAGAAAGTCCAAAGAAGCCTCGAGAAGAAGTGCTAGCATTCGAAGACCCTTCCGCATTCTTGAGAGCAATGTCGACCTCGTCAACCTCAGCCTGTGTAAAATGGTCGTTGGCTTCTCCGATGACTGAGTGTAAGAAATCCACAGCTCCAAAAGTGCCAGTGACGAGGGGATATACCCGCTTGCCGTTGAGGTTGATCTCAGTCGCGGTCCCGCAGTGGGGGAAGACCGAGTGGTAACCAAGCTCCCTGAGGGCTAGCTCACAGTAGTTGCTGTGAGCGCTGAAATCTTCCATGCAGTGGAGAGCTTGTCCCAGGCACCGAAGAGCCTCGCAGAGATCTTCCTCCTTCCCGTGTTTGGAGCCGCTGGTGTAGAGTCGGCCAAAGTGGATGGACCTGGCGAAGCTGTAGCGGAGGTAGCCAGAGCTGGTTGCCCATTGACCAGATTCGTTTGCGATATAATTCTTCATTCCTGTTCTTGGGTCGATCTCTGTTTCGATCGGCTGGACTGGACCACGGAGGCGAGGATCAAACGTGCGGGCATCGCCACCCTCTGCATAGCCGAGGGGGTTGTCGATGTGTTCTTCGGGTCTGTACACGCCCAGACGCTCCTCAGTCACCTCGAACTCTTCGGTGGCATATCCAAAGGCCATAAAGGACAGGACCCAGACCTTATCTAATGTTAGACTTATTCACGATACCGCGATGCGACGGTGGGACTTAGCACATACAAGGATGCGAATTGTTGGGGCATTAACACTCTTCAAACTGCCGACATCAACGGCCTGGGAATAGTCACGCAGCCAATTTCCAAAATAAGTGCGCTTGATGAGCATAGAGGTCCATTTCTTGCCGTGGATAAACGCGATCGTTTCGAGAATGTCTTCAATGTCTGTAGGTCGTGTTAGCGGGGCTGTATTGCTAGCTGCCGAGGGGTAACGTGAGATGCGAACCTCCATGGCGCCAATTGTGACCTTCCACCTAAAGTGCGTCAGTTAGCGACGGGAGAACCAGTACCAGGATCGCGAGGAGAATCATACCTGTGCGATGGAGGGAATATTGCCAGCTCCGAAAGCCGAGGCCTTGCCGGGTAGCAGAATGAGGCAGACTGCGAAAAGCAGCAGCCAGGTACCCCGCGGCAATGAGAATGACGGCATGGCGCAGCCTTACAGCGCACGAACGAGAGAGCAGACGGGGTTATGAGTACCAGATGTGTTCGAGTGACCGAGGTGATGGTACGCGACAAGGCGGGAGGATGTAAGGGGCAAGAGGGTAAGGTGATGGAAAGGAAAGGGAAGCTCGTCGTCGGCCGTGAGATGGAAGGGAATAAAAAAAATTGCGGTTTCCTGGCAGTAAGACGAGCTGAACCTCTGGGCATGCCTGGAATGGTTGCCGCTTGATGACGGGATGACTGTGGCTTGACCAGAGCTCCGCCAGCATTGGCTTTGGGTTAGCCTCCATTGGGGGCTGTAGGGCAGAAAGGCAGTGCATAGTGCATAGTGCATAACACATAGTGGCATCTGGTTCATCGCTGGCGCTTCCGCTGGCGCTTCCACTGGCGCTTCTAT
The DNA here is from genome assembly GCA_020623665.1 of Calonectria multiphialidica. NCBI lineage: Eukaryota > Fungi > Ascomycota > Sordariomycetes > Hypocreales > Nectriaceae > Calonectria > Calonectria multiphialidica. The sequence goes on from JAHVYC010000103.1 coordinate 55,885, forward strand.
CGCATCACCTGGTAGCTCTCGTTGGTTGGGGCGATACGGGGATACGGGCCTCCGCGGATAGGCACCTAGCATGCCCCGCTAGGCCTCCAAGGCTAGGTTGGGCGAGAGCTTCGCCAGTGGCTCAAAACGCCCAACGGGGCCCATGACTCCGCGAAACAGCTTGTTTCTGCAGACCAGCACTGCAAACAACGCTACAAGCTTCTGCCAAGATCGACGATGATGCCGTTTCAGCCGTCGTGGTGCGTGGTTGGGCCGTCGATCTTTTCTCATGTATGCAGGTGCTCACTATCAGATATTAAAATCTGACCTACTGAGCTGAGTCTGCATCATCTCTGTCGTCACCTGTACGAATATTGACTGTCGAGTCGGGTTTCTCAAAGGCCGATGCCATGCCATACTGAAATGAAGCTAGCCATAAACCCCAAAAAGCAATGCGACACAATTATGAGCAATAATCTACATCATGCGCATTGTTGAGATCGCAACCGACTATTTGCGATGACTAAACTACTAGGCGGCCGTCATACTAGTATAGCAAGCGTTGGGCCGTCAGATTTGGTATTGCTTGGCTCCTGAGTGGCATTGAGCTGGCTGGGAAATCTGGGTTCCCACGCGATGCAACCTTTTCCATTAACCAACCAAGTTAAGCGTTGAATTGGTTCCTGTAAGACCGTCACTGCCGTGGCTTGTGAGTGAGACCGCATTCCGTCGCGGCCGAAGCATCAGCCAATCCGACGCGTCCTCCCATTAAGCCATCCCGAGGTGAGCTGATGGCTTCCCAGATCCGACATCGACTGTGATTGCGAAAAACTACGACCGGGCAGCGTGGTTGAGCCCCCCCGTAACAGATTTCTAAGCGGTCGGGTTGATTTTTAACAAGTCGACTACCCGGCTCGTCCGAGGACGCTCTCTCTCTTTCGAAAGGGCGCGGTTCCACATTGACGCTTTGTTTAGGAGGTACCCGCATTGTGGCCTTCGGGACTTGGGCTTTCCGATCGGGCCAGTTTTTGACCCCCCTACTTTTTTTGGTTTGTTTATTGGTGTCATGTATTCGTGGAACCCCTTGAGGTGAGGCAACCCCTGGATTCGATGAGATTGATTTATCAATTAAATTTCAAAATCAGTCGGTCAACCAGCCAGTCAGTTTTTTTTTTTTAGTTTTTTTTTTTTTTTTGTCTTAAGCCGACTCTCGCTACATGTAGTGCACAGATGTAACTTGGCAAAACACTTTGGCTGTGCACAGTGTACAGCTCATAGCACCGCATGATGTAATCAAATCTAACCCCCTTTCATTGACTTGGAAATGATACCAGACATCCGGATGACATGGTATATGGGCTTTCCTGTAAAACTTACACATGAGGCCATACGACAAATGCCCCATTTCCTATTGGAATACCGCATCGCGCCTTCACTTCTCTTTCCGGCAAATCCCAGGTTCCCTGCCTGTTTACCCCGTAGCTTCCATCAGTGTGGCCTGTTCTCTGGTCATTATAGCGCCACCTGGTCGCTAACACAGATAGGGAGGATCCTCATTAAAAAAAAACCAACCCAAAACCCCTGCGCAGCTTCCCGCCCTTCCGTCCCTCCACGCCGTATGTATAATTGTCCCAGAGCAGGCACCGAAATTCTTTCCTTTGATTCCAATCGCTGCTTGCCCGGCGCTTTGATTTCTCTCCTTTAGTGATTCCACATCCTACCTCTTTGGTGCCAAAGCCATCCCTTCTCTCGGTCGCGTACTGCATCGCCCTCTCATGCAATCGCACCCCTCGATCAACTGTCTCGATTGATCTTCCTCCCCACCGCCATCTCCAAACATGCCTGCTCGAACGCTCCCGACTTTCACACGCGCTCAGATCGAGTCGCACAACTCTGCAAAGTCCTGCTATGTCACCATCGGCAGGAAGGTTTACGATGTGACCGAGTTCGCTGATGACCACCCCGGTGGTGCCGACCTCGTCCTCGACTACGGTGGCCGCGATATCGAAGAGATCCTCAAGGACCCGGCTTCTCATACCCACTCCGAAGCAGCGTACGACGTTCTCGATGACTCTCTGGTCGGATTCGTCGCCTCTGAAAAGGCGGCGAACGGTAATGGCAAGGCCAACGGTCACGCCAATGGGACTGCCAACGGCCATGCCGGCGCCTCCGAGGACGAGCCCTACGTCCACCCCCGAACTGGCATGTCTTGCGAGGATGATTTAAACAAGGAGACGGATTACGACAACGATTACAAGAAGCATAAGTTCCTTGACCTGAGCCGTCCTCTCCTTCCGCAGGTCTGGTTTGGCGGGTTCAGCAAGGAGTTCTACTTGGACCAAGTCCACCGTCCTCGACACTACAAGGGCGGCAAATCGGCGCCGCTTTTTGGCAACTTCCTCGAGCCCCTCTCTCTGACCCCTTGGTGGGTTGTCCCTACCGTGTGGTTGCCTTGGGTCACCTATGGCACCTATCTTGCTGCTCAGGGCTTCAGCACCCAGTTCATCACCGCTGGGTATTGGGCTTTTGGCATCGTCTTCTGGAGCTTTACTGAGTACTGCCTGCACCGATTCCTATTCCATCTTGACTAGTACGTGCCGTATCACCTCACATGTGAAATTAAACTGACCCCTGGACAGCTATCTCCCCGATAACCGTGTTGGCATCACCCTGCACTTCTTGCTCCATGGTGTTCACCACTACTTGCCCATGGACAAGTACCGGCTCGTTATGCCCCCGACTCTCTTTGTCGTGCTCGCAACCCCCTTCTGGTATCTTGCCCATACCATCTTTGCCTACAGCTGGCACGCCGCCACTGCGGTCTACTGCGGTGGCATCTTTGGCTACGTGTGCTACGACTTGACTCACTACTTCCTCCACCACACCAACCTCCCTCTCTGGTACAAGGAGCTCAAGAAGTACCATCTCGCCCACCACTTCCTCGACTACGAGCTCGGTTTCGGTGTCACCAGCAAGTTCTGGGACAACCTTTTTGGCACCGCCCTTGTGTATGATGTCAAGAAAACAAACTAAAGTTAATTCAAGCAGCACGCATCAAACTAATTCTTTCTTCAACAAGTTGTACTACTTTGGGGTCGATAGTATATACTTTTTTTCTTCATCAGAACGCTTACTTTGACTGGAGTCGGAAGGGGCCAGAGCAGTAATGATTTAGGATGGTAATGAGCTTATGCCGGGTGCAGGGCATTTATGACCACGAACCACTATCATAGTTTTAATGCGCTAGATTGTACGCGTGGCAGGACAGCTGCTCTTGAACAGATCTAAATAATAATCCCTACTTGAATTTCGCAATTCCATGACCCTTTCCCGATGCTTCACATGTCATTTCGTAGCGGCGCGCTGTGGCGTATCACGTGGACACCGCTGCGGCTAAGGCAAAAACCTTGTTTCATCAGGCATCCCCCATAAAACCCGGACATTTTCCCTCGGAACATCTTAATCGCCGCCTAAACGACGCGAGTGAAACAATCAACTTTTGCCTGACTCGGAGGCCCGATTAGGTGATTCAATACTTGGGGATCCCAGAACTTACCAGACGACACAGACACCATGGCTACCTTGGACGTCGAGGCCCTTCTCGATGCTACGGCAAAGGATACTGAGCAGAAAGTCAAGAGTCCCACCAACGAGAACTCCCGGGATGAGAGGTCCGACCGACGTGACAGGGATCGTGAACGCGACCGTGGCCGTGATGGCAGCCGACACCGAGACCGCGACCACGACCGCCGCCGCCGCGACCGTCGAGATCACAGCCAGGCACGAAGCCGCAGAGGTACCCCCGATGTAGGAACCCCGAGGAGCGACGCCGGCAGCCACAAGAGTAGGAGGAGAAGCAGAAGCCGCGATGATGATCGCCGTCACTCACGCCGAAACAGAGACGGCGATTATTACAGAGGAGGACGGCGCTCGAGATCCCGATCTCGCTCTCCGTACCGCCACTATCGCCCTCGCGATGACCGCGACCATCGCGAGCGACGGGATCGCGACCGCCGCTCTCGTGAGTATGGCCGCGGCCGGGACGAGGATCGCCGAGATCACAAGCGTGAGGCCACACCCCAGCTTACTGAAGACGAACGAGACCGTCGCACTGTGTTTGTCCAACAGCTCGCAGCCCGTCTGCGAACACGCGAGCTGAAGGAGTTTTTCGAAAAGGTTGGCCCTGTCAATGAAGCTCAAATTGTCAAGGATCGAATCAGCCAGAGATCCAAGGGGTATGTCTCAAAGCCGCGCGTGCTGTTAGTCTTTCATTGTTAACGAATATGACAGAGTTGGTTACGTCGAGTTCAAGAATGAAGAATCCGTTACCCAGGCACTTCAACTCACTGGACAGAAACTCCTAGGTATCCCTGTCATCGTTCAATTGACAGAAGCGGAAAAGAACCGACAGGCCCGCAACCCCGATTCCGGGTCCCATCCCAACTCTATTCCATTCCACCGCCTTTACGTTGGCAACATCCACTTCAACGTTACCGAGCAAGATCTGCAGGCTGTATTTGAGCCGTTTGGTGAGCTTGAATTTGTCCAACTTCAAAAGGATGAGAATAACCGAAGCCGCGGTTATGGCTTTGTCCAGTATGTCCCCCCCTCCATTTCTGCTGTAACCAGCACAGGCTAACTCTCGGGCAGATTCCGTGATGCAACCCAGGCACGAGAGGCGCTGGAGAAGATGAACGGCTTTGATCTAGCCGGTCGTCCTATCCGCGTCGGTCTTGGAAACGATAAGTTCACCCCTGAGAGCACTGCCAACCTGTTGCAGAGATTTTCCGGCCAGAATTCCCAGTTCCAAGGGTCCGCCTTTTCTGGTGCTGGTGGACGCGGTCCTCAATCCTCAGCCTTTGACCGGGCAGGAGGCCGAGAGAGTGAGAAGTCGGGCGGCGCCAGCGCCCTCGACGACACCGATGTCGCGGGAGTCAACTTTAACAACTATAGTCGCGATGCATTGATGAGAAAGCTTGCCAGAACTGACGAGAGCACCAATGGCAATGACGAACGACAGGTCCTCAAGCCCAAGACGGAGGCTAAACCACTCCCTGTGAATGTGAACATGGCAAGCCGCTGTGTCGTTCTTCACAACATGTTTGATCCCGAAGAGTATGGAACCCCCCATCCACGTCTGACGAAAACAAGTGCTGACATATTTTGTTTGTAGGGAAGAAGGTGACGAATGGGTCAGAGAGCTTGAGGATGACGTTAGGCAGGAGGCCGAGTCGAGATACGGACATGTCGTTCACATCTCTGTTGATCCAAACTCCAGAGGCGACATCTATCTCAAGTTTGACAAAGTCCAGGGCGGCGAAAATGCCATCAAGGGCCTCAACGGCCGATACTTTGGAGGACGAATGATTGACGCGGCACCTGTTGTAGATGCCGTCTACAGCAGTTTGTTCTCTCGTACTCGGGCAATCTGAAGCTAATGTCGGTTTGTCGACACTGCTATTTAGGACGTCTTGCGCAGGTTAGCAGTGTCCGTCCCGACTGGCTGAAACCCCCGACTAAGACTTTTGGTTGTTCAATAGGCATGAAGCCTTTGCTTCCTCGGAGAGCATGCACTCTCATGACGATTTACCAAAGTACACGACGGTTTACCCCATTACCCTCCCTCGACCTCAACCTCCTTACCCGCTACGCATATAGGGCCCCGGCTGTGCGCCTCTTCATCTTAACACTTGGTGCTGCAGGTTATCTTCCCCGCCACTCTGAATGCCACGCAGCATCCCTGGATCCACCACCAACTATTCTAGGTCGAGCACTCCCTGGTGCAAGCCCCCCCTGCTGATGTCTGTACCATAGGATGGCCCTTTCCTCTACGAAAAAAGGGGCAGCTGCCCATAGCCCCACCACGCCTGTTTAGATAGTCATGATATTGGTACAAAATAGATTGTGTTCAGCGTAGTAGAGAGCACGCTTTGGGTGTTGTTTTGTGATGGCTATTTTTTGTATCTTGATTTAGTATATCGGTGCAGTAGCTCTATGTTCTGTTTGTTTTAGTTTTTGTTGTGTTGTTTTACTTGTTGGGAGTATATTAATATGGAGGCATAGTTTAGGCTAGGAATAAAAAGGTGCAAGCAAATTGAGTCAGGTTAGGTGGCTAATTGACATTTTCTGAAATATGGTGCATCATCTATCGTGTAGATGTGTATACTACGGAGTGAATGGCTGGCTGACTGCCTAGTTGACGCTTGCTATGGTGCGCACGCACTTGTTTGCCTCAGCCATGGCCCAGTTAGATCTCGGGATTGTCGTATGAGCGAGCGCCTTCGAGTCATGGCTGTCATTTTTATTCACAGTGGAATATGCGCCTGCTAGTTATCTTTGTACTTTACGCGCCAGCTAGGATTAAAACCCGACTTTAAAGTGATGCTGATTTGAAATGGTTCATTGGTTTTGTTGTTAATGCAGAGCCGTCCGGCTTTGGTTGGATGATTCATTGACTCTAAAACATTGCATGAACAGGCCGCAGCCCATAGGTCGACGGTCCGCAGTGCATCTGCCTGGCCTAGGCCTGTCGAGTTCGCTATTCCAATGTTTGCTCTTGTTTACAATGATTTACGGGCTTGGTCCAAGCAAAGGAGATAAATCTGAGCACGCGGGCAGCTGTTTTCTCTTCTCTCCGAAACCTGCACCTTGCCGCCTCGCCCTCACCTCACATTGGCAAGCCGCCCATTTTCTTCTTCCCCATCGCCTTTAATTTGTTCGCACTCTCGCAACCGCCACTGGAGTCTTATTTCGGGCCTAGAATGAGCGAGAACCGCCAGAGGTCTGCAGACGACGGCTCAAGCGATTATCAACCTCCGTCGCACTGGTCCAACAGCCCAGAGGGAGACGACTCAAGAACCGAATCCAGCAACATGTTGTCCATCAACTTCTCGACGCCCCTCGCAGGGCCTGCTCGGTCAGAAAGAATCAAGCAAATGACCAACAACCACGTATGTTCCTTGTGCAATTTCGCCATAAGAGGCTACGGTGCTAACTGGTGCTTCCCGTCAGCCCGCCTTTGAAAAGGCGCGGATGTCCCAGGAGATCCTCGTCAAGATCCAGACATCTCTCCGTCGCATGCCCGGAGTCTCGGCTAAGGAGTCGAATGAGATCATCTCGCAACTCCAGGAAGTGGGCCAGATTATCAGCCAAGAAACGAGCCAGCTCGTGGACGCGCTGATGAATCTCCAGCTTGACCAGGAGGACACTGACAAGGCCATCGCCCGCATGAGCATCGAGGCCAACCTGGCCAAGGCCGAGACGGACGACAAGGCGCAGACCATAAGCACTCTCAAGGTCGAGCTGGGCGACGAGAAGGAGAAGTGCAAGGCTGCCGAGGCCGAAGTTGCCAAGGTCATGGAGGAGCTCCAGAAGCTCACCCAAGAGTTCAAATCCTACAAGGAGAAAGAAAATCACCAGGACGATGAGCAGTCCCCGAGCCGCTCAGACATGATCAAGGTGAGTAGCTACCAGTGATTAACTTGACAAAATCGCAACATTTCTGACTTTGTTTCGCAGCAACTTGAAGCAACCATTCAGCACTTAGAGGGTCAAGTGAACAACCGCCGCTCTCTCTGGGTCATGAAGCACTCTAGCCCCCAGTCAGTTGCCCGCGCTATCGAAACTATTGCCGAATCATGCCAGGACAAGGAGGCCGTTCACAAATCCATCATGTCGCTTCGGCCTGAGAACCGGGATGAGACCGACTCTCAAGACTCCAAGCACCTGTCGCACGTCTTCACTGATCTGGCACTCCAAACCACTGCCCGTCCCCCTACTGGTTTCCAACCCAACCGCACAGGGGCTTTCGGTCCTCCACGCTTTGGTCCGCTGAACACCGGACCCTCGCGAGTCGGGGCGAATGTTCCTTCTGACAGACGAGCGTCAACCAACTGGGCGCCGGGCATGCCTACCCAGGCTCGCTTTGGGAACACTCCCTCCAACGGCTCCATGGGCACTGTCGGGTTTGGCCGAGCTCCTTCGCGCCGAGGTTTCCACAACGGGGCATATCGCCCCAACATGTCTGACCTGTATCATCAGAACATGGCTCCGGCCGAGAAGAACATGAGACCTGAGAGTGCGTTTGGACATCGACGGGACTTCTATCCTGCCACCCCGTTGGCCGGTAGAAACAAGTACAGCCGCTTCCGTGACCCTGCTTCCCCCGAGTTTCTAAACTCTCAACCCAACGCGGCCCTGGTGAACCGCAACGCCTTCCCTGGCCCTCTGATCCACATTACCGATATCACTGTCGCCGCCTGGAATGAGCAGATCATGGATCTGTATACAGCCATCCGCGCCTTTGTCGAGCACAATGCCAATGAGCCCAGCTGCCTCAACTCTGCCGAGTTGTCCCAGACTCGCCTCTGGCCCGTTCTCCTGGCGACCTATTACCCCCTCCTCGAATCTGAAGCCATCTCCTATCTCGAGTATCATCTGAAGGATGAGAGCTCCAAGTCTTGTCTTGTCACCCGCGTCATCATTGACTTCATCGTGAACCGAGTCTGGGTGCCCCGTGCTTGGTGCGGCGCAGATACAGAAGCCACCTATGGAATTATGGATATCGAAAAGGACATTGAGAGAACCCAAGGCAAGTTTGTTTCCGATACCAACTCCCTATCATTTCACCACTAATATGGCATGCCCCTTAGGCCAGCCATCTACGTACCGCCAACCTATCCTCGATCGACAGGCTGCCGTCGTCGACTCCATCATCAAGCTCGACCACTACCAGCAGTTCAGCAAGGCCCGCGCCGACGAGATCACGGAGATGCTGATCCAGATGATCCGCCCCCTCCTCAACCCGGACGCAATCTCCGCCAACGCGTACAGCGACCTGGAGCACGTCGCCACCATCGCCTGGGGGCTGTCGTCGCGGATCCTCAGCAGCCGCCTGACGTTCGACTTCCGCTTCCCCGAGGTCGGATGCCGCTTCTCGTGCCAGTCCATGATCCCCATCTGGCCCAACATGGACCCCATGGAGCTGCAGGCCAAGCACTGGCGCGTCGCGCTCGTCACCACCCCGGTCATCACCTGCCGCAACGACACGGGCACTAATATCTCCGCCCACTCGGTTGCCTTGGCCGACGTTGTTTGCATGCAGTAGATGGGTCATCGGGGGAGGTCCGTATGCCCAAGTGCAGCACACACGCTCTCTGATCATCAGTGGAGCAACGATGGAGATGACCACATGGCCATCCTTTGCCTGAATGGACAAATGTCAAGCGACTAACTCTCTCGCATATCATTGGTAGCCCCCATCAATTCTAACATATCCGGGGTCATGGCATGACAGTGGGCGTTTTGTTTCTTTCTCTTTTTTTTTTCACGCTGCAAGCGCTGTCGAGCGCTATACATCCTCCTCCTATCATGTAATCCCTGTCTCAACTTTTTACTTTCGGGGCATATGGACAGAGGTTACGGGATTTTTGCATTATGGGGCTTTGGTTTTCGCCTTCCTTTTCCTTTCTTTTGCTTTCCTTTTTTTTTTTTATGCTTGGGGGAGATGGACAGCCGAATCTGCCAAGATGAGCTCATCCAGGAAAGGAATCATGTGATTTTTTTTCAATCCGTCTTTTCTTCAGGGTTTGGGGAAGTTCAGTCAAAATTGGGAAATGGCGATTGCTTACACGAGATGAATCAATGAGATTATATAAAACTGAAAAAGAAAATGGCTTCATAGCTCAGAGCGCTGGTTGTGATTTTACCGAGTCCCGGTATTGGGTAGATTATCTAAAGCGGCCAGTTACCATGAACAGGGTTTATTTTCGCATTCTACATCCTTTACTCTAGCAGGATAATGTTCTTTTAAAGAATAAGTTGTCCGTGCCCGTGCAGGTTCTAACCGGGAACTGAGGCCATAGGACTTCTTTTTGTATTGTGATATTACAAAGGAATAAAATTCTAGCTCTAATCTTCAGAGGCCGTATTCGTGTGCTTTTCGTATCCGCGAGGAATCCCCAGGTCTAATCTACTGCTGAACGTTCGCCCCAACCATGGCGCAACTGTAGTCTAATAAAACAGGAGTGAGAAATAAGAGGAATAAAAGTACAGGAAGAAATTTAAAAAGAGCCAATCACTAGTTGCGGCACCAGAGTTAGCGGTGGCGATTTCTCATCTCCTCCACGGTCATATTGTCGAAGCGGCGCATAACGGCTCCCAAAACCACTTTGAGAATTCCGTCGCATGTCAGAGCATTGTCGTCGCCAGATGGCCCCGTGGAGTCCCATGTTACGGTATCGACCATGTCGCGAATGTCTGCCTGTTTGGAAAGGTCATCGTCCAGCTGCTTGAGGCCCATCCTGGCGACTGGGTCGTTTCCGACTTGGAAAAACTGGATGCCGACTTGGTATGGGGGCGCCTCGAACTTGTCAAGTTTCCGGGCGTGCATCTTGATCACTTCCTCTGGGATGTCGGAAGGCTCCCCATCGGTAATGACGATGATGTTGATTGGTTTCACCTCATCTTCACCTCGCCTCTTAAAGTCCTCGATGTACGGCTTCAGGATTTGGTTCAAACACCCGCCGGTTGGCGTGGCGCCCCAGGGGCCAACGCTTTCGAAAAGCTCGTTGACTTGATCAGCACTGCGAATGTTGATGTACCCACGGCCGTTGGTTTCGATCTTGGTATTCCTGGGCGGTCGGTGGTTCAGGAAATACACGTCGATTCCGTCTGGGTCGTGAGATGCGCAGACAGGGGCGATGGAGGCTAGAACGTCTCTAACTTCTCTCCAGCGTCTGCCTTTCATAGATCCCGAGTCGTCGATAACAAAAATCGTATCGAAGCTGCAGAGATAGGCATAGGGATCTTCGGCTTCACTATAGCCTGGTGCATTGCCATAAGGAGTATAGGCGGGAGGAGCTTTCGGTTTCAACGTTAGCGATGCGTTTTCTTTGTTGAACAAGGGGGGCTGGAGCTTACCATCTTGGCTGGAATCACCGTGTGGGTTGTTGTTCCAAGGGAAGCCCTTGAACTTGCCGCTCTTGGCGTTGGCTTTCGCGATCCTCTCGCGGCTCACACTCGTGCTTCCGAAAACCTTCTTTCTGAGGCTGGAAATTAAGGACATGGTTCCTGGCTTGGGGGAATATGCGAGTTCTTGTAGGGTGCTAGAGTTGCAACGGCTGCAGTGTTGTGGCGAAAACATGTTGGGCGAGTTCAGAAATGTGGCCCTTTCTTAAGTAGTGATCTGGTCTTTCCTCAATGATTCACTGCTGTGGGTTCAAACACTGTAGGTTCAAATGATGTCGGGTCAAACGATGTCTGCTGTGGCTGAACCAAACTCTTTGTTTGTGTAGGTTTTTGTTCTGACTCCAGAACGAGGATTATATATTAAACATATTCGCCATATTTGAAATCGTCAAATGCGCCTGGCCTTTGTGTTCCAATCAGAATCAACTACTAGTTCGATTTGATAGATGGCGAAGTGGTTTCATTCCTGCCACAGCGTCAAGTGCGACTGACGACTCAGCCATGTGGCTATGGTTATTGTGGGGCTGCAAGTGCCAAAAGGCCTGAACTCATGCTGGGTTTGTTCGAGAATGGTTCGCCTTATTTAGTCATCCAAGTGTGCCCCACAAGGCTTTCGCAAGGCAATCCAGCATTTTGGGCCGCAGTGATTCCGATGCGTTTTAGTCGTGCTTCATCAGTCTGCCTCAAACATGTCGGTGTTCCAATGGAGAACCCAACCTTCATTGCGCCTGCTATTAGCCACTTTCTGTTTGTGAATTGCCACACAAGAGCACGAGGACAACTGTGCGGCTGCAAGGCAGGCTCGAGTTGAACGTACGGACTCAAAACATCGCCCGTCGCCTTGAGAAAATTAGAGCAAGGATGCGCGTCAAGTGACGGCGAAAGTAGAAGTAATTAATTATCAGGCAAAAGTTTCAATAGAATCCATACTTTTTTGGTCTTTTATTTATTTATTTTTACTTTTTACCCATGGCCTTTCAACCCTTGATTGCTAGAGATGTGGGCTATGGAGTCCAAATGACTGACATTTGTGGATATTCGACTGTGTCCATGTGGGCATCGATTTTCCTGGGGCCAAAAGTTTGGGGCCGTTGGATGGAGTGAACCAGGATATAAACTTCGGTGAAGCAACTGGGAACCATGCTGGGCGACCATTCGAGTGGCCTTGAAAGTGGCTTCTCTGTTATCTCCTTGGTCGTCCTCGCCGTCTTCACCCTCACCTTGCCCCCCAACTTTCCCCGAGTCTCTCCACAACGCAGCCCGCAACTGGAGATGAACGGACGACCAGCCAAGGTGTGGTGGAATGGTGGATCGTGAATAGTAACGTACAGAGCCTGACATTGACGGAGCGATTTTTTTCTAATTTCGCAGGTGCGCGAATAAAACAGGTCTGTGAGACCCCGGGTCCGGCGTCACCGTGAGGCTTTTTAAGGTGAGCGCGGCGAGCCAGGCCTCTCCAACATCCCACCTGGGAGTCGATGTGACACCATCGCCAACAGGACCTGGGGCCGTATGCTCCGCGGGTCTGGTGATTCGCCCCCCGGTCACCGTAAGCGGATGGGTGCTGGGTGCTCAACATGGCCCGCGACATCGGGACCAACCGGGTTGCCTCAGCCTGCTCCATGATGTCTTCGTGCCTTTTTCAGACAACCCAAGGTCTAGGCCAGGTCGGGTTCCAGAAATCATGAAAATAGTGCTGCGCCAGGAGAGCATCTCTCCACCTTTTGGAGGGGCGATACCCGACCATCCCCCATACGAGAGCGAGCTCATTCGCCAAGGGACGACTTCCAAGGATGGGTGTAAGGTGCCTTCTAAGTTGATTAAACCCTCGCATTTATTTCAATAACAACTAAGAAAAAACAAAAGCCACAACCGCACCCCATGCAGACACAAGGTTTGATGGCAAAGAAAGGGTATTCATACTGGTCAAGCAGCTAGAGGCACGTCATAGCTGTTTCTGTGCATGTGGACTGGGAGCGCTTGAGAGGTTCGTGCCGTTTCCCAAGGCGGCCAAGGGACCGGGCCGGCAGCTAGATCCGGGCATGGCCCTATCCCAGGGCGTTTATGCGAGTTATCGTGGGATAATGGACTCCACAATGGACCGCCCGCCCAGTGGACTGGTGTGGATGGGAGCCACCTTGCAGCATCGCTTTCGGGCACTGCAAGCAAAGGAAACCGAGTTGCTGACCGGGTGCGAAACCTGGCCGGCGCTTGGGTAACAATGAAGGGGGCAACGCCCAAGTAGGACCTTTTACAAAAGGACAACGCAACTTGTCGTCTTTCTAAGACTTACGAGGCAATCGATCTACGTGGGCGATTGTCGAGGGTACCGCGATCCACCTGCGCTGTTGATGCCGAGCATCCGACCTGAACATGTACACGTTGGTGAAAGAGGCCATTCGGTGGCTGCTGGTTGACAGAATAGAGGGCAGCTAAAGCAGCCCACCATGTCATTCCTTGCTGTGATTGATGGGGCCGCCAGCGCAAGGGCCAGTCCGGTACGTCACCTGTACTGGTTCTGCGGAGTGAGACATGAAGAATGTAACTAAGGATCTTTGCGTGAGGCGTGTAGTAGTATTCGGTACGTGTAGTTTCGGGGCTTCATGCTTGTAAGAATAGGGGATCCCAGTTTCTTCCGCGATGATTACTTCTTTTATTTGCTGCCACTTGGGCTGCCGTGGGGGGGGGCTGGTGAAACGACCAGTAACATCTCGAATCCGACCCGGTGCCAATGATGGTGAGAGGGAATTAACACCAAAAAAAAAAAAGCAACTTGCCACACAGCTAGCTGAGCGAGAGCAACAAAGCAAGGCAGGGCAACCAACGATAGAACCTCGAAGAGCCCAAAGGGTATAGTCCCGAAAAGATAATCGAGGGGATGCGCCCCAGGATTTAAGCTGCAGGGACGAGAGCGCGGGATGGAGACTTGGGCGGCCGGCACATGGGATAGCAACATGTACCTAAGCCACCAGTGCTGACCTTGATATCTTAAGCTGTCAGCTCTGCCCGGGTTTTCTCCAATCAAGGCATCTCTGGTGCAAGCCCAGTACGAATCAAAGGGCCCAGGCCCTGGCTAAGGGCGCAAGGAAGGTGAATCCTATGCCATGGGACGACGGTGAAGAAGGGGGCGTCTCATTGCTGCAGCTTGCCCGCAAAATCGTCATGCATCCCGACATCAACCAATGCTCGCCGCTCACTGCTCACTGCAGAAACACTCACAGACCACCGGGGCCCCTACTGTAGGTCAGGGACTAGGTACGCGCGCAATAGTACAGAGCTTCGTGTACCTCCCTCCCTCCCTCCCTCCTCCCTCTATGGTGTGCGCTGTGCACAGCGGCGTCCCGGCCCCATCCCCGTGCCACGCCCCGACTCGCTCATTTTGCACTTATATCCAAGACCCCTTTCGCATCTCCATAATCTTTTCCCCCCTCTCTCTTCTTCTTCTTCTTTTCCTTGAGCTTCACGCTTATGCTTTATCCTCCTCACCTCTCCCTTACACTCATCAGACGGCCTGTCTCTGGCATGGTTGCTTAGACCCCGCTTCTTCTACTCTCTCACCTCCCAAAGGCACCTTATCTAGGCCATCTTTGGCTTGCCAAGATACGCGAAACGACAAGCTTCTCCGGCGTCGTCGTCAAACACAACTCCACCTCCCAATCTACCATCATTTCTCCCTCTTGACCTCTCCTCGCCCGTCACCATGTTCGGTGGTCGCAAGTTCTCCATCAACCGCCACACTGGCGCCCCCAAGACGCTCGCTCGTCGCTTCAGCTCCGGCGAGCCCACCAACAGCGGTCAGCCTCACTTTTCTTTTCCTCCCCTCCATGTCTGGTTTCATTGCAAATCCGTGTCTCGACCCCGTTCCATGTCTCAGCCTCCCCTCGCGACATTGTCACCCCACGTCTCTGGCTTCATGGTGCCATGGCTCGAGCCAGGTGGTGGATGCTTGCGTAGTATCACGAGCATCGCTTTGGGCGGCCAAGAAGAAATTCTTTTTTTTTTTTTTTCGAGGCCCGACAGAGCTCCAAAAATCGCCCCCTCATCTTCTCACACGTTGTCCTCTCCGCCTTTTCATCCTCCCCACCTTGAAGGCTTTCCCCTGCCCTTACCCAGTGCTACATGGCTCTCCCAGCTGCCACACATTGCCCCTCACTCCCACAGGCGCTATCCAATGGCACCTTACCTTTTTCTGCGGCGTTGCCCCTCCCCTGCACCACCTGCCTACCCTGGCAAGCTTGGCTGCACTGAACCCCTCCAGCTCCCCTCCCAGCACCCCTCCCAGCTGCTCAAAGCTCCCTGCAACGAGCTACGAAGCTCCTCGTCCATAACGTCATCGAGCTTTTTCAGCCTCATGCCATCAACCATCAACACAGCCATGATCAAGTTGCTGCAGAGACGAAAAATACTCCCTTTTCTCCCTTCAGTCTTTTTCGCGACGTGATGATGATAATTACTGTACCAAAATACTAACTCCTCCCAAAGAATTCCAGTCCAAGGCTCATCGTGCATTCCGTAATGCCCACGAGGGTCACTTGCCTCACGCCGGTCTCGATGCCAGCCGATCTTCCACCGGTGTGATCTGGTGTACTGAGCGTGCCTCCGAGTACGGTTTCCTCGAGGAGCCTGAGCTCTGGGCCAACCTGGGCCAGGGTGCCCCCGAGGTCGAAGATGAAATCGAAGGCTGCTTCCCACGCCCTCAGACCGTCGACATCTCCATGGCCGGCCGTGAGTACGGTCCTACCGCCGGTATCAAGCCCCTGAGAGAAGCCGTTGCCAGGCTGTACAACGAGATGCACCGACAGGGCAAGGACAGCCAATACACCTGGGAGAACGTCGCCATTGTCCCCGGTGGCCGTGCTGGTCTCATCCGAATCGCCGCCGTCCTCGGAAACTCTTACCTGTCCTTCTTCTTGCCCGACTACACGGCTTACAACGAAATGCTCAGTCTTTTCAAGAACGTGAGTTTGCATAAACCCAATACTTTCGGGGACACAGCTTCCGGTGGTCAAATATGCTGATCAACCCCTTTAGTTCGCCGCTATTCCCGTCCCTCTCAACGAGGGTGATGGCTACCACATCCACCCCGACAAGATTGCCGAGGAAATCGCCCGTGGTACCTCCGTCATCCTGACCTCCAACCCCCGTAACCCTACCGGCCGTGTTGTCGCCAACCCCGAGCTTGCTGAGATTCAGGACATTTGCCGTGGCCGTGCCACCTTCATCTCAGACGAGTTCTACTCTGGCTACAACTACACCAGCAACTGTGATGGTTCCACCATCTCTGCTGCCGAGAACGTGGAGGATGTCGACGAGGATGATGTCCTCATCATTGACGGTCTCACCAAGCGCTTCCGTCTTCCTGGATGGCGAATCGCCTGGATCATTGGTCCCAAGGGTGAGTAAACACATTCCAACAGCTGTCTAGTTATAGCCAGAATGTCGATGCTAACGGTTCCCAAACAGAGTACATCAACGCGTATGTTTAATGTCGCTGTATTATTCAAGTTCTCTTACTGACAATTTTCAAGCATTGGTTCCTGCGGTAGCTACCTTGACGGTGGTGCTTGCCATCCTTTCCAGGAGGCTGCTGTCCCCATGCTTGAGCCCGAGCTGGTCAAGAAGGAGATGATTCACCTCCAGTCTCACTTCCGAGTATGTCTTACAATGATGACACTTTTGCCGAGACACATGATTAACAACGTTCCAGGACAAGCGTGACTACGTTGTTCGCCGTCTGCGCGAGATGGGCTTCGTCATCAAGTACGTGCCTGACTCGACTTTCTACCTGTAAGTTTACAAACTACTCGCTGTCACTCTGGAGATGGAAGAGACTAATGGCCTGTAGCTGGCTGAACCTGGAGGGTCTCCCCGAGTCGATTGCCGACGGTCTCAACTTCTTCCAGGCCTGTCTGGAGGAGAAGGTCATTGTTGTGCCCGGTATCTTCTTCGATCTCAACCCCTCACGCCGTCGTGACCTGTTCGACAGCCCTTGCCATCACTTTGTCCGTCTTTCGTACGGACCCAGGATGGATGTGCTGAAGATGGGTATGGACGCTATTGAGCGCGTCGTCCAGAAGTAGGTTTTCTCGATATACTAAGCATGAGCAACAGAACACTAACCGTCTGTACAGGGCCAAGAACCGTGCTTAAATCATGATACCTTAGTTTGGGTTCTCGCTGGTGGTTCAGCCCTTGACTAATGAGTTCCAAAAAGACACAGTCCTTTGAGGAATGTCGGGGCCCCAAGTGCCATGCGGTGAGCGGGTTGATGGTGTGAAGGAGAAGGATACTTATAACAGGAATCTCAAGTGACGTAAACTTGAGAGGATGGGGCGAGAGCCAAGCCTCGTTCACCGACACATGCCGAGGAAACATGTGCAAGCTAGTTGATTTCCATGGCACTTTCGTTTTAGCAGCATTATAAGACAACTCTCTCAGCCGAGGGTTGCGATTTGAACCGAACATGCATATAAAGTGTTTCCAAGTGGTCCTCCTCAGGGTTTAAGCTTCCGTGAATGGCCACACTAACAGGACATCATATACCCTGCCCATCTCGTCATCGCCCCAGGTAGCGTTGAACAGGCCCTGCATGCGGCTTATTACAAAGACAGATTGTCCCTACCTATCAGATGGCGTCCACGGATGGTCCCGGCGATGGCATCATATATCCCGCGCAACATCCCGCGCTGTAGATCTGAACTTGCATCCTCGCCTCCCCCCGATTTTTCATTTCTCCCCGCATAGGCGGGTATATATGTGGGTTTACGACAAGCCTCCAACGTTTTCATGTCCCCCCATCTGTGTAACAACAGAGGAGGGGGGGGGTAGCGAGCTCATTGGGGAAAAAAATTACGTTGCTGTGTGGGCATCGGGGAGTTCAGTCGGTGGCCAGGCCAATCAAGACAAGGAGTGCTTGGCGGCTCAGCTGCCTTTTTTTTTTCTCTTTTTTTTCCATCTCTCCCTTGCAAACTCAACCCACTTTCCGCCGTGAAATTTGTCACATCCGACATTTGTTAAGATATCCCAACCCACATAGCCTGGTCTCTTTCTCTTTTTTTTTTTTTACCCACCTGTGGCCAATAGTCGGTCCTTGAGAGGAGTAGGGGGATATTTGACATCTTTCCTTTCCGAGATTTGCGGGGACGGTTAGAAAACGAAAAAGGAAAGCAAGAACATTTTGGGATACTTTGACCGAGGGGGTGGGAGATTTGTACACCTCTTTTCTTGTCGGTTCCCTTCTTTTTGGGGGTACACCGTATGATGCTCACGCGCCTCGCCCGACGCCCTGTGGTATCTCTGTGCAGGTTTATGAGCACGTCACGCTCGCAGCCAGGTGTGGCAGCCTCTAGTCCGTCAGGATCGTCAGCTGCCGAAATGGGGACATCCGAGCAGCATCAGCATCAACAGGGCACAGGAGTGACGGGAAATCCTGAGGCGACGGGAGCATCAGGCTCCACCGCAGCAGCCGCCGCCGCCTCTTCCTCCACCTCCTCGACGCAGCAGCAGCAGCAGCAGCAGACGCCCGGAGGAAATGGGATGCTCCCGCTTCCCGCGCCGCCCCCGCAAGAGGAGCAGATGAATCAACAGGCGGCGGCGGCCGGCAGGGGCGATGACGTGATGACGCTGCGCGTGGGAGAGTCGCTGCGCCTGGACGCGCTCGGCCCGCTGGTGGTCAACACGGACGGATCCATGGCCCGCGTGGGCAACTGGGCGGGCATGACGGAAATGGAGCGCGAGGCGACGCTGCGCCTGCTGGGCAAGCGAAACCGCCAGCGGCTGGAGGCGCTGAAGGCGAGGCAGGACGCCGCGGAGCAGGCCAGCCGCAGCGGCACGGATGGCGGCAGGTAGGGAGAGAAAGAGAGGCTGAAGGAGGAGGGTGGGAGGGGAGGAGAGAGACCTGGAGAAACCAGATGCTCAAGTGCCGCATGACCTATTCGGGGGGAGAGGAGGATGTAAACTTCGCACACACCTCAAAAACAGAATCAATCGAGCGGGAAAGGCTTGGATATTCTGGCACATTTCACGCTGGTAGTAAATTGGCATGTGTTCATCATCATGGGGATCGAGCACCAGCGGTTCCTCTGTTTGAAAACAGTTGTGCAACGAGGCAATACTAAAATTGTACGATTGTCGTGAACCCATTGATATCATTGCAAGAAAGGAAAGCCAAAAACCAAGACACGACTTCTTCCTGTCTCCCCCGCCATTCTGCCTCGAGATGTGACTCTATCCAGTTGCCCTCATGAATGTATGCATATGCGTCTCGCCAGCCACCACTCCCGAATATGTACCAGAAATCCCCCTTCTTCGTCTTCATCTATGTATTTGTCGTTGGGCAGCCTTGATGGCCAACCCGAAGCACACCTGCCTGGTCTCGCCCAGGTCTTTTGAATTTCAATCAAACGCCCCCAACCGCCCCTGCCGCAACCCAGAGAGAAGAACGCCACCCCGACCCTCACACATCAACAAGAGAGATGAGATGAGATATGTTGCCATCCATAGATTTTGTTTTATTTTCCATAGCACTGGTCAACTGTGATATCACCTTTCCTCCTTGACGGAGTCGTCCTGTTTCGAATCGGACTTTGACTTGTCGTTGGTCTGTCGGGTGGCAGCAAACTCCTTCCAAAGAGTGACAATCTCGTCGTTTCCTTCGTTCTTCTCGACAAGGAGGTTCTTGAGCCACTTGTTCTCCATCTCAAGCTGCTGGACCTTGCTCTCGAGGACGGAGACCTTCTCAGACATCTCCTTGGCGGACTTCTCGAGGGCCTGCTCGCGCTGCTTCTTCTTGATTCGGAAGCGGGCAGAGGCGGCAGTGTTGCGTCGTCGCTTGTCCTCCTCGGCGGCTTGGCGGGAGGCTTCCTCGAAGTTCATGCCGCGGCCGGCGCCGGGGCCGCTCTCGGACGACTTGCGCTTCTCAGCGGACTGGGGGGCGGGAGGCTGAGCATAGTGAGCTGCCTGGTGCTGGTTCTGGGGCACCTGAGGGTAGGCAGAGGAGTTAGGTTGCATAGAAGGGAAGTTCTGGTTGCCTTCCGGGAACCCGTTCAAGGGCGTAGACGGGTAGGCGTTGGTGCTGAAGTCGGGGAAGCTAAAGTCACCTGCCATGGTGCGTTGATTAGCCAAAGTCCTGGCAGTGCAATAGTCATGACAATGGGTATGTCGGAGTATGAGAATGATAAAGACGATCAAGAGGTGAAGGATAATACATGATGTAGCAAAGGCCATGGAGACCGGGGAAGCGACTTTCCCATCTCGGGAAGGGGAGTGATGGGGAACAGGGGGGTTGATCGATGTCGTGATCGGGGCCCGCAAATCACGAGATATTGCACCATAGACACCATCCCGCCCAGCCAGCCATTTAGGTTTGGCTGGTACCCTAGGACGAGCCACACTCCAGCAGAAGCTGCATACCGCGACAACTCTGTCCCAATGACTGAGGTGCGCGACGCACACAGGGGGCAGGGGAAGTGACTGTCAAGGGTGGAAAGTCGCTGTTGGTGGACAGAGCGGGTGCAGTTCGTCGTGCATCCAGGGCTAGTGAAGCCCCAGAACTGCATGTCTCGAAAGCCGCTCACTTGAGCGGTATTGGACGTGACGGTGTGGAGGAGGGAGTGCAGGCCCCGGAGCTGCAGTGCCGCACTGCGGCAAAAGTGCAACGCAACGAGGCCATCTCAGGCTGATGATCCCAGGCCTACCCGTGTCCGAATATATCGATAACACTGGCAAAAAATCGACTGGGATCTGTGGGGTTTAATGGTAGCAAACAATAATAGACTCACTCTGCATAAACTCGAGGCCGGAGAGGTCTCCCATGACGGATTGAGCGGGAGTCATGTCGTCGGAAGGCGAGGCGCTCTGGGAAGACTCAACGTCAACCTTGGCTGGGTGAGCCTGGTAGTCGGTGTTCTGGCCCGTCTCGAAGTCGAAGAACTGAGTGTTGGTGAATAGGGCGAGGTCCTCCTCCATGTTGAAAGGCTCCTCGGGAGCCGACTCCTGGCGGTTGATGGCGTTGAGGTCCCGGAGGTACTGCGACACGTTGGGGCCGCGGCGACCGTTGTAGTTGTTGGACATTGTGCTTTCCGAATAGTTTTGCCGCGGTTAATTGGCGACGGTAATTATTCCTTCTCGCGATTAAAAAAGGAAACTAGGCAATCCCCCTCTTTCGGATTAAATGCTGAATTGGAATAAAAACAAAAATTGAAGATTTGTCGTCGAATAGTTGAGGCCGGATGCGGCACAGAGCAGTCCTATCACACTGGGTGAGGGAGCGGGGTTTGTGTGGCCTCTATTTTTTTGCGGGACAAATTGTCGCAGGGCGATGACTCGATGGGCAGGCGACGCCGAGAAAAGCGTCAGTGTCACGTCGTCGTGAATCGAACCGTCAATGTCGATTGCTGGCTGGCGGATCCGGACCTCTGGTGGACGGTGAGCACGCAGAGATGTGTCGAGATGGTCGTTTGGGAAGATGTGGAGGAAGAAAGAAACTCGACTTCGAGTCCTGGGGGGGTTTTCAGACAGTGGATGCTTTTGTCGAGGCCGATTGCCGCCGAAGCCACGGCGTAGTGGGTAGTAACAGTGGGTAGTGGGGAGGTTTGGCAGGCTAGGTCGTGTCGGGTGGTGGACGGGTGGTGCGGCTGTAGTGGGCTTAGCGGTACAGCGGTGCGCGTGGGCAGTCCCAGGGATCACAGTGCAACGCCCTGTGCCATCCCAGCCCATCTGCGTCGCTGGAAACGAGGGCGGACCGGCAGCACTCGGCGAAGGCCCAATCAACCTCGGGGTCGGTGGCCGCACCTTTCCATACTGTACGAGTGAGACCGTCAGAGACGCAAAGCCAGGCGAAGCCACCAATTTCGGTGGGGGTGCCCACCCTCTGGACTGTCCACTAAGAGGCGGAGAGCTACTCGTGTGCCGGGGCTGCTTAACAATCAACCCATGAAGGTACCGGGATCTCGTCAACCTTCCCCCACGTTCACTGCACCATGGACCCTGCTCCCTACTGCGAAGGCTGCCAGAATCGGCACAGGTGCAATGACAATTAACCTGACTTCAACTGCGTCTCCGGTTACATTGCTTCACCAGTCTACAGTTTGTTGCCCTTATTTTTCCCTTTTTTAAACGTTACCTGCATGTCCACATGCGTTCCAAACTATAGGCTGCGGTCCACGGATTTCCACGGACGCCCGGTCGCTGGATTACAAATCTGCCAGCCTGCATGATCCAGACGTGCGTTCTTGGACCGGACTACTGTATGGAAAATGTCGGTGTTCTTCCGAGCGAGGGACCAAAGGGAGCCAAGGGAGCCAAGGACGGGAAAGGGGCGCTCCACTTGCCATTCTGGCCATGCCTTGTAGCGGAGCCGACAAGAGGCTGACTTCAGACGGACCAGCGTTGCCTCTAAGCCCGATCTACAAACACTGGCCGGGCTCAGTTGCCTTTCTGCGCCTAATCTGGAGAGGACGCCAGGCCAGGGCTGAACGGACCACCGTGGACTCCCCGAACAAACGGCGAGGGGAAAAGGTCGGGGAAATTTGTGTCATATTATGCGGACTGCACACATTGCAGTGATTCTCGTGCTGCGCAGTGTATATTATTGCTGCTCCCTAGTGATGTCACGGTGAAGCGTTTCATCGTTATTGCAGTTGCCACTCTTACATGTACACTCGCAGCATGCATCGGCCAAGTTATCAAAACATGCCGACCAGGTCCCAGCCTCACAGTGCCAAGGTCCAACGATCAGTAGCGTGAGCCAAGCAGGTCGTGGCAAATTCCTCCGACTTCGTCCAGCTAACTTTTCGCCTCCGAGCCAGTGACACCTCGATTACCGAGTTGCTGGTCCGGTCGGAAACCCTGATCAAAGCTTTGATCATTGCACCCACACACAATTAATTTTTTTTTTTTTTTTCAAACGAGACGAAAATGAAAGTGCATATGAGAGAAAGAAAAAAATCTGTTTGCCTTCATTTAAAAAACCATAAGCGAAAACCCAATCGGATAGTCAAGGATATTGACAAATACCAGTCAATGGATGTTAAATGCACCCTCGCACAGTGTTCAGCCGCTTCGAGACATCGCCGCAGAGGCCCGCCGTCAACCAACAAGGAAATGAACGACGACGGGATTTGACAGGCCTTGCACATCTACTCCGGGAGGCGTTCCGGTGTCTGTATGCATGTACGTGACTCCAGCCCCCATGTTCAGATGCCGCGTCAAAGAACCCCTCGTGGATATTTGGCGCAAATGGGCAACGTTGTGTGGACGGCAGTGCTCCCGTGTGCTTTGGCCCTGTGGCCGATTGGGAGACACCATTATCAAATCTCGACCCATCCACCAATCGTCGTGGCCTGAGCCTCCCAACTCCCCGAGATATTGGGGCCCCAACGTGAAAAGCAAGTCCCCCCGACCTCGTGGACCCTCGCTTCTACTAGCCTGGCCCCGCCCCGAAGCGTGGGAACTCCCCGGGCTCATCCATCCACCAACAGGTGTGACGAGATCAATGGGTCACTCAGGCCAATGTCAGATTATTCGTGTGCGCTCTTACTCGTCACCACGCCGGTTTCTGTCACTCCCACGCAAGCACGCAAGCACGCAAGCCACCACACACCACTTGTGTCCCCATCCATCCCAAAATACGGATCCTGTCTGCAACCTACCTGCAACTTGCCTTTTCCTTGCGGTATTCGCGCATCTGCCGACCCAGATCTGCATCAACCTGAGGGAGGGAGCGGCATGACCCTTGCGATATGAGCGTGGGGGAAGGCCGAGCTACTGGCCGAGGTTCTGTAATTGAAGTAACACGGCTGTGGTTCCCAGGCAGTAATGGGAACTAGCCGCGTCGTCTGTTTACCTCGCCATCGGGGAGTTCATCAGAAAACGTCTGCTGGACCCTGGATAACTCTCTAAATCCCCCTGTCACCTTGGGTTTCTCCGCCCGAACATCTCAGCTCTCCGAATTTGATCCTATTCCGGGAATGTATGTCCTGGGCAGTGGGGGTCCTGGGTCCTGCAAAGGCCAGCCAGTGGTAGGTCGACCAAATTCAGGGTCAATCGAGTACGTGTTGCATACCAGGTCATGCCATGCCCACGCCTGAGTCGTCCCACGGGACGCAGCCAGGGTGGGGAGACGGCGTGGCCTGCCTCGTAGCCTTTACGTTTTCTTACCTGAAAATGTTCCCCAGAATCCGAATATGCATTCTCAACATGCATCATTCGCATGACAGATGAGGCCCGAATCATATCCAATGAAACTCGAAGGCAATAATGCTTCTTTCTCCGCCACCTGGGCTTTCTCATTTCCGCAAGCATTCCCTGGTACCTTCCGCTCCAATCTGGTTCCAACTTGCCTTGCATTGAGTGTTTCCCAAGACATGGCTGGCTCCTCAGGTGTCTTAAGCCTCCGATATCGTAGGTCTCCAACTGAATTGGTGAAAGCCGCCAAATGTGTATTCACCACAGCCCAAATTTTGGTAATCATAAAAGTCCATCCAGTTCCTGTAGAAATACAGTGATAATCAATATGTCGCTATTTTTTTTTTTTCAATATTATTTACGGCCAGTCTACCAAAATGTATTAAACCTCGTTTCTCACTGATGAGTACTGACTTGCACCCGCCTTCAATGATGTGGAGCACGGCACGGGACTGGAACGCGGCATTCACAGGTCGTCATGTGACTAGCATTTGTCACCCTGAATGTGTCAGGCCTCATAGCTCCGCTGAGTCAGCGCACATTGCCGGTTTAACTACGGTACAGCAAGTAATTGACGGCAGACGCGTTTTTCCATTGCCAGACGTGTCGCGACCAAGTGCATGCAGTGGCGGGCCCTATCAAATAACTCCCAGCGTATATTGTAACGCTGTCAAGCGGGGCAGCCTTGTTATTCTGCCTCAGCCTTATCCAAGCCGCGTTGTCGCTGATCCCGAGCTCTCTTGAATAATTCGGCCTGAACCACCAGCCATCACCATGGCGCGCATTTCCGTCCCAACCACAACCAGTTTACCGCCAACACTCCGTGTTGATTCCACAAATCCTGCTTTACTAAAGAGCCTCAATCGCTTGTCCCGCGAGTCGCTGATATCGCTCGCCCTGGATTGGCTGGACTCGGGAAATCTCCCCAATGCGGTTCCTTATATCCAGAGCGACGATGAAGACGAGGACGATGATGACCTTTTCCCGGCATGTCATTCCCTGGATGAGCTTCGAGAACTCTACCTCGACATGCAAGAGCAAAAAGGCTCAAAGCGTGATGTAATTAGCCGCATCCTAGAAGGTGACTGGCGACGCGGTCTGACTCTATATCAACTCGCCATGGCAGATTTGGCCTACTTTGACCAAAACCCTACTTCTCAAAAATGGACAACATACCAAATTTTGCCTTTGGAGCATCCTTCAAGCAATACAGAGGAGACTGAAATTCTCAAGGTGGATCGGAAAAAACTGTCCATCCCGCGATTCCATCCATCAACATTTCTCCAAAACCTTCAGAGCCACGTACTTCCAGATGTAAAGGTTCATTACCACTTTCACCGCCCCAAGGATTTGCCAGTTCTCATTTTAAGAATCTTCACTGTTGACTCACCATACGCCACCAACTTGGCTTTATCATCCCGCGACCAGTCTGGAAGTGCTGCAAATTTTGAGTCGTCTCGCACCATCTATATTGCCTTCCCAGATGGAACTCCGGCTCTGTACATTACAAAGTCTCAAAGTACCGGTGCGAATGCTTCGGGAGAGTCAAAAAGTCTACAAGCATTAATTATAGATGGAATTCCCAAGGCCTTATCTCGTCCTCGGGAAAGGTATACTCTTAAAAATACCCAACTCACGAGCCGAAATCTGGATGCTGCCCTAGAAAAGAGAGGTCCAGGTCGCACGAATGCCGCAGGCGGTGGCTGGAGCATCTACTCCGATGAAAGGAAAAAAGGGTCACCTCTAGACACAGTGCTACCCACACCACCCCTCTCCAGAGAAACGTCCTTCTTGAAGGACCGAAAGAGAACGGCTGATTTGACTCCAATGCAGCGAATGACCAAGCGCTCAAGGCTAGTGGCCAAGGCACGGTTTGGTGAGTCTGGCATTGTCACAGATGGAAAGGGTATTGAGAAAGTCGAGATTGTATTACATGACGCATTCCCTTCGGACAAGCCACTTCCTGCAGATGAGGATGAAGATGATTCGACGGTCGGTGCCAATACAGCCAAACGAAGAAGAAGCAAGATCAGTGCGGTGATACAAGAGGCGGATGCTTCGATGGACCTGGATGACTCGCCAGTGAACTCCCCTAGCGAGGCAGATACGTGGACGCCGACAATCAAGATATCGTTACAAGGCACACATGTATGGGCGGGGGTGAGGCAACTAGTTGAAGCTGGAATAATAGATGGCGAACGGATGCCAGGGTGGATGACTGGCGAGGATGGGGTGACGACGGGAGTTGTGAGACGCGGACGAATACGCGGACATAAGGGCTCCGGCTTATGATGCATTTATGGTATGAAATGGTATTGCATCTATGCAAAGGTGTCTATTCTATCCTCTTTTTCTCTAGTTGATACCCTGTGGCGAGAGCACCCTCCCGTCCGAAACACGCTTACTTAGTTATCTGCCACGCCAAACACGGTTACCGTGTTGCGCCATGCTACCTCGCACACTTCTTCAACAGTGACGCCCTTGATGCCGGCGATGATCTTGGCCACACGCTCGATGTTGCATGGCTCATTGCGACCCTTGACCATGGCACCCTCCTCCCACTTCTCCTTCTTCACAATCTTGAAGCGGTCTGGGACCTCGGGCTCCTTCTTCTGGTTCTTTTTGGATTGGTTTTGTTGCTTTTTCTGCTTTTGCTGTCCCGGCGCCTTTGAGGGGCCAACGGCAGCTCCATTCAGCTCCGGGGCCGGAGCCGGAGCCGGAGCCGGGCTTTCTTCCTTCTTTTCAATCAAGTACTTGTAGCCCTCATGGCTTGGTCGGACTTCGCACCAGGGTCCATCAGTTTCAATCATGAGCCGGTCGAGACTGACCTCTTTCACAACGGCACAGTTCTCGACAGTCTTGAAACTGCACCCGTTGATACCAATGTATAGCCCCAGGTCCATCAGTTCATGCATCTCCTCTGCAGTGCCAGTGAAGCTATGGACGACACCGCCCTTCTCCAACTTCTCTAGTTTCTCTCCGAAGGCTTCTTTGAGAAGCCTGACAAAGTCAGCGTGCGCAGCTCTTGAGTGCAAAAAGAGCGGCAGCTGAGGGCTCAGGGAGGCTGCCAACTTGAGTTGGGCGGCAAAGGAGTGTAGTTGAATAGTCTTGGAGCAGTAATGGAGGCGGTCATAGTCCAGACCAAACTCGCCCATTGCAACCAGGTGCTTCTTGCCAGAAGCTTGGGCTTCAGAGACAAGAGAAGCCAGGTTGGCAATGAGCTTCTCCGTCTTCTCGGGGTCGGCAGCATGCTCTTCGGACACTGGCGCTTCCGGATCGGGATCACATGGGGTAGTATGCTCAGACTCGTGCGATGGCCCAGCAGCGCTAAACACAGCACTGCTACAGGGGTGGATACCAGCTGTCGAAAAGACAGTCCCAGCTGCAGCCGGGCATTGTCAGTTTAATATCCCAGCCCAGGGTAGCAGACAAGGTAGATGGGATAAACGCACGGTATTCGTTGGCAAGCTCAAGCGCCTCCCGAGAGTTTCCCAGGTCGGAGCCAGTCACAATAAGTTTCGAGCAGCCAACCTCGCGGGCTCGACTAATAACGCCAGAAAGGTCATCTGGGTGCTTTTGGCTTCCATGGTAGCGGCCCCGAAAGATGGGATCTGCCAGGTTAATTCCGATCTACTCGACATTATTCAGCGTGTAAGTCCGGACTCCACACCGGATATAGAGTTGGGGGTACACCCAGCCACACGTACATCAATGTATCTGGGGGTGTAGCTTGAGGCGCTGAGGGGCTCAGAGCCCAAAGGAGCTGAGGAAGCCATGGCAGCGGTCCAAGAGCATGAAAGTTGAGAAGAAGGAGAAAAGGGAAATTTTTGTTTGGGGATGCGCAGCAGCCTTTTTGATAACATAGGTCCAACTACTTACAACTGCAGTGGTTGCTCTTGAGTCACTAATAGGCAGCAAAAACCATCCAGGGCTCTCAGAGTCACACAACTGACAGGGTGTTGGGTATCTGGTTAGATCTGGCTAGTCTAATCTTTCATTGGCCGTTGCCCCAAGAGACGTCCCATTCGCCGGGAGCCATGCATGCTTACTGAGAAATATTTCCATTAATAATGCATGAGCCATCACGTGACTTCGCGCAGGTGCTTCAATTTTAACCCCACCAGACTGGGCCAAGCAACCAGGGGTCGCGGGGACGCGATATCGGAGCACAGCAAGAGAAATGTCGGGTCTGAAGAGCATCGAGAGGGAGTTGCGACGAAAGCCGATCATCTCACCGACTTCTCGGTCCTAGAATGAGGCCAGATGAGCCTTGTTTCAGCCGCAATCGGTGCGGTGTTGCGTGGACACGGACGTTGCGGGCGGTTGCTGGGCGGGGACTTTAATGGATTTTCTTGAATGGCTTAGCCTGTTGTCGCGCTAAAAATTTGGTGTCGCGTAGTAAGACGCGCTCCCTTAAAACCTCCCTTGACATCCGCCGCAATCCAAACCTCCCACCTCCCCTCAACATCCCACCACGAACCACTTTGGACAGCCTTCGTCCTCAAGCGTTTAATCCTCTTTTCTTTCGAACGCTGCTATTCTTTGAGCTGCTTTCCATAGCAGGGAAGAGAAAGCCTTTGAACTAGCCCCACGTCTAGTTCATCCCTTCTTTACCGCCTCCTTTTTTAATTGCCAGACTGTCACCATGTTCGTCAGAAAGCGAGGTATGTTTTCACCACACCAACCCTGTCTTGCCCCCTCAACTCTGACCCTCGAATAGATGGACGCCAGGAGCGTGTTCAGTTCGACAAGATCACTGCCCGTGTCTCCAGACTGTGTTACGGTCTGGACATGGACCACATTGATCCCGTCGCCATCACCCAAAAAGTCATCTCTGGTGTCTATGGTGGTGTAACAACCGTACAGCTGGACGATCTCGTATGTTACTCGTGTCTCCTGGCCACGTCACATCAACTAACAAAATTTTATCTAGGCTGCCGAGACTGCGGCTTACATGACCGTCACTCACCCCGACTACGCCATCCTCGCAGCCCGCATTGCCGTCTCCAACCTTCACAAGCAGACCAAGAAGCAGTGGTCCGCTGTCGTCAGCGACCTCTACCACTATGTCAACCCCAAGAACGACCGGCCATCCCCCATGATCTCAAAGGAGACTTATGAGTGCGTGATGCGACACAAGGAGGAGCTCGACTCCGCCATTGTATACGATCGTGACTTCAATTACCAATACTTTGGCTTCAAGACCCTCGAGCGATCTTACCTCCTCAAGATTGATGGTAAGATTGTTGAGCGACCACAGCACATGATCATGCGTGTCTCTGTTGGTATCTGGGGTGACAACATTGAACGTGTCCTCGAGACCTACAACCTCATGTCCATGAAGTTCTTCACACATGCTTCACCCACGCTCTTCAACGCTGGTACTCCTCAGCCACAGCTCTCTTCGTGCTTCCTGGTCGACATGAAGGAGGACAGTATCGAGGGTATTTACGACACCCTCAAGACCTGTGCCATGATCTCCAAGATGGCTGGTGGCATTGGTCTCAACGTGCACCGTATTCGTGCCACTGGCTCTTACATTGCCGGTACCAACGGTACCTCCAACGGTGTGACGCCCATGCTTCGTGTTTTCAACAACACAGCTCGATACGTCGACCAGGGTGGCAACAAGCGACCTGGTGCTTTCGCCATCTACCTTGAGCCTTGGCACGCCGATGTTTTCGAGTTCCTGGATCTTCGCAAGAACCACGGAAAGGAAGAGGTCCGCGCTCGTGACCTGTTCCTTGCTCTGTGGATCCCCGATCTCTTCATGAAGCGTGTGGAAAAGAACGGCGACTGGACCCTCATGTGTCCCAATGAGTGCCCTGGCCTTGCTGACTGCTATGGCGAGGAGTTCGAGGCCCTCTACGAGAGCTACGAGAAGGCTGGCAAGGGTCGCAAGACTATGAAGGCCCAGAAGCTTTGGTACGCCATTCTCGAGGCTCAGACCGAAACTGGCAACCCCTTCATGCTTTACAAGGACCACGCCAACCGCAAGAGCAACCAGAAGAACCTCGGTACCATCCGCAGCTCCAACCTCTGCACTGAGATCATCGAATACAGCGCCCCTGATGAGGTCGCCGTGTGCAACCTCGCCTCGCTGGCCCTTCCTTCCTTCGTTGACTACAGCAACGACTGCTATGACTTCCAGAAGCTGCACGAAGTCACTCAGACTGTCGTTCGCAACTTGAACAAGATCATCGACGTGAACCACTATCCCGTCCCGGAGGCTCGCAACAGCAACATGCGCCACCGTCCCATTGGTGTTGGTGTCCAGGGTCTTGCTGATGCATTCCTTGCCCTTCGCATGCCTTTCGAATCCCCCGAGGCTCGTGAGCTGAACAAGCAGATCTTTGAGACCATCTACCACGCCGCCCTGACTGCCTCTGTGCAGCTGTCCAAGGAGGAGGGCCCCTACTCCACCTTCAAGGGCTCCCCTGCCTCTGAGGGTATTCTTCAGTTCGACATGTGGAATGTCAAGCCATCGGACCTCTGGGACTGGGAGACTCTCCGTGAGCAGGTCAAGGAGCACGGTATCCGCAACAGTCTGCTTATGGCACCCATGCCCACTGCCAGTACCTCCCAGATTCTGGGTAACAACGAGTGTTTCGAGCCTTACACCTCCAACATCTACTCGCGCCGTGTCTTGGCTGGCGAGTTCCAGGTTGTCAACCCCTGGCTTCTCAAGGATCTTGTCGACATGGGACTTTGGTCTGATGCCATGAAGAACCGAATCATCGCCGAGGACGGTTCCATTCAGAACATCCCCAATATCCCTGCCGATGTCAAGGCTCTCTACAAGACCGTCTGGGAGATCTCCCAGCGCCAGGTTGTCCAGATGGCTGCCGACCGAGGTGCCTTCATTGACCAGTCCCAGTCGCTGAACATCCACATGAAGGACCCAACCATGGGCAAGATTACCAGCATGCACTTCACTGGCTGGAAGCTTGGTCTCAAGACCGGCATGTACTATCTCCGTACTCAGGCCGCTGCTGCACCGATCCAGTTCACTGTGGATCAGCAGGCGCTTAAGATTGCTGACACCAACGTGGGTCAGCCCAAGGGCTTGAAGAAGCGAGCTCCTCCCGCCGGTTCGACTTACAGCATGTCCCATGCTGCTGTGTCGCGTCCTGCCGGCTCCAACGGTGTGTCGGGTAACTCGGCCAGCACCAATGGCGCCGAAGGCGCGTCTGCTCCTAACGGCAGCAAGACCAATGAGGAAGGAGGCAGCCCCAAGACATTGCCTACCGAGCCCACGGAGAAGATCAAGGAGGAGGAACTCGGCCAGAAGAAGAACCAGTCCGAGGATCAGGACGAGGACAGTGAAGAGCGGGAGCGCGACATCTACTCAGATGCTGTTCTAGAATGTAAGTTGCCAACAATCCTCACCCAAGTCACCCGACCAGAAATGCTAAGAAACCACAGGCTCTATTGAGAACCCCGAGGCTTGTGTCATGTGCAGTGGTTAAATGTGCGATGTTTTATTATGAAGGTCGATGAGATGAAAACGATTACATGGATGAGAAAGCACCGAATGAATTAAGTATAGGAAGGTAATATGTACAGTCAGTTCTATAATGCCCTTGTTACGATGAGCATCACGGGGAGTTCGTTGCCCTAGATTCCCCCTACGCATGCTCGCGCTGGAGTTGCACTTGTTAGAATATCAGTCGTTTCGATCAATTATTTGCGATGTTGTTTCAAACAATATATTCCCGAATTATAGACACGAATAGTAGATAACGCTCTTGCGTCTCTTGAAAACACAACTTGCGTTGCATTGTCCCATTCCCTCGTAAGATGGCCCCACGGTGAAGAGTAAAGGATGTGGTGATGGGCCTCTCGGTATACCTTGAGCTAAGTTGCCAAATTCAGTCGGTGTAAGTAACTTGGCATTATGTGAACGCGGCATACGTTAGCGCTCGGGAATATCGGCACACTAGTGAACGAGCAGAGCACGTTGTGACTAGTGAAGAGTCTCGCTCTGTCCTTTCGCATAGTGTGGATTTGGGTCCAATATCGTGACTGGCTACATAGCAGGGCAATACCTGCAGAGCTGAAAATGTGGCGGAGTTAACGCTGCCGGTGCCACTAATGTAGCGCTGGAGGGGCGCCGGTTTTAGTGGACGGCAGCGCCAGCAACGGGGAAGGTGAAACAGCATGAGAAACACCGACATCCCACTGCAGCGATAACGACAGGTGTAGGTTAGGTGGCTTGCAGGCCGCCAGGGAGCATGGGATTGTACACGGGCGAGGCTCGCCAGGTGCACATGGGCAGTAATACAGTTGCGTATGCAAAATCAAGGGGTCGCTGTGATTCGTGCCACGGACAATTCTTGGTTTCATCAGCCATTTCCCTTGATAACACAATAAGGTGGCAATTGTGACGAGGTTGGATAAATGAGAGATGATAACCAGCCACATTTTTTGGGATTATTGCCGAGAAAGGGTGGCCTTGGGTAGCACGCATCATAATATGCATGCTTTGTATCAGATTTAGAGCTTTTGGCCAATGTCAATGGAGACGATTACGACGACCAGCCGGAATAGGTGGTATGCAAACCCCATCACCAGAAATTGTTTGTGAATAGGGTCAGCTGGTGCATTTTCTTCTAAACAGGGCCGGCTGTTGTTTCGGAGAGACAGGATGAGCATCGATGAGTAGGACAAAGGGAGACGGCAGCCATGCTTGTGGCGGCTGGGAGGGCAGGAGTGCCGGCGACACACTGGTAAATCAAGTTTGTTGTTCGGTTCAACCCATGTGTGATTTGATCATGACGACGGAGATGAAAATTCTGGCCATGGGTGATCCATGACATCAGCCACGCCGGGTGGTCGGGATTTTAGCACCCTTGATTGTCAGTGGCTTCTGGCGACCCCCCCTTGGCCTTGACGGAGCCACCCGATGCCAGCTGAGCAGGGATGTTCAAGAATCGAAGGGAGGAGGGGTAGTGCGACCAAGCGTGTACGTATGTGGGGAGAGGCAGGCTAAAGAGCCGAGTGCATTTTTGATTTGGACGGATTTCTCCTGGCCTAAATGGTATTCGATGATAGAAAAGAAAAGAAGAAGAAGGATGTGATTAGAAAAGATCCCACAGCCTAGCTTCGACGATCAATTGCATCGTTTCAATGAAGCAGGTTGGCGATTCGTGCAAGCAGTAATCATGATGCAGAATGGACGAGTAAAAAAAAGCGGTTGCCAGGAAACTGGGAAACGGTGGGGTTTGCAATGGGATGATTAGTGGGGAGTGGGGAAAGAGTGAATCTAGACATGTCAACATCCAAGCATCCCGCAGCACCACAAGAGAAGGAACAAGAGACCATTGTCCAATCGGAGGCCATATTGGCCTCATCCACCAGCAATGACTGACCTCATTGCTGAAGAAGCTACTGCAGCCAGACTTGATCGTGATTTGTGTTTTGTGCCGTGTCTGAGCTGACCCTGCCCTCGCTTCATGGTTGATCGCCCAGTCCTGTCGTCAATGCGGTTCTTTTGCTCTATTGTGCTCCAAGTCCCAGTCATACACGTGTAGGTACTCTTCTGCAGACGTGGGACAGCCGTGGGCCAGCCATGAATGCCGTGGCTGGGATTGCCTGATGTTGCCCAACTGGGCTGGTTGTCGGGGCGAGGAGACTCATACACATCATCTCTGGACCCTAGAATTGGAGTAGCCCAGTGTACTCGTCATACCAGACCCTGCAGTCCCGTTCACGACCGTTGTACAGGTCGAAATGAACACCAACTTTGCGGCATTACCGTGCAGCGTCGGGCGTGTTTACTTGGTGGCTTATTGGATGGCGGGCGGCCTCCGTTTCATGAATTCCAAATTTCCGCCTCTCTGGTTCTGGCCTCGGAGCAAATGACTGCTGGCATCTGGCGGGAAACCCGCGACGTTGAGACCGCCTCTGATCCGGCTCCCGTACCTGAAAAGGTCGAGGCCCTGAGGCTTCTCTGGAGCGGCCTCCAGCAGAGTTTTGGCAAGGACGCTGAGGATAACCGGCACGCAGAAGCCCAACGTCTGTCAACTACACAGACACTCGGACGTCCCGCGGCTGCGCATCTTTTTTGATGGCACTTTGGCAATTCCGCCCTAGCGCCCGGCTTGGAACTGACAAGTGTGGTGGGGTGGGCGGTCGATGTGGGTGATCTAGTGTGGTAGTATCATAGCGCATCAAATCATCGCGCTTGTAGTGCATGCCGATCCAGCTTGCTTCTGCCTCTTCTTTCCTAAAGCTAGTGGCACATTTGCCATGAATTGCGCGGCATTGCGCCTCGCAGAAAACCGGAGAGCAGGATATCAGAGGTTCACCACCTATGCAGATTACCACCTTGGCGAAGCAAGGGCGTTTTTCTCTCTCTTCGGCTCGTGAGACACAACTTACACCACCTCAAAGTGTATCCGAGTCCTCGTAGTGGAGCTCCCTTTTCCAAGGTGAGCTAGCCTTTATTTCCCTGATTAGATCCCAGACATCTAGAACGTCCCCCTGTTATCACCAGCCCCGTTGCATGAACTCACCAGCGAGTGACCTTGCTATGCGAGACTCAGTGCCAAGTGTCTGCCCTAGCGCCCCGCCCAGCTGGTCAGGCATCGTCAACGACAACAGTCGGTGGGGGCGGATGGGAGATCCATCCCATCAACCGGACGTCAAGCCATCGGCGGTTCCACACATGGGCGGTGCCTGCTGTGTACTGCCGATGCTACGAACGGCCCAGCCGCGCCTGGTCGATTCCCAGGTACCTGCCCTCCCCTGCGGGCAGGCCGCACGCCAAGGTATCCCGACTCGCATCTCAGTTGTTAGTACCTGCCGGTTAGCAGCTGGCAGCCAAGTGCTGCCAGACCACCAGGCCTCACTCCTTCCCTCTCGACTTTAAAACTGCTTGCTCTTCCTGTTTCACTTTTTATCTCATCCTCAGCATTCTCTCTGCACATCACAACCTCCCTCCTCCAACTCCAGTCCTCGTCTTTTCGACTCCCGCCAACCTCGCCCACGCTCGCCTCTGTCTTTCAGCAGAACTGCACTCGTTCAGCCGTGTATTGATACTAGGTATGCCGCTGTTTGACTTTGTCCCTTCACCCTTCACCACGACGGGCGCTTTTCTTGAGCATCTCCTCCCCACACACATATGCTTCCTCCGTGCCCCGGGGCCAAGTTTTCTCAGATTCTCGTCTCGCGGATCACGTCGTGTTCCGGGACTTTACTGCATTCATACCTCACACTCGCTCATCTCGGCGCTTCGTACCCTGTGTGGTACCGCCCCTTTGCTTGTAGCACACAAACACCGTTGTGCTCGTCCAGGCTTCTTCCAAACCCCTTTCATTTATTCCTCATATCACGCTTCTCCCTAATCTCTGATTCACTGTCCTTCATACCTTCACATCATACTACTTGATCAGCCCAAAACCTCCACTCACTTCCCCCATTGTTCAACTCTGCCTCGCTCGTCAAACCTGTTCGTTATCAGGTTGGCTAATACTCTCTACTAGATTTGGAATTTTCGACCACTTGTCAATAAAAATTCTATCAAGATGAAGTCCATCGTCTTCGCTGTTGCCGGCTTCGCCACCGCTGCGATTGCCCAGAAGAGTATCAGTGACCTCGCTCAGTGTGGTGTACGTTTCTCGCCAACTTCTATTTCACATTAACTGACCGCCCCATCAGCAAACTTGTGCCAACAACATGCTTGGCGAAGAAAAGTCTACCGAGCTTGGATGCAAAACTGGTGATCTTAGCTGCCTGTGCGCCAACCCCAACTTCCTCTACGGTATTCGAGACTGCTCCAATGCCATTTGCGGTAGCAGCGAGGCTGCCGAAGCCATTCAGTATGGCATTCAGATCTGCCAAGGTAAGACCCGGGATTTCAATACTACATTATTGGATTGTTTACTGACATGGATACTAGGCGCTGGTGTCGCAATCTCTACGAATGGTGGTTCGAATGGCGGTTCTACTAAGACTGGATCTGGGGGCTCCAAGGGAGGCTCGGTAAGCAAAGTTGAAATTTCTGCATTGTATACCTCTCTAACAAAGTCTTTAGGCCACTGTCTCAACCATCTTCAGCGCCGTTACTTCTGACGGCACCGTCATCACCACGGCTGTTGCCACCACCACTCTTGGTTCGGGCAACGGGGACGATAACGAGTCCAAGTCTGGAGCCAATGGCTCTGGTAAGGTCTCTACTTTCACCCGTGTCATCACCAACTCTGCTGGTGATAAGGTCACCACTGTTGGCGAGACAACCATTGGTGGTTCTGAGGCTTCCAAGACGGATGACGTTGTTCTCACCACCTTCACCTCTGGCGACTCCACTATCGTTGCCACTGTGACTGGCACCAACAGCAAGGAGAGTGAATCTGCTTCCAAGAGTGGCTCCAAGAGTGGCTCTGAGACTGGTTCCGAGACTGGTTCCGAGACTGGTTCCGAGACTGGCTCTTCTGCGACTGGCACTGGAGGTTCCAGCGCCACCCGCACTGGATCTTCTTCCAGTGAGACTAGCAGCTCCAGCTCTGACAATGCTGTAAGTATGATCCCCGTCATCTTGATTCTATTACTCACACCTACTTAGGCCATGGCTCAAATGACTGCCGCCCCAATTGGCGTTATCGCCGCCGCCGGTCTCGCCGTTTTCCTCCTCTAAACGAGGCCATTGCCACCTGAATTTGAGGTTTACGTTACGCATGTTTGATACATAATACCCACTCATCTCTCCAACCTTTTTACCCTTATGGCATTCCCAGTGCAAAGGCCCAGAATTGGGACAATCTTTGGTGCAAGGAACACGGAAAATAAGGCGAACGGATATGGAAGGGCTGAGCTTTCTTTCTGCTTTTTTTTTGGAGGGTTTAATGATGCATATGATTTCTGTTCCGTCATTCTAGTGAAAATTATGAGTTGCATGAAAGTGGCTGGGAATTTTTGAAGAGCTTTCGGTGATGCAGAGGTCAACTCAAAAATGACGAAGGATTGCCTGGTGAGGTTGTTCTACAGCAGCACCCTCTTTCGCAGAATGTGAGAGAAGGCAATCCATTCATTTGAGCCTCTCTGGCGGTGGATTCTTTTCTTTTCTTTCGTTGAAACATAATAATAAATAATTTGGCCTTAGAATGGTTTATTCAGTGATGATATTGGTTCATGTTGGACTTGCAAGACAACTTCTGCGCTGCCTCCTTGATTCGCATTGCGGCTCAGCAGAATTTGTTTCCCAACTCGAATATATTCAGCGAGCCACCTAGTTCTCCGAATCTTTTGTGTTGTAAGTAGAAAATTGAAGAGTCTAGTCACCTCTCCCCCACAAATAAAATTTATATTTTACGTCAAGACTTGCTTTTGAACTTTCCTCAAGAGGTAGTCATACACGCTTCCAATGCCTCGCGCAACACGTTTTCGTCATAATTGGGCCTTTAATTCTAACTTAATTTAAAATCTACACTGCGTGTACTTGGTGACAACATACATAGGTGACACTGGCTGTAGGCGAACCTCTATACGGATTCTAATAAACTTAGGAACTGAGTAAATCGAAGAAAATGGTGGCTGTGGACTCTTTCCTTCTTTCTTTTTTCTTTCTTTCTTTTTTCTTTCTTTCTTTTTTTTTTTTTTTTTTTTTTTACATAGATCCCAGATACGATCACATTCCTGAAATATGTACGAGCCGAGTGCCTCTGAAGTTGCGAGGCAAGCCTCCATTGCGCTTCCAGCATACGATCTTGCCTTGGTTGCACGCTCTATTTTAAGCAGTCACATTTATAGCTGATCTACTCAATCTTGAGAATGGCTACCAATTGAAGTCTGCCTTGATCCTGTTCTTTTTTTTTTATATCACGTATTTGATAGTTGATAGGGGAAACTGTTCGTTTCAATCACAAACAAGTACACAGGTTGATATATGTTGTCATCATTCATTTATATATAAGCACAATATCGCTATAGCTCAAAATATTTTGGTTCCACGATGAATGCTCCCATAAACCACAAATGCAGCCAAATACAATTCTATTCCTTATTCCAACGCCAGCCTCACGAGGCACAAAAATGACCAGGTGATTAGTGCATCATGGACTTTCCAATCTCACTCTGCCAGTCCTTGGCACGCTCAAAGCCATTGGAGTGAGTCTGGTAGTCGTAGAGGGCCTTGACAACTTCGTCCTTGGAGCTAAGAACGAAGGGTCCGTACTGAACAATGGGCTGGTCAAGAGGAGTACCAGCAATGAGAGCTAAGAGTAAAATGTTAGTAAATATTTTCAGATTTGAAGGTTTTGGATAGTAGACGTACCAAGTCGAGCGGGCTTCTCGGCACCGGCATCAACCTCGAAGTGGACAACGTCACCCTCTTGCTCAAAGACAATGTTGTGGAATTGTTCGACGACACGGCGCTGGTCGTCCTTTCCAACAAGAACGTCTCCCTCGAGGGTGTAGGCGAAGGCGTTCCAGTTCTTGGGCAAGGGCTGGGTGATCTTGCCGCCGGGGCGGATCTCAATGTCGAGGATCCAGACGGGGGTGTAAGCAAGGTCCTTGACCGAGTCAATGCCATGGCTCTGGCCCGAAATAACCTTGACAGTAACACGAGAATCGTCGACGTCGACGGTGGGGATCTCAGAGGCTCGGAGGTCGCGGTAGCGGGGTTCACAGGCCTTCAGGTTCTGGGGGAGATCGACCCAGAGCTGGAGACCGACGTTTGCGCTGCCGTCGGGGTTCTGGCGGGGCATCTCGGCGTGGACGATACCGCGGCCGGCGGTCATGAACTGCAGGTCACCGGCGGAGAGGGTGCCCTTGTTGCCGGCGAAATCTTCATGGTCGACACCACCCTGGAGGAGGTAGGTGATGGTCTCCTGGCCACGGTGAGGGCTATTGGAATTGCGGTTAGTTTCTGCGACGAATCCTCTTTACTGAGCGGTGGTCTGGCAATTGAACTTACTGATCAGGGAAACCAGCGCCGGGCTTGATGGAAAAGTGGTCCAGCATCAAGAAGGGCGAGAAGTTGCGAAGCTGGGGGGTGCCAATGGATCGCCTGACGCGAGCGCCGGCGCCCTCGGCCTGCTCAACGGCCAGAAAGACCTTGCGGATAGCTCGCTGGACAGACATTTCGGAAGCGAAGAGGTGGTGGTCTGGGTGTTGGTCTTGGTTTGGGTGCGTGTTAGCGACGAGCGGCTTTTCGGAGAACGAAGTCAGGTTGTTGGCGTCGGTGAAGTTCTTTACAAGCTCGATGGCGATGGTCGCGGTGTTTCGAAGTCGATGCTGGAAGAGTACTGTAGCAGCTAAGGCAACGAAGACTGGGATGAGGATGTTTCTCAAAAGCGTCATGGGAAATTTGACCGTGGGGTCGATGGGGTCTATATATGCCGAATTGAAGTGCGGGGCTGATGACGCGCGAATGCGAGAATTGGGCGAGGGTGATGGTGAGCGGGGGTTGATTAGCTGGTAATTAGAAAGAGGGAAATAAGAAGGGAAAAATCGCGATCCAGCCCGACTTAGAAATACAGCAGAAACTGCTGGTCGTCGCCAGCGCGAGTGGCCCCAGACGGGCACATTTGCGGACGACGATGGGTGGGGTGGAGTTTTAGTCAAGTGTTACATCAGCAGCGGTGGGTAGCGTTCTGGGGCATGTGGCTGCGGGTCTGAGCTTCTTTTTCGCATTTGGTGCTGATTCAGGCTGTGTAAGGGGGGCGCGCTAGCCTCAGAAGGGGGGGCAGCTGTGGAGATTACTAAGAGTGACGAAATGGTTGGTGGTTTTATTTCCGCGCCATGCTTTGCTGAGAATTTGTAACCATGAGAGAGAAAGCCTCTGCGACAATGTTTCGTCGCCACCAATTGGACTATGACTCTTATTGCTAGATACCAGCTATAATGTTTTTGATCTAGCATTTATTGTATGTCTAATTACGTTAATTTGAGCTTGATGGTAACAACAGCGGCCTGTTTCACTGATCCACAATGAACTTGACAGAGTGAACCACACCTGCCTTGTTGGGCCTGGGAATAGCCTCACTTTCCACTTTCCGGCATCTTCGCTGTACCACGACGGTGTTCCATAGAATTTTTATATAAGACACATCTGATATCGTTTAAACCCTTCAAGTAGAGGTTTTTCGAGTAAGTCAAAGAGGCCTATTACCGACCCATGGCGTTTCAATCGGCAACAGTAAAAGAATACAACCATCAATGCGTTTTCCATTCGTCATCTGTCATGTATAATTTATTTATATGCCTAGATATATCATGGCGGTGCTGAAACCCGCCTTGTCGCTACCTGCACGCTGTCTATCTGCTGTGACCACTGCACCGTTTATGATTTACAAAAGCCCAGTCTTCAGCCAATATATATGACGTAGTATTTTTATTTGGGGCCTAACAATA
>JAHVYC010000103.1:96466-190279 GCA_020623665.1 Calonectria multiphialidica
CACACACACACATATATATATATATATACCAATGTGATGTCACACATTAATCATTCTAGCTCAACATATACATTTTCCCCTTCTATATTTTCTGCACAATGACATGGATGGCATGACTCCCGGGGTCTCCCTTGGTCGATCATTCCCTTCATGTCTACAATTCTCAACCGCATACAAATAACCTTGTTCCGTCAGGTGGTTTAATACATAACTTCCGGGTACCCTAGAGTGTATCGTTTGTACCGTTTGATACTCTATCGCATAGTATCCGGGTACATTCCAAGCCACCCTGGGGCCGTTGTGGCCATGTCCCAGGAGGTGTTCATTTTAATCGGCAGTTTCCAGCATCAGTATGGTGAAGCTACTTGGCAACAGTGTCCAACGACACTCGGAAAATAGCAAAATTATATCATACTCCCGATAATCTTGGGATGTGATGAAAGCCCAACCCATAGACAGAACCTCCGACATATCTGATCATCGGTTATGAAATAAACCAGATCTTTAGTCTCCATGAGAAATTTTGCCAAACGCATAGCTTTGTACATTTGTTGAATGTTGATGGTGTGCCAGTTATATCACCCAGTTCCTCCACGGGACTCTGGACATGATTCCGTACCAACAAATCAGAGCCACGAAATCTCATGCCTGTGCAGGTCTTGTTCACATTCCTTCATGCGCTGTTGGGTCAAGCCTTCGGAATCCCATTTCCAAAGTCGCACGGGATGCGGATTTATCCTATCGCTACACTCATCGAGCAGCCCGGATGTTCGCTACTGGTGGGCCCAATCTGCGCTTCAAGGGCATATTCAGCTTCAGATGGCATACGCGACTAAATTTATGCTTGTCAAGCTTGTAAATGGCTTGAATCGGTCTTTGTATAAGGAGAATCGGAGCAAATACAAGCGCAATCACCCCCCCCCCCCCCCCCCCCCCCCACAACCGACCACTACGCAGCATCTCAGCTCTCGTGCGTATACAGCCAAGTATTTTGGAACTGTGTAGCAGGTATGGGTTTGGATTTAGCTTCGTCTTGGAGGGAAACCCAGGGGCCAGGTGGTTTCCGCTTTGAAGCATCGTTATCATGGCATCGTGCCCAATATACCAACACGACTGGAACGACAGTGTTGTCTTAGACATGGTACCGACTCCCCATCATAGATATGAATACAGGAATGTCTCCCCGGTTATGCATGCGACTGCCGAAGCAGGCATGAGGCTCCTTCACATCACTCAAGACTAAACACGAGCTTTTGGCAGCCGGTGACGCAACCAAAAATCCATCTCACTGGAAAGGCCAGGCACCGCGATCCGGAACATCACTTCCGCCACTCCGCATGCGCTTTGTCTTTTCAGGTCAACAGGACGTCCACAAAAGAACCGTGGCGTCGTCCTCCGCCGCCCATCGCGGACACCCGTGGATGCTTCGGGTAGCCAACCCACCCAGCCGGAAGGCACTCGCACACTAATACGTCGCCGGCCAAACGGTTCTCGGTATAGTTATATGCTTGGTTTGATCTGCTTATTGAGAAGCCTGTAAGCCCCGCATCAGGTATGGTCAGTTTGGCCCCAGTCCGATTCTTTGTGACGGATCCCTAGCTCCGGTGTATTCTTCCCGGTCGCGTGGTTGCAATGGGCCCAAGTCTGCATATCAAGGCAGATACAAACTGCGGCACAGCTTTCCGCGGCAAATGAGAGCTGCATCTCGATTTCTATACCGTGACATAGTCCGACAGGAAATCCTTCGGTTTTGCATGGATTTACGGGGATAATATATGGGAAACATTCAACACACTCCTTCCAGGACCCCAGATATGCCCCCAGATATGAATGGCCCCAGTAACGCGCTTACGACTTTGCTCGGCCTTTCGTAAGATACGGGCCAACTCCTTCCACTCGGAGAAACATCTGGGCAAGACATGCCACAAATTTTTTTCCCGCCAACGTCACGATAACAGGAATCACGGCGAGAAGCCAATGCCATGAATGCATTTCCAATGAACCTGTAGCCAGCGATTAGCGCCATCTTGAACCAATGCGAAATGTCGGCTTCTTCAAATGTCTTGCACGAAAGTGAAACATGACGCAGTACATCCTGTGGCTAAGAGGCTTCGCTCTCTTTATCAGGGTGAAGAGGATGCGGAATGCTTGGCGCTGCTCGGATACCCGGGATACGTGGGATATGTGGGATCCAGATGAGAAATAATCTCTCACCGATCCAGCTAACCAGCATGGTCTGGACCGAATGCGACATCAACGCTGGTTGCCAGGCCCCGAATGGTGGACATCAAGGGATGCAGGAAGCGCCACCCGATGGTTGGTCTTGGATCGCGTCCATTGTATGGGGGTGGGATATCGATTTGATAATAGAATCTAGTGCTTTGACACGGGCCTCAACTGTCGGTTGGGTCTGCTCTCTCTCTCTCTCTCTGTCTCTCTTCTTCTTCTTTTTTTGTTGAGTTCTATCACATCATAGATGAACCAAAGGGAAGATGG
The DNA here is from genome assembly GCA_020623665.1 of Calonectria multiphialidica. NCBI lineage: Eukaryota > Fungi > Ascomycota > Sordariomycetes > Hypocreales > Nectriaceae > Calonectria > Calonectria multiphialidica. The sequence goes on from JAHVYC010000103.1 coordinate 98,963, forward strand.
GGTCAAGACGCATGGCCAAGACTAACAAGCGCGAGGCAGCACAGACGACTCCGGCAGAGGAAGACTGGAGGGATGTGTGGATGGATGAGGTGACGACGCATCGCCCAACATGCCATTATTACCGTCTAGCCCTGTTGCATCGGCATGGAGGATGGTGCATTGAGCGTTGGATATTGAGTGGCTCGGGAGCGGTCCATTGGCTTTTTCAAGAGCCTTGGAGGGGAAGTATTTTAATTCCCTTGTCATGACGATCGCCTGCTGAGACTTTCGACATGTGAATGTGGCTAGTGAGTGGGGACGGGGACTGACGATGACAGGGAATTTAGTGCGCCCACGCTACGGGTGCGATGGGAGGTAATCCGTGACCGGCAGCTGACGGAGCTTGGAGCTCGTGGCGATTATGCTTAGTGGTCAATGGGGGGGAAGCTGTTTTTCCTAGCCTGCATGTTACATGCGGCGAGGAAAGAAAGGAGACAAGAAGAAAAAGCAAAATGCCAAAGCGAGTTCGTGCCAGCCAGCGTCAATCCGGCGATTGGAGGGGTCCGAGACGGATGCATTGAGCTCGTGTTTGTGTGCGAGGTGTTTGATGTTAGCCGCGGCATAGGCATCGCCAAGACAGGTAAGGGGTCAGCCTCTTATCAATTCGCGAGGGACTGAAGAGTCATGTCGCTTTCGTCAAGAGCATACTTTGAAGCCTACGCGAGCAAGATAGGCGACGGCGCATACACGAGCTTGGGGGCGTGTCGCGAAATGCCGGCATGTTTTCGTGCTCTGGTCTCTCAACTACATGACAGAATTTCTGGCTGGCCTCAACAACTGTTGCACAACGGAGCGGATAACTCCATGCCCGCATCCCGGGTCGCCTTTGGACCGTTGGCCGACAGGGTGTGATGCATGCTTGCATGCTGTGCGCCATTAGCCATGCTATTCGACGACGCGCAGACGAACCGATGCGGGCGGCAGCACAGATAAGCCCAGAAATTGGAAAGGGACCAGCAGCCAGTGAAGTCGGGGCAGTCTACACACCCCTGCGCACGACCAGCTAAAGGCGCATTATTGGAAGTGTAATTATGACGAAGGGTGCTGGAGGATGCAACGAGGAATCCTTGAAATCCCCTCTCCGCTCCCAGCCGCCAAGGGAACTTTTAGAGCGGCGTACAGCACAGAATGCCACCGTACCGTGGGAGGCGGAAGGAGTGAGGTGTATTATCACGGGCTGCTGTGCAGCGACGGGATCGTGTCCGCGTTTCACAAGCCGGCAATGGCCCCGGGTCGGATCATGGGTGACAGTGAGCCAACCCAGTCTCCAGGAATCCGACAAGCGGGTTTGCGGCTCAGTCCATGTGTCTGCCAAGGTGTGGCGGCTCGACTGCGATGCCGGGGGGGGAGCTTTCGAAGGGAAAAAGATTTCTCCAAGAGAATAAACCGCGCCGCAAGAGGGCAGAGAGCGTCTCCAGGAACGTCTCCAAGAGCCAAGACGGGCTTTTGTCGGTTTCGCTCGTGACGAAGGCGGCGAGAAGCAGCAACAGCAGACTGCAGGCCCAACGCCCCCAGGGAGCCACTTTCACATGCCAGATCAACAGGGGGGGTTTGGATTTTTTGGTCAGTCCCTACGCAACACGCCCTGGAATGGTGCGGCTGAGTGGGCCCACGCCTTGCCCCAGCGCCGATGGTGTCACGGAACGCCAACAGCACCCCACCACCTCCATCTTCATCATGACGATCCACGGGTCCGGCCAGCTTCCCGACGAGCAGAGAAGAAGAGTGAAAACGGAAGAAGGGGAAAGGCGAGGAATACAGAGGAGGGTAGCAGTGGGAGGCGTGTTCGGGCTTTCTTTTTTTTTTTTTTTTTATTCTTCTTTCTTGTTTCGTCTCGCAGCGCTGGAATCCCGATAAGGAAGCGACAGAGAAGCGGAACAATACCCCATCGACTGGTCTCGGGAAGCAATCACAAGCTCGAGCTCAGGTACCGAACGACGCCTCGCCCAATCCTGATCCGATGGGCATCCCAACCCTGGCGTCGACACAAACACATGCAAATGCGCATGCACATGCCAGAGCCACCAGAGACGGGCCTAGCCTCGATACAGTACAACAACGACCTTCACGGGCAAGGTTTCCCTTGATAAATACGTACATTTCTAGTCCGCGCTGCCCGTCAGGTTGTGGCGTCCACACCACATCACATCAAACACACCTCGCACCTCGTTCCCTTTTTAGCCTCTGCTAGACCCCATCTCCCGCTACCATCCATCTCCTCTTTGCTTCTCCTCTCTCGTCTTCCTGCCTGTTACCTACCTCCTCTTCCTCCCTCTGCAAGCTCTCGCAACTCTCCCCGCTTCTGCCTCGTCTGCTCCCAGTCCGGCTCCCAATCCAGCTCTCTACAGCTCTCGCTCCCCAAACCATCTGCCCTGCTTTCCGCAATCGAGCTTGCCCCCCCCTCTCGTGCCAACCTCACGAGCTATCCAGCTTAGCTATCTACCGATCCCTCCATAGGGTACCTTGCCGGCCTCCCGCCCATCCATCCATAACCCTGAGTCCTCGTGTCGTCATCAGCGCCTGACCTCGAGCAAACCTTTTGAGATTGCCCGCCGCCCGCCAGCTCTTCTCGCCAACCCAACCCAACTCAACTCAACTCAACTCAAACACGACACACAAAAAATCATTTCGACAACTATTCACAATGGCCTCCCCCCAGGTTAACGGCGATGTCCCCAACTCCTTCCACTCCCTCTTTGTTCAGGTGCGAGCTCTTCCCCAGGAGCTTCATGCTCATCTCAGTTGCTGTCGTATTTTTTTTCTTTTAAGTCAGTGCTAACATTGCCCTCTCCCGCCAGCACTTGCTGAACTACCCCGTCATCAGCGACGGAGTTCACACCTTCAAGACCAACGAGTACGGACAGAGGTCGCTCAAGCTCACCGATGCCGCCTACCAGGCCTTGGCGGCACCCGTGGTGCCATACTTGACCAAGCCTTACCAGTACTTCTCCCCTTATGTCCAGAAGGCTGATTCTCTTGGTGACAAGACCCTGGATCGTCTTGATGAGAAGTTCCCCGTTGTCAAGAAGCCCACGGAGGAGCTTTACAACGAGACCAAGACTCTGATCCTCCTGCCTTACACCAAGGGCCTTGAGGGCAAGGAGCACGTCCTCCAGGTCTACAACACCGAGTATAAGAAGAACGAGCAGGCCGGTCTCTTTGCCTACGGAAAGGCTTCCCTCGCCACAGTCCTCGTCGTCAGCAATGAGACCTTGGCCTGGCTGAGCGGCTTCCTCCACGCCAAGAAGGCCGAGGGTTCCCAGGCTCTCAACGAGAAGATCAACCAGTAGTTGAGCTGTACCCCAAAGGCTAGTTCCACTCGAGTGGACGACGACACCGGGTTGAAAGACCCATTTTATATGTATACCTTTACTACGCTTGCGCCTGGGCCCTCTTTTTCTATCACCAACCCATTCCCCCCCAATCCTCCGTGTGCGCGGTCCTGTTCGTGAGTGCGCTTCTTTCGATTGCGTGGCGAAGGGGAGAATGAGCCCTTCTGAGTGGAGGGCAGCAGGCCTGTCTACATGTTGAACTACTAGAGGGCCTTCATTCTCTCTCGGGCTGTCCCCTTTTTCTTTGGCTAGTCTTCTTCTGGCAGCGGTTTGAGAATATTTATCTGCTCCCGTAGAGCACCCTGTCGTCAATCACAACTCGTGCTCGTGACGTCTCGTGACATGTTCGCGGGATGAAATTGACGTCACGAGCGCACTGGGGACATGCACACCTTGGAGTCCCGTGTACAGGTTGACGCAGTGACGATTTCCTACCTTATTTTTTGGGAGAGATGGTTTAAGTCTTTGTTTGGTCAAAGATGCGATGGAGGCGCTGTTTTCCTTGGCTTTCTTCTTTTCTAGCTCTTGTTCACGGTTGCATTCATCTTCGGGATGTGTCCAAGATGAGAGCCGAGATTGGCAGAACGATGCGGACGACAAAAGACATAAAAATGAGAGTTTAATAGATTTTCTTGGGTTATTTCCTTTTTTAAAGACGCTGCTTCCTCCCGGCTGTTACGCGATGCACCCTCGTTCTGTGTTAAGAAGCAATTTCTCATGACCCGGAGTCGCAAGATATTTCTCCAATTCCATGTAACACGGTCTTTTTTTTTGGCTGGAAACGGATCTCGCTTTAAGTTTTTTGTAATGTGTTAGTGAAATCCAATTGAGACGGATCAGCGCCGGGTTGGGAAACTTGACGATGATCTGCAATGTATCTGTGAAGAGCTGTATTTCAGTTTAGTTAGCGCAGTTCGTTTCATTAATCCATCTGTCTGTTTTTCTCTCCTCGTTTCGTCATTCCTCAAACTTACGTGTATCTCATCGACTCGCGAAACGCCCTGGACTCTTCTTACCTGTTGACTACTGCTTGAGGGGGGTCGGGAGAAATAGCCCGTTGAGTCTATTGCCCAGGTGGGCAGCTATTTCACGCCGCATTTTGCCCGTCTGCGTGCGGCATTATTTCATGTGTCTGCTAGAGGGGGGGTGCGTGAATTCGAGATATTTCGATGTTTTATACTTTTGCGCTTCATTGCTGGTCCGCGCGATAGCAGTCAAGTCTAGCCGTCATCTAGCTCTCGGCACGAATAATGCAAAACAATGCCTCGGATGGTTTCATATTGTGCACGCTATATCTCTACTGAATCATATGCTTGGTAAAGGTAAGTAAAACAGAATAGGTCTAGCAAAAAGAAATTTGTGAGTGAGTTGTTTATGAGGTAGGAGTGGATTTGATACGAACGTTAATGAGCGGCAAGTGGGCAGAAATGACAATATCGACATTGATAGTGTCCAAGGAGCATTTACATGCTACATTACAAGTAAAAATATAATTCTATTTACACAGGCTATATGGCTCAAGCTTATAGTACTATGAAATGGGGGAGCTGGAAAATTCATGGTTGATAGGATACATCGTGTTCGACTATAGGGTAGCCAGCTTGCCGCTTAACTAAAGTAAACAAGCACAAAACAAAACAAAATATAAATAAATTTTAAAATAAATAAATAATACTATAAAATGAGGATTATGGTAAAAGAGGTATTCCAACGCGGCCTTGCTCGGATAACCCAATGGGGTTGTGCATGGTACATGGCTTTGGATCAGAACTTATTGCCACCTACTGTAAGTGACTGAGAGAGACATCAACATCCAATCTCTGACACATGCGTTCTTTCTTTCCGATACCAATCGATGTTATGTAAAATGCTAAGAACTTACCATTCCCTGTCTCAGGTTGTATCGGCTCGGTACTACTTCGACCGTCGGCCGCTCTGGTTTGCTTGGCTGGCCCTGGGAGAGAGTCGTCAGAACACAAGGCGCAATGTACGGGATTACGTACAACCGGGGTGGGTTTGGTTGAATAAACTAGCTTAAACGATGGCCATGGAGCATGGGCATATCGCCCTCGCTTAACCGCGAGGAGGCGATGACACCCACGTTCACTCGGGACGAAGATGTTGAAACATGGGACATCCTGGCAACGGAGCTGCGTCAACCAGTCGAGCTTGCGCCATCCGGATGATGTGGGCGCGCCCGCGCCGAGTGAGACGAGCGGCCGGGTGTGTCTTGGTCTGCAAGTGATAAACTACAAGTGACGTATAGTCTATAGAGAGCGCGGATACGAAGGGGGGGCGCGGCGGATGGGCTCTGATCCGTCTTACGAGTGGCTGGGCAATATATAGAATGGGCGCGAGACAATTGGTTGGTGGCTAGTGTCCCGAGATCGAGATGCAACGTAATACTACTATGTCTGCAACGGCTAGGGGAGTAGGGATGACCTCCAACCGCGATGTGGATTGGGGAAGGCGGAGAGACAACCCTAACGTGAAAAAGGCCGTTGTAAAAAAGAAAGAAGAAAAAAAAAAAAAGACAATCAATCGGAGACACGACGTGTTTGCTGCAAGGGTCGAGAGACAGAAGAGAAGAAAAAAGAAAAGAGAGCCAGACAGCGGAGACGCAGGGATGCGTGACACAGAAGATCGCCAGGCCTTTTTTTTTTTCTCCTTCCTTAATGTCTGACTTAACCAGCGATGCAAAACCAACTGTGCACGGAGCTGACTAGTTTATTTGATCAAGATGCTAGCCTTGTCAACTACTAACGTAACTTCAAGAAGAAGAGGGCGGACGGAGCAGAGTCCAAGGCAACAGAGGAGGGACTAGGCTTCGATAGGAATTGACGCACGGTTTGGGTTGCAGCAGATAAATAACAAGAGGCTATAGCGTCTTGGTCAGGTGGTGTGGGCTGGCCTCGGAGTCAGCACCAAAAGGAGGATCAGCGGGGATGTCAGTTAATTAATCGAACCCGGCACAAACGAGCGCAAACCCAGATAGGGACGGGTGCGGCCGAAATGGGTTGACAGGCATACGTGCGTAGGCGACGGTCTGGGGGTGGTGGTGAGTGGGCGAGTGGGTGGGTGGTTGGGGGGATCGCGAACTCACCCCTGGCGAGCCGTTTGATTAAGCCGCGGATCAGTGGGCTTTTCGTCTCGCACGACAGGCAGGGCTACGCACGGGATGGCGAAATGGAACAAGAGCTGGCGACGGGATTGCGGTGCGCTGTTTTCTGGACTGGTCCCTGCTCTGCTTTGACAGGCGGCGACGGGGTCACTAAGAGGCGCGCAGGCCTCGATACGGCTTTGCAGACGGGGAGGATGGTGAAACCGAGAGCCCCTCAGTGGCTGCTGCGTCCTTGCTTACGCACACGCACTACTCTCTTTCTCTTTCTATTCCGTGTGAATCTAGGGCGACCAAGCGAGGCCCGGCCCCGATTTTCCACTCTGCGCGTCAAAACAAGGCGCTGTGCCATTTTGTGGCATGGCGATCCCAGGAACCGATCGCAGGGTACCGAGAAGGAATCTGAACCAAAAAAAAAAAAAAAGGAAATAGAGGAGGCTGGTGTTTGGATCTGGAAACGGGGCGAGCCCGCTCCGGACTCTGCTTGCTGGAGCCAGACGGGCGCTATCTGTCTTCTGAAACGCGCCGGGTGCCCCCAAGGCAATCAGCAAAGCCGGCGCTGTCGGCGCTGTCGGCGCTGCTAATGGCCGTGGCGCGAGCCTGGCTGGTCCCGATGGGTTGGTGGTGTGGTCGGGCAATTTTCTGATTAGCTCGATGGCGGCAGTGCAACCACACTATGCGTGTGCCACACGCATCCTCCATGCATATTGCATATTGCATATTGCATGTATGTACGTACGCCTGTGTGAATACACTTGCAGCAGCAGCACAGCAGCAAATGCAAAGGGGGGTTGGTCAAACATGGGTATCATGCGAAAAAAACAACAACAAGAGATGCATGTGAGGTTCTCAAACATACATGCGAACCCGAATCAGGGGCACATGATCACGGTAGACATGGTAGACATGTCAAAGACACATCCAGGTTTGATTGATTGATCGGCTAAAGGGAGACTAGGCACCAGGGGAAGTGCTTGCTTACCTGCGGTGACGAACTGGTGGCGTTGGGGTTACATTTTGTGGCCATTGATCTTGAGCAGCATCCTGCCGCAGCAAATTTACGGGTGGTCATGGGCTTCGAATTTGCCGACAGGGCGCGAATCAAGTATACAAGGTACAGAGTACATGGTCCAGTGACAGCGGTGGTAATTGCTTTTCGTTTGCCCGCCGGCCGATGATTGTAATCCGAGAGACGGGACGGCTTTCATAATCAACCAGAGACGCTAAGCCCACGAACCATCACTCCACAGCAATATCGTCAAAGAGAAAAAAACCAGCAAAAACCCCAAAAAAACTTGCTGGGGGCCCTGCAATCGAAGCCATGTCATTTCTGGGCCTTGCTGACTGGACGTGTGCTCGCTGGAACTTTAATTCTTCTGCCGTCCAATGTGACAAATTAAAATTGAATCCCGCCCAGCCTGAAGGCCATATATGTTGCGCAAACCTAATCAGGTCTGGGCGGCTGCGCTCAGCTTGACACAATCAAGCTCGAAATCATAATCGTAAAAAGACATGTTGCCAATTTCGAGCTGTGTGTACGTGCGAGCGAGCGAGCGAGCACCCATTCATTCAACCGCCAAATGGCCCCTCTTTGGAGCTCAATGCAGCCGTCCATGACCTGATTTCCCAATTGATGGCGGCCTCATGTCCTGCATCCAAGCTGCTAGTATACAGTAGATTGCCCGAGAGCGACCAGAGCTGCACGGCGACGAACCCCACGTTCTGGGGCAGAGGGAGGAGGGAGCGCATATGGCCTCTTGTTGATCGATCCTCCGGCTTTGAGACCGTTTGCCCACCGATCCCCCCTCTAGCTCGGCTGGTTTATTTTTGCTCCTCAGTCCAGGCTTGGATCTGTGCGCACGGCCAATTGACGCCGCCAATGTCGTGCTGCTCGGTTTTCATGGGCCCTGTGCATGCATAACCGGTAAAGTGAGTGATTGCTGAGAGACAGGCCCTAGACGTAGCCGTGCATCTTCGCCCCATGCTTGCTGTCAGATGTTGCATTTCGACGAATGGCTCCCACCAACATCCGGTTTTATGCCTTCGCCTCCTTTTGTGATGCGATGATGACTGCTGTTTGAGCCTGGGCTGCGAAGCCAGTCGGATCACTCAGCTAACTTGTTTTGTTTCGACAAAAAGCCCGGGCAAGGTCGAGGTATCACTCATGGTCGTATCCAATTACGCCTGCAAGGGTGTGCTGGATGGGCAGGGGGCCCACTTTCATCAGATTTCAATATTGAGTCTGAACGTCTCACAATGGGGAAAGCAAAGGCGTCGGAGATAAAGTAATGAATGACAATACTGTCTGGACAGGTTTGAGGCATAACCAACTTTGTTATCAGCACCAGATGCTGGCAAGAGACGGCAAGTAAGGCCGCGCGCCGAGAAGCTAGCAGATCGTTAGCAAAGCGGAATACACGAGCCACCTCAGAATAAGCAACTAGGCAAGCCACGTTGCGGACGGTTTCTGTCAATCCCGTTCGTTGCCAAACGGATATTGATTTGCTTATTCCAGCACTTTCTTCTTCGGCTCTTCGGGGGTCAATGAGCTGTTGGTCCCAATGCCTTGACTTCGCCGTCATGCATATGCAACCATACTGTGTCCAGTAGGCCTCGAAAAAAAAGAGAGACGTGGTTTCTGTAGTCTCCTTTCTGAATCGCGGCAGCATGGTGGCGGCCAACGGCAACGGCTGGTGCTTTCTCTCTTTTTTTTTTTCTTTTTTCCTCGTGCATGGCTGTTGTCTGAATCTTGCGTTGTCACAGAACGAAGTCGCCCTTGTCCCTCTCTCCCTTCGGGGCCCCACCCAACCAGCTCACTCGGCAGAGACAATTTCCCTCGTTGAGGACCGGGCCCTGGATTTGGCACATGTGATTGGTGGCCCAACCACCACAATCTTGAAGCTGGGCCTCTCGAGTGGGGGGGTCTTGCACACTGGCTCCCTGACGCTGGCTTGCCACGCGCTGTAGAGCGAGAGCACCAGAAACAAGGCCGATCCGAGATGATGACGACGAAGACGGAGCGATCTGCGATGTACGCGACGCACTCGGCGAACGACGCCAGGCTGGAGGAAATGTGCGCGCCCAGCGTATCGCCATAGAGTTTTTGCATCGGTGCTCAATCCGGGAAAGCCATGGTTATGGGTGCATTCTCGATGGTGGCATGAGGTGCTGCGACTGTACACCTGCTTTCGAGGAGGGCGAAATGGACCTTGAAAACGTGGTTCGGGAAAGGGACATGGGCCCCACCCCCGGTGACGGAAGCTTGGATCCAGCCTGCGCACGCCAATCAGAGACACTGCAGCTTACGGCGCAGGCATGGCGGATGCAGCGGGCTCAGGGGCCCCGAGTTGGCCTCCCGGTCAGCGACCTGGAAGGTTGTCAGGTCTATGGAGTACCGACTGAGTATTCTGACCATGTCTGTTTGCGGGTGTCGTGAACCGCGCCGCTTGCGGGCCTAGCTGCACCCCGTTGTGTATCCGTTACTCTGGCGCCTCTTCCCTCCCCGCCTGACCACTTCCCCTGAGCAGCAGCTGGGACTGCTGGGAGAAGGGAGAGGGTGGGCACCCAACGGGGCATTCAGCTTTCCACTAACAAGCCGCCCCGGGGACAGTAATGTTAGGTGGTGCCGCCTGCCAGCACACGATCGCATCCCAATCTCTCGCCAGCCTATTGTTCCATCAAATTCGGAGAGCCCGCAATTGCGCCTTGGCTTGGTCCCGACCCTAAAAAAAAAATAGCTTGTAAAGGCTTCCCGGATTCACAACTGACTGTAGTGGGGTACGTGGCACACGCTGCCGGTAGGCTTAGCCTGGCTTTTCAACGCCCCGTGGCGATCTCTGCTGTGTAGCGCATGTGTTCCGTATCCGTCGCCCATACACCGGTGGCACGTTCATTATTCATTATCGCACAGATCACGTCCACGACTCACTATGCAGCAGCCCGATGGCACCTGTTGCCCACCAATTTGGGCCATCCGCCCCTGGCAAATGCGCAATGTGCCCCTGATGGCCCCGGCCTCCGGGCCCCTGAGGACAGTGCTGTATACGGAGGAGGGTGGAGGTGTGTTTGCCCGCACGCAGCTCCCGAAGACATGTACAGACTACGAAGACAGCCATGGTGGACGGCGACTTTGTTTCCTCCCTGCGGCAGCGACGCTTCAGTTGGGACACCAGTGACGAATGTCCTCTGTACCGGCCTGTGAGCACCCCGGTCCCCCTAGGGCATCTGCTAATGTAGGTACCTGAACACCCCTGCCCCTGGTCAGGTCACTAGTCTGCTTTTTGCAGCTTGTCGCCCGGTACTCTCTCTGTTGCCAGTCGACTCAGCAGTATCTTGCGGGCTAGGCCTCGGCGACGGCGCATCACCCTCTTTCGCTTCCGTGTGGTGCTGGGACGAACGAGCCACATTGTCATCCACAGGGGAATTTACCAAGATACAGAGGGCATTGACTCGAGCGGAGACGTTGGCTGGGCCCGGTGGGAGGCAAAAAAGCCAAAACGCGCGAGTGCCGTGAGGCGTGACGCAGCTGGCCCAAGTAACGCTTCCGGACCCAGGCTCAAGGAACAAGGAGAGACAAGGCACCCCTGATTGCCTCTTCTGTTTTCTAATTGTATCCCACCTCTGTCTCACCTTGTCGCAACCCAGGCCCGTCCCCGTCCATCCATTGTGGTGGTTCCGTTCCTGGTTCTGGGCTACCTGCTTGGCTTCTTCCGTCCGCCGTGCCGTCAGTTGCTCGTTGCTTTCGTTCGCTAGCTTGCTACCTGGTCCGGGTACTTGACGGGTCTACTTTTTTACTTTGCCCCCAGAGGTACTACCCCCGGCACCCCTACCTTACTCCCGTACCCTCCTTGCAACTGCCTTGCCTCTTTGCGTCTCATCTTGTCTCGCGCGTTTCTTGCTGCTGCTTCCTCTTTCATCGCGTCCCCACTCCTCTCTCCTTGGCCTTGACTACCTAACCATCCCCCCTTCGCCCTCGACCCGACCTTGGGACTAATACCTTCGTTCATTTCCCCCCTCCTCCCCCCCAACCGTCGCCGACCGTTTTCTCTTCTTTCCCTCTGTCTTCTTTTTTCTTTCCTCCTTCGAGGTTGGCCGAGCCTTGATCAGGCACCCTTGAGAGAAGATTGATAGAGATAGAGAGCGAATCGCCTTCAAAGCACCAACTGGTTGGAAACCGACGTTTGCGACTCCTACTCAGCCCCATCACCACCACCATTGTTACCACCCCAAGTGTCGATCACACAACAGCAAAACCACCTCCGACGAAAATTAATTCCAAAGAAGATCTCGACGATAATTGACGACGAGGCTTGCTCCTCATAGTTGCCCACCATGCCTCCCTCACTAAACACCCACCCTTCCTTTACTCGCCCTAGGACCAGCGACCGTGATGGCCGGCCCAGCACCCGCGACCAGGGCGCTGATCAGAACCTGTTGATTCCCAGCCGCACCTCATCATTGCACTCGAGGATTACACAGCCTATTCCCTCTACTCTCAACATGAAGCCCCAGCAGCGCACTCCCAAGACCCTGACCCACGCCTATATGGTGTGTGGTGTTGGGCGCGAACCCTCCCAATGGGTGAAGGCTCCTACTCCAGCTCAAGGAAAGATTAGCCACATGAAGGGCGCTGTTGGCCAGTTCTGGCTTCCAGAGATTCTTGGTAGCAGCCCCCGCCTTGAGCAGGACAACGAGATCGCCCGTGCTCTCCATGCTGCCATGCGTGTATGTATATCCTCCGACAAGTGCTTTGCGAATGAGATTACTGACCGCATTGATTTGCGATCTATAGGCCTGTTTCCCCCATGATGTCGAGATTTGCACTGGCAGAAGCCAGCCTCATTGCGTTCACCATGCATTTGTGCTCCAGCAGGATTCTTCTCACACCCTGTACGGTATTTCACTCCGTGTCTGGTCCCGAGCCGACGAGAAGAGGGCCGAGACGATTCGCGACCTTCGAAAGCGCACCGAAAGCGACTTCTACGACAACCCCGATGAGACCTACTGGATTCCCTACTGTCTCTCTTTCCTCTCCCGGTACCCTCTCTACAACCTGCTGGGCGATTACCTTCGTGGTATGTGGATTCACTGGAACAAGGCCACCAACCTGTTCCACGCGGAGGAAGTGTCTCGTATCTTGAGCTTCCCTGCTCCCCGTCTCAACGATCTGGTTCGCATTGACATGAAGGACTATGCGCTCTGCTACCAGTTTCCCTCTTCTCCCACTGGTTTCCAGAACTTCGCCATGTGGCCACTGTTCAACTGCTTGTCTATTCCCAACATCGTTGGTGTGATCGAGGCAGCCATTTCCCCAACTCGCCGCATCATCTTTGTCAGTCATTACCCTGCCATGCTCACCATGGCTGCCGAGACTGTTCGATACTGCGTCCGTGTGTATGAGTGGAGTGGTCTTTACGTGCCAGTTGTTCATGCGCGCCACGCAAAGGAGCTGGTTCAAGAGCCTGGCCCCTACATTCTCGGTATCACCGCCGAGTGCCGTTCTCTCTTCACTGCTCCCACCGATGCTCTCGTTGTCGACCTCGACCGTAACTTTGTCCTGACCTCAAGCCCTCCCACTGCTCTTACTCCTGGTCAGCGCAACAAGTTTGTCACTCGACTGACCCAGGCACTTAACGGTGACGTTACTCCCTCAGGTGTTCCTCAGCATCTCCGATCAGCCTACGGCGGTGGCAAGCTTGTCCCTGCTGGCCAAATTATTGTTATGCGTGGGGAGGTCGAGTCTATCCTTGACCCCGAATGGTGGAACCAGGATGCTGTGATGGCTGTGATGGATCACGTCTGCGAGAAGCTTGGCCGCAACACCGGTATCAAGGCTGTCTTTGGCGGCTCTGTCAAGAAGCCGCTTATGACCAAGGTCTCCATGCGCCACCTCAATGAGATCGTTCGCGAGAGGAACCAGTACTCTCGAGATGCTCTCGAGGCTTGGCAGGACTTCATTAACCTCAAGGGCCGTATGGATACTGAGCTCAGCAAGGTTACCAAGCGCAACAACTATCTGGTGGAAGAGCTCGAAAGCTGGAAGCAACAGTTCCTCAAGTTCCAGGCCTTTGCTGAGCAGCTCACCAAGGAGACGCAGGATCTCAAGGTCAAGATTGAGTCTCACAAGAGGGAGAACCGCCGCCTGGCAGGTCTTATTGACCAGCAGAAGGATGACAATGCTCGCCTGTCTGTTCGTCTTACAGGCACTGAGAAGCAGCGTGATGATGCTCTTGAGGCCCTTGTCCTTCAGCAGGAGATTGCGGAGGAGCTGGAGCGTGAGCGCCAGAGGAACAAGAAGGAACTCGCCCAGCTCCAGCACACCAATGTCACCATCCTCCGACAACGCGATGAGGCTCGCCGTGTTGTCCTTCACCTACGCAGCCTGGTCGGCGGCCAGAGCCACCACCTCGAGCACCTCATTGAGTCGCTTACCAAGCCTGATGACCTCGCCCAGGAGCTTGAGGAGGGCTACGAGGAAGTTGAGGAGGAGGAAGTTGTCGAGGAGGGCGAGTCTCGTATGCTGAAGACTCCCACCAGCCGCAACAAGCGCTTGTCCTCCTCCAGCTTCCGCGATGTGGCCGACCGCCACTTGAAGGACAAGACTGACGCCATTGCTCACATCATCCGCAACATTGCTGAGCAGTGCCAGGCTGCTGTTGAGGGTCTCCAGCTGGCACAAGACGCGGAGTCGCGGGGGAGTAGACGGACAAGTAGTCTCTCTACCGCCCAGAGCGATGACGGCCACTCCGCCGCTACGTCCGAGACGTGTGATGACAGCCTCCTTCAACCCCATGGTGGCCGGGCGTCCAGCATCCCTCCCACCCCAGACCTCATTCCGAATCGGAGTAGTACCTCAATGTCATACGCATCCACTGCCACTACGCCTGAGCGGTCTAGCCAGCAGTATAACCTCCGAGACGAAATCCCCACAAAGATTGTCGAGGACGATGAAGAGGACTTCGAGGAGGCTCGAAGCGATACCGGTGGTGCCTCTCACGAGGCCGGCCTCGTTTCCAAGCACTCTGCATCGCTGATGCACCGACCATCTGGCGCCCGGATTAGCGCTCTCGGTGGTACTCGTTAAGCCAAAATTTCAACTTCACGACGAGGGGATCTCCCTCGAAGATTTATGACGATACTATAGATGGTATCCCCCTACTTTTATTATTCTGATGACTGTAACAGCGGTCTATCAACGTCCAGGGCACGACGTGCTGATCTCACTTGTTTGTCTATTGTTCTCATCTAGTCGAGTTTGGCGGTGGTTTGGCTTAAAATCTGTGGACCAAGGCGTTATAACTGTTTCCTTTTTGTCATATAACCATTTCCCAAGTGTAGCTATTGGCAGGCTTCGCTCATGTACTAGCCTCAAGCCAGGCACGTTATTCCCCATCATGTTAGTATATTGTGTCGAGAAGCGGTGTGTTTCTTTTCACGTCACTCCTTTGCTCGGCTTGAAATAGCGAGTTTAAAACTCTTCATGTCTAAGAACGAATGTAATTGTCCATGCATTGTCTTGTGATCTGTATGTGCGTGTGAATGAAAGAAAAATATCAAGCCTCTATATTTCGTGTCTATGCATCATGGTGGGCAAAACCGGAAGCTAGTTCTTAACCCGTCATAATCTTGCCTGCTTTGGGAGTGTCGTGGTTTCTATTGCCATTGAATGCTGCAAGACACCGTTTTGAGGCCAAGGCATTATACTGCCGTAGTAATGTGGATCACACATTGTTAGCGCGTGGGCCCTTTGGCTGATAAGATAAGAGGCGCGT
This sequence comes from Calonectria multiphialidica, assembly GCA_020623665.1. Taxonomy (NCBI): domain Eukaryota; kingdom Fungi; phylum Ascomycota; class Sordariomycetes; order Hypocreales; family Nectriaceae; genus Calonectria; species Calonectria multiphialidica. The sequence goes on from JAHVYC010000103.1 coordinate 114,223, forward strand.
CGACGGTCCCAGAAAAAAGTTCGAATTGAGCACCTCTGACAATCCTTCCAATTCCCCCCATTCATTCTCCTACCATACTCGCATTTCATTTTATAAATCACCAGATAAATCACCATGGCTGATGCGGTGTTAACATCCCTCTGCTCTATATGTCACATATCAACCCCCAAATACAAATGCCCTCGATGCAATATTCGGACCTGCTCTCTCGCCTGCATCAAAAAGCATAAGTCCTGGTCTGAATGTACGGGTCAGCGCGACGCCACGGCCTACGTCCCAACCTCGAAGCTGCGAACACCGGCCGGTATCGACCACGACTACAACTTCCTGCATGGAATTGAGCTTTCTGTCGAGCGATCCGAGAAGCTTCTCATCGGAGAGCGCAACCTGGTTCAAGAGGAGGAACTGAGGCCGATGACAGTCCAGGAGGTGAAATGGAAGCCGGGACGAGATGGGCGCAAGCGCAAAGTCCTCGTGACGAGGGTATTGAGAGAGGCAAAGGGCAGAACGTTTGAACGCCTCCTGTCGCAACGACTCAAAAAGTTGAACATCAGCATTGTTTGCGCCCCGATGGGGATGACGAGACAGAAGGAGAACAACACTACGTTCAACAGGCGGACTGGGCGCGTTAACTGGCAGGTGGAGTGGATGACATTTGGATTGCCGGGCGATGCCAAGGATAAGAAAACTGAAGACGATGAGGATGAGAATGTTCCAACCAACCGAGCCTTGTCAAAGGTCATGGACGACGTCCCTCTCCACCAAGCCTACCATGCGCTCCTCGAGGAGCAGGAGAGAACGAGAAGCCAACAATCTAGGAAAGGGGCCTGGGCTGAACGGGATGGCAATATGCAGGACCCATCCAATGCGACATGGTGTGGGGGTTCATATGCATTGCACGATCCTCTGTCTGGTACTTGGGCGACCTGCCATGGCGCAAGCGTGGGAATGTGGCCATCTGAGAAGGAGGAGATGCAGAAACGGCGATTCAAGTTTTTCCTGGCGAGGTCCCGGACACGATCGGACCTCCCGTCTGCTCTCACTCAACTTGAACCTGGTGACTGCTTCCGGGACATTTTGACCAACACTCGAATTCTCGAATTCCCATCCATCTATGTCCTCAAAGAGGATGAGACGTTGCCGCCGGGTTTTGTTCTCGGGCCCAAAGACACGATTTCTCCCCAAGGAAACAACAAGCGAAAGAACCCACCAGGAAAGAAGGCCGTGGGGAAATCAGCCAAGAGGAGGAAGTATGGTATGAACGATGCTGAAGAAGGCGAAGTCGGGAGCGACCAAGAAGCTGGAAATTCAGACGATGAAGATGCCAGGAGTGCTAAGGGCGTTGCATTTGAAGCGGGGGATGTGATTGAAGAGCAAAGTTTCGGCGAGGATGATGATGATACGACGAGCAGTTCAGGGAGTGACAGCGAGTTGGAATGAGAGGCGCAAGAAAATACTAAAATGGGAAAGTAATTGATTATCAAACACAGAAGAAACGATTAATAAAGCTAGATTAATAGCATGATACCCAGTGTAGAATAGTTTAACATTGAACCAAATGATGATCTTGATTTGCTGGTTGGCTCCTTCATCGGCTTTGGTAAGTCTCCTTCGTTGCTGGCGATGGCTAGCAAGCCATCTTGGTGGAGTGAAACGGGGAGATCGTGGCTGTGCTGTGGGGTTGGGCTAGAGCTGTAGCGCCAGCCACACGTACCTCCCTGGGATCGATGGAGTGGCCATGCAACCTATCCCACCACAAGCTTCATTCCAAGTACCTCGCCATCATCCAACGCTTCGATCTCCCAGACGACGGCCTGCCTCTCTACAATTGAGCACGCCTGCTCCGGACCGCCTCACTTATCGCGGCACCCCACCATGGTCTGATTGGCGCGCCCTGCAACCCCGTCGCATGGTTAACGATCCCCCGCCGCCGACGCCGACGCCGCTACGATGGACGATTCACCGGCGCCCAAGCTCGCGGAGCTGCTGCGGCACCCGGAAGACCTCGACAAGATCCCCGCGCTGAAGCTGGAATTCACGCGAAAGAAGGGGGCTGTCGACGGCCAGCTGCGCAGCGGCCTGCGCGAGCAGCTTGAGACGACGCAGGCGGGCATGTCCGGGCTGAGCGATGGCCAGAAGACGGTCCAGATGATCAAGGAGGAGATGATGAAGATTGACAAGCTGTGCTCCGAGTCCCAGAATATGATTACGGACTTTACCAGCATCAACATCGTGTCCCAAGCCCACCGCAACTTTGGCGCCGTCGAGAAAATGCGCCACAATCTGGAGACTTTCAACGATCGACTGGCCGTTGTCGAGACGATGCTTAGAGAGGATGACGAGGACAAGGAGAACATGCCCAACCTGCTGCCTTGCCATTACGAGCTCACACAGTTGCGAAACATTCGCGATGACGCCATGGAGCAAATCCAGAGAGCAGAGGACCCCAGCCTGGAGTCTACACTGGAAGATTATTTTGCGCGGCTCGACGAGACCATCGACTGGTTCGACGAGCACGTGGGTCTCTTGGCCCTTAATCTGATCAGCCTTGTCGTTAATGACAACAACGGTCTGGTTGTGAGATTTGCTGTGGTAATGGAGGCCGAGGAGAAGAGTGATCAGCGTGTGCTGGCACTGCAGGAAGCCCTCAAAGACCACAAGGAAATGGCGACGCGATTTCAGAGCATCACCGACGGTGCCAAGAAGGTCCGCGGTTATAAGGACAAGTTCCTCCAGGCCATCAAGCTCAGCGCCCAGCAGTCCTTTGAGCAATCTCGCGAGGAGTTTCTCGACGACCCGACTAAACTGGAAAAGATAATGAAGTGGTATTTTAACGAACTCAATGCTGTCAAGATCGGCATGTCGCCCCTGATGCCCAAGAAGTGGCACATTGCGAAGACTTATGCCGACCTCTACCACGAGCTCATGCACGACTTTCTCATCAGTATTGTAGATGGTGAAGATGGGTCGTCTGCACACACCCTTGAGATTGTCAGCTTTCCCGAGAAGTACTACCGCAAGATGGGCAAGCTGGGTTTCCGCCAGGAGGATTTAGTGCCTCATGTCATTGACAACCGTGAGGCAGAGTTGGTGCGCGACTTCCGAGAGCTCATCATCAAGTTCCTCGACGAGTGGATCGAACGTATTTTCGCCCAGGAGACTAAGGATTTCGCCGGTCGCAACATTGAGGGCTCCAACCTTGATCAAGATGAGTATGGCTACTTCCGTACTAAGAACCTCGTCGCACTGTGGCGAATGCTCCGTGAGCAGGTCGATGCAGCGAACAACTCGCAGCGCGCAGACGTTGTCGAAGGTGTTATTGACGCCATGTTTGTCCGTCTTCGCGCCCGCCAACAATCGTGGCAGCGCATGCTTGAAGAGGAGGCTTCTCAGTTCGAGGCCGGCAAGATACCCGATCTGGAGGGCTTCCAGGCGCTGCAGGATTGGCTTGTTGCAACGGCCAACGATCAAATTGCCTGCATTGATGATGGCGAGGACGAAGGTCGTCTCGCCTATTTGTCGAGTTTCCGGCACCTCTGGGAGCCCACCGTCACACCCGCCTATCTCGACCGCGCTGACAATGAAATCAACGCGATCCGAGACGGCTATGTTGACTTCAGCACCTGGTGTATTAACCGTTTCGCCCAGCTCATCTTCGCAGTCGACTTTGGCACCGTCATGCCCGACTTCTTTACACCTAAGTGGTACACTAGCACCGCTATGAAGCAGATGGTGGTCACATTTGAAGAATACGTCAACGATTACCGCCATGTTCTGCACCATTCTCTCGTCGACATCTTTATTGAAATCTTTGCCGACGAGCTGCTCGTCCGCTATCTCACAGCCGTTCGCAACAAGGGCGCCAAGTTCCGCCGTAGCGACCCTTTCCAGGACAAGCTGTTCAACGATATCGCCACTGCGTTTGAGCTCTTTGGTAGTCTGCCATCGCCCGAGATTGGTGCCTCCATCAAGGAGACGTGGCGTGTCACGGAGCAGTTCCTGCGACTGCTCACGGCTGACCGCGACAGCGTTGCCGACACCTTCGCCGCCTTTAAGTCCACCCACTGGGACCTCCAAATCAGCTGGGTCGAGGCCGTTTTGCGCTCCCGCGATGACTTTGAGCGCAGCATGCTCAATGCTGTCAAGGCCAGAGCCGCGCAGATGGACGTTGTTCGTGGGCCAGAGACTATCATGGGACGTATCAAATAAAGCAATTAGAGTTCCCCCCTTTTTCTTTTCCATTTGAAGAAAAGAGAGGGATCATGGAAGGAAGTAGGTAGACGAGGGATCAGGGTTGGAGAGGGGTTACGAAGGATGTAACGGAGAAACGCATGTATGATAGGCAGCTGCGGCACTTTAGCGATGACATATCTTGGAATTTTTACACCGAAAATGCTTTACAATGTGCCACAGCTCCTCTGTCGTGCAAAGACACATGATGTCTCCACGGTGGTGGTGTTGCTACTACCGCAGCCGCCGCCTGTGACGGTACAGTCAGTTTTGCTCAGGTTCGGTCAGGTTCATCATCTATCCATTTTCAGGTAGGCAGTGTCGCCATTTAGAAGGCCAAATCTCTTTGTTGGGACAACATTTTTTACTCCATATAAAACATCATACAGTGGGCCGGCGAAAGTTCCGAGGAGTCGCCAATTTTACACCAATACTCAACATATTTACCTTCAGAAGAAAAAACCAATAACTTATAAATAAGTATAAAAATGGGATTATATAACGAATTAGAAATATTATCTTTATATAAATTATTTTATTTATTTATTCAACTCTATATTATTATAATTAGTCTTCGTATAAAGCCTATCAACATACGCGTGGAATTATCCTTGGAATTTTTGTTAAGTGACTGTACATAAACTACACTCGAAAATACGGCAAAGTCTACAACAAATAGGTACAGTTTGCCATATATTCTCTTCAACAGAACCCTCTAGGCTAGCCACCATGGCAACCCCTTTCACATTCCCACACGCTCGAAGCAAACTACAGCCCGTCCTTTATATGTATTGTGACTCGTTTCAACATAAGGCTCTTCATTATAGCCCATGCGACTATCAACTACAAATTACCGGTTCTCTCACTATGATTCTTTCTTGGGGAAACTACAACAAGCGAGATTAAATACAGTGAAAGAAATATGCAGAGAGCGATGTATGAAAAAAACAAACGACGTTCCTCCCACACCTAACAAATCAGCAAAGGACGCACGGATGACAGATGTGTGGAAACAGGAACAGGCAAGAAATTGGACTGAAGCGAAAGAAAGACAAAGAGGATGTTTCGTTTGCCCGGAAACTATCAAACAAGAGGGGCCTTCGTCGAGATGTAGACAAGATGAGCCAAGGAGATGTCAGATGAGATATGTAATGAGAAGTAATATTCCTGTCGTTTCCTCCGAGCTACAAGCGCTTCCAAAGAAGAACAGTTCATTAAGAGCGGCTAGCCAAGTCGTTTGCGGCCTGTATGGAATCATAATTAGTTTTATCCAACATGTGCTCTGCGAGAATTAACATACCTTGTTGACGTCATAGTTGTGCTTCTCTAGCGCATCAATGGCGTGGTCACGCTGGTAGCCCATGCTAATGAGTCGCTTCAAAGTAGGATCGTCGTCTTCCTGGGGCTGAACGAGATTGGCAGTAGCCTGCTTGTCGACAGGGGATGTCGCAGCGGGAGCAGAATCCAGACCCGAGAAGATGGCATCCCAATCATGAGCCTCGCCTGTCTTCTGCTGGTTACTGCTTGCGGGAGTTTGGATAGCACCAGTCGAGTTAGATGAGACAAAGTCAAAACTGCTCTCGTTGCCGAATGCCGTCGATTCGCTCTTGGCCTGGCTGGCCGGAGGGCTGCTGTCGAAAACAGGGTTGAAATCGTTCAGTCCAGAACGAGAGATATTAGCGAACTCCTCATCTTCCGAGCCCTCCTTGGCGTCCTCAAGGCCCTCGAAATCATCATCGAGGTCATCAAACGGGGCCTTGGCCTGGGGAGGGTTCGAGGGGACGGGGTGCTGGATAGGGGCCGCGGTGGCTCCAGTGGCAGCTGAGCCAAAGATGTCATCAACAGCCGTCCTCTGGCTATCGGTTACGGTTGCTGGTGATGGAATTTGGCCAATGCTAACTCTCATGTTAGCCTTCACGAAAACCAATCCTGGTCAATCACGTATAACATACCTGTCCTTTGTATCCGAAGCAAACGAGGTTTCCTTAGTGGGGCCAGAAGGAGTAGCAGTCTTGGACTCTTCATCGCCCAGCTTCACTCCCCCCTCATCAGCTGCTTCCTTCTCAGCTGTAGTCTTGGTTGGAGGTGAGACTGGGGCGAAATCATCATCAAACCCACCCTGCTCACTTGCTGAATCGGATTCTTCATCACGCTCGATCTCGGAGATTGGGGGGAACTCGCTGTCAAAAGCAGAGGTGGATTTAGCAGCCTCTGGTGCAGGCTTCTTGGTGGAGGTGAAAGCGGCAAAGGCGTTGTCGAAATCAGCCTTGGCCTTGGCTTCGTCAGTAGCTCCAAAAGGATCAGCCGTCTCCGGCGCAGGAGCAGCAGGAGCAGGGGGGTTTGGTGAGCTGTCGCCATGAGCATCATGGGAGGCCTCGGCGGGGGCGCTCTTCGCCTCGGGCTTCTCTGAGTCCTCGGCAGGGGGGGGAGTGTTTACGGAGGCAGCAAGATCACTGGGGATGGGAGTAGCAGCACCGTGTAGAGGGTCGTCAATGCGCGATGCAGGAGGTGACACCTGTCTAGAAGACGAGAGGGACTCGTTCTGCTCACCAAAAGGCAGGAAGCTGGAGCTGATCTGTCTCGACTCCGGGGGTGCAGGGGGGTCCACGGCTAGGGTAGGTTGTCGGCTCATGACAGGGGATTGGGATGCAGGAGGGGTTGAGTATGAGCCAACACTGGCAGATGAGGCGCCAGTGTTCTGGGGCTTGAAAGAAGTCGGGGGCGGAGGTGTGCCAGAAGCGCTTCCACCAAAGGAGGGGCCAAAAAGATCGTCAAAAGACTTGTCTGAAAGGTTCTTGGGGTTGGGGGAAGCAAACGCTCCCATAATGTCAGTGCTGCCCGTTCGTCGGAAAAAGGGGTTGTTGCCGCTGGCAGTGGACGCCGCAGGGCTAGCGACCTGGTTCGACACAGAAGCTGGGGAGCCCGTGTTCTGGCGAGCGAGCTCCTCATTGCTCTTGGTGAGCTCCTCGGCCTCAGTCTTGAGCTTGTCTCGTTCACCTTCAGTTGTAGACAACTGCTTCTTGTTGATGGCAACCAGTCCCTTTTGCTGTCTAGCCTCTGACTTCAACTTTTCGATCTGAGGCTTTAGTTGAGCAATCTCCGCGTTAACAACCCGGATACGCTCCCTCAGATTGGCATTCTCCTGCTGATCAGCCTGCAGGGCCGCCGTAACCTGCTGGTGCTGACCCTGGGTATCTTTGTAGGTTCCCTCTAGAGCCATGCACTCAGCCTGGAGCTTCTGAGTTTCAGTACGGGCGTTCTTCAGCTGCTCCTCCAGAGCATGTGCGTCTGCTGCCTCCTTCTCGTAGAGCGTTCGGAGCTGAGCAAGACGCTGCTCAAAGTTTTGTTTCTGAGAAGTGGCTTGTGTAAGCTCGTTCTGAGTAGTAGTTCGCTTGGCCTGGACATCCTGCATCTGCTTCGAGAGGGAGCCGATTTGGTTGGATAGATTGGCAAGCTCGGTCGTTTCGCCAGATATGTTCTTGCTGGCATCATCGGTGTCTGCTAGCAAATCCTCAGATGCAGATGGGGCATGTTGAGGACCAGAACCGCTCGAGCCACCAGTGGCAGTTGCCGTCAGACCTCGGCCGAAAGAAGATGAGGGAACAAAAGGCTTGAAGGTGGGCGTGCCAGTGGCTGCTGGCTTAAGAGGTGAGGAGGGGGCGAGGACGTTGGAGCCACCTCCGAAAGGGTCGTTTGCATTAGATCCGCCGGTCGACATAGGAGCCTGGGCTGGGGCGGGAAGCGGCGGTGCGGGGCTTGGTGTAGAGTCCAGGCCGAACAAGTCATTAAGAGCAGAGCTTGGCTGAGGGAGCGGCGGAGCGGCGGCAATGGGTGGCGGGGCATCGAAGGCGGAAGCGGTAGATGGTCGCGTTTGGCTTCGCAGGCTGGGAGGAATCAGGTTTGTCGGAAGGGTGCTGGGCAAGGGGGCTGCTTGGCCACTCCTTTGCTGTCGGATTAGATACATGGCAACAGCAAATTCGTCGCGTGTAAGCTGTCCCCTGGACTGGGTGTCTGATAGATCCCAAATCTGAGCCAGAGTGTCCTCGGGGAGGCTTGACTGGCTCAGGAAAGGCACTGCTTCCTCGCCTGTAATAAACCCCTTGTTGGTCTTGTCCAGATCAGCGTAGATCTTGTCAAACCTGGCCTTGTCAGCCGCAGTGACAGCCCAGTCACTGGCACCAGGTGGAGGGGACAAGGGCGGGCGCCCAAGGGGGCTTCCGGTGCGCATCTGGGCAGAGCCGCTGACTTGTCGAGGGATAGCAGACACACCAGGGCCGGTTGACCCCTGACGGGAGGCAGAGCCGCGTCGGGATGCAGCCTCATAAAGCCCGGCGGGAAGCATGTTGGGCAAAGCCCGCAGGGCTCCGGTCTTCATGGAGGTCAACAAGTGCATAGCAATGATGAACTCTGTGAGGACCAAGGCGCCGCGCTGCTCGGTATCGGCGAGTTGCCATATTCTACCGAGGACTTCATTGGGCAGGCCAGACTTCTCAAAGATGGACTTGGCCTGGTCTCCGGGCAGAGATCCTCCCTGGAGCCCCTGTCGCTCGAAAAGACTGGTATACTGGGCAACTTTCTCGGGGGTCAGGGCGGGAATTCGGATCGGGCCGCCAGTGCTTTGTGCCTGGAGGGCGGCGGGCGGAGGGGGCGAGCCCATGGGAACGGGAGGGGGAGGAGGCACGGCTCCGGCGGGAGGTCCGAGGCCATCAAATCGTGGAATGGGACCTTGTTGGAGAGCTAATTCAGCGGTAGGTTCGCGGCCTGCCTGGGCGTGGCCGATGAGTCGAAGGACGATGCCGAAGCCGGCTGGGGTGAGGAAGCCTCGGTTCTCCCTGTCGGCAATCTGCCAGATCTGGAGCGCACGATGTCAGCTGGAGATGTTTAAGGGGCGCGAGGGAGATGGTTTTGACGAACCTCGCCGAGAACACGGGAATCTAGTCTTGTCTTGTCAAAGAACTTGACGGCGACCTCGCCGGTGACGACACCAACATTGTCGTTGTCAGCCTGTCGGAAAAGTTGGCCATAAACTCGCTTCTCCTCGGGGGTCAAGTTTAGGTTCGGCGCAGCTGGAAAGAAAGGAACGGTCAGTAACAGGGACGCCAAATCAACACATTGACGAGAATAGGGAGGGAGAAATACAAGGCTCAGAAATTCCTTCGGCCGCCATTGTCGCGCATGCGAGCTCCACGTAGCTCAATGACGAAGAGACGAGGCCTGGCGGCGTCAGGCGGGAGAGTCGGGGATATGCAGGAAGCCTGGGTTCGGGGGAGGAGCGCGGGTCGCGGGTCGCAGAGCACGAGTGGCGCTGAAACGGCGCTGTGGGAGAACGGGCGGGAAGGAGGGCGTGGAGCAGTCCTGATGGTGGACGATGTCGATGAAGTCAGGTATTGGGATGGTTGATTTGGGGGGCTGGTGTTGCTACCTGGGACTGAGACAATGGACCAACCAGGAGCTAGAGCTGTGGCAGACAGTCGGGTGGGCCGCTAGGCTATGCTGGGATCTTGCTGCTTGACGCTGCACCTTGCCGACTGCAGCGCCAAACTTGACGGTTCGATGCAGCTATTGGGGCTGACAGGTCACAACTAGTTGGGAAAAAAATTTTGGGCAGAATTCAAAGTATTCTCATCCTATCATTTGAGTCCATCTCATCTTTTTTTCTCTCTTTTTGGGGTCTATTCTTGGTTTTTTTCTCTAAGGGCACTTACCTTCATCCCCTATCCCTGGCGCACACTCGTTATTTCCAAACTCGCCCCAAATATCAGGCCCCCTCCCCAAATGAAGCCAAGCCACACAAAAGCCTCTCCCCGCGGGAGCTCCACTGTGCCGTGGTGGTGGTAACCTTGCTAGTTACGACAACGTCATTGGAGAACTTGCTGGATTGTCAACCCAAACTCCCAAATACTGTATAATGGTTTAATTAACCCAAAGTCTCTCGGCAGTGACGGGAAATCCATATGGCAGATGACAGACGCAGGGGCCAGCACGTGCTGCAAGGCTTCTTCCATTTCCAGCCGCATACATTGAACCCGGGTCACGCCGCTCAATCGCGACCACTCGCTAGAAGAGTGCAGCTTTTATCGTGTGCTCCCCCACAGGTACCCAGGTGTACCACACCTTTCCGTTCCGTCATGGCGGCAAAATAAAGTGTCCGGAAAGGGAATTAGACATAAGCGCCATGAGGGTATGCGCTCCGTATCCGTGCGACAGTCAATGAATTCAACTGGAAATGTCATATATACAGCCATAGGTTTTTCTGGCAGGTGTAGCGTAACACGGCTAGTCAGTCATGTCGACCCATACCCCCAAATGTGTTCCACTTTGATTTTCATTTTGCCCACCGAGGTTTCCAAATTCTTGTGGGTGCGATACCGTATCGGGATTTTGGCCTGACTAGTCCCATCCAGTGACTCAATAGTCAGGCATCATTGATCCAGGGCCGATCCATTTTCACCATCGTAAAGCGGCGGGGAAATGTTCTAGCCCGATGTGTTTACTGCCTTGCCATACGCCGAGTTCTTAGAGCTGGCAAAGACGTCTCATATGATGTCATAATAACCATAAATAAACGGGCCGGCTCATTGTTTGTTGACAATCCTTATTGCATACTTGTATATTATTTGTCTGTTGAAAGTGCATAGGCTTCATTTAGGTCAGAACCAGGCAAAGTGATGTTGAAAGCGGTAGAATGCGAGGTCAATCCAAAGCACCGCATAGGTTAATGAATACAAATGCCAATGCCCTGCTACGTTGCTTTTCGTGTTTCCCGATAAAATATGATATATTTCAGGTTCAATATTTAGTCGTTTTCTATATGATGACCTCAGCATTTTATATTGTCCAGGTGGCTAGACTGTTACTTTCACTCATTCGCCTCTCAGGTCATATAATCATGAGAGGCGACAGCAATATTCACGTTGTGGGCATCCAGTGGCAAGGGACGAATATTATAACCAGTAGCATGGGAATGTATGTGGCCATACAGTAATTGTGAAGTCACGTTTGTTGAAAATTGCAAGCCCAAGAGTGAGCTCGACATCATACAACTGCATCACGTCAGCCACCAAGGATCCACAATTAGTCTATTATGTCCTCGAAAGAACTAGATATCAATGATCGCCACCAAACGTACAATATGAGCAAATACAATGCAAATATAGTCCTAGCGATCGGGCGTGGAACCTAACAACTACACGACGATGTCATCTAGAGCGTGGCTATATATAGATCGTGTCGCGGTAACTGGGCGCAAGACGACGTAATAAGCAGTGTTGGGGTTTTGCAGATGGGAACCCAGCAAAACATCCAGGTGACGTTTAGAACAAAATGCTTAATCATCTACATATCCCATTCAAGTTTCCTTGGTTATTCGTATCTATAGCCGTCCCGGTGAACGAGAAACCAACTAGCTGCATCGTGGGTATGCTATGTTTAAATAAAGTTCAAAACGCTAGAATTCCCTCACATCTCACTCTCCAGGGCGAAATGTGCTCCCCCAAGCAACTAAAATTCTCATGTGACAGTCCAAGAAGCTTTGACCTATATTCCATTTTTACCTTGAATACCTTGTGCCTTGGTCTAATGAATTCCTAAATGGAATCATTGAACCAGGCAGGTATTGTGCATCTGGGTGTCTGATTTCTAATCACGGGCAAAATCTATGTGCAGGGACCAATACACACGCGGGGCCGCCGTCGTTACCGTGATTCCACATCATCTGGCCATCTGAGCACTCAATCCACTAACTACTAAACTATCCATGAATAATTGCCGTCTTTACGGGCAAAGCTCAGCGCGTGCATGCTAAAAAAAAACGGGTGGTACCGCCAGCTGCTGCCAATACCACATCTCCACCCAGCTCGCCCAAAACGGAAAGGAAGCAAAACTTCAATCGGCGAGGTGGATTTCAAATCGCCATGCTGCAGCTCCCTCCCGCTGATTACACAATTGCCCGCTCCCAGTAAACCAACTCCTAATTATTACCTTGTTCCTCCTTGTATTAGGCAATCGGCCCGCCCCCGACCTCGGATTCGCTCGTTTTCGGCCCCTCCGACCCCGACATCACCAGCTCCGTCCCCGAGCCTCCGCTTGCCTGACGCCTTTTTCGTCACTGACGCCGCACATAAAAAGACGTCATTCCTCCCCTCCCCCGCCAAAGCGCCCCCTCCTCCGCCCTCTGCATATATCCTCACAGTAAAGGCATGCAAGCCTTCGCCCGCCTCTCTCGCACATCCTCCCTGTCGTCGGCCTCAAGATCAGCCCCGCTGCGAATAGCTTCCCTCTCCCGCCATCTGTCAACCACATCGCGCACCATGGCTCCCATTATCAAGGAGACCGACTACCTCGTCATTGGCGGCGGTAGCGGCGGTCTTGCCTCTGCGCGCATGGCCAGCAACAAGTACGGCGTCAAAGCTCTCATCGTCGAGGGCAAGCGACTTGGTGGAACTTGTGTCAATGTTGGGTAAGTCGATAGCTCCCAAAAAAAAACAACTCCCAATTCAAGTGCGGGCGGGTATCTGCAAGCACCCAAAAGAAGCCATAGCGTGCTGCAATTGCTCTGGAAACACCAATAGAAACACCTCGCTGACGCATCTTACCCCAGCTGCGTGCCCAAGAAGGTCACATACAACGCCGCTGCCCTCGCCGAGGCCATCCACGACGCCAAGGCTTACGGCTTCTCCGTTCAAGAGACAGCCCCATTCGACTGGACCACCTTCAAGAACAAGCGCGATGCCTACATCAAACGCCTGAACGGTATCTACGAGCGCAACCTCGCCAATGACAAGGTCGATTACCTCCACGGCTGGGCTCGTCTCCTCTCCAAGGACCAGGCCGAGGTCACCCTCGACGATGGCTCCAAGGTGGTTGTCAACGCCAAGAAGATCCTCGTCGCCGTCGGCGGTCAGCCCAACCCTCCTCCTCAGATCCCCGGTGCTGAGCTAGGTACCGACAGCGACGGATTCTTCGACATTGAGAAGCAGCCCAAGAAGGTTGCCATTGTTGGCGCTGGCTACATTGCCGTCGAGTTTGCTGGTGTGTTCAACGGCCTTGGTACCGAGACTCACCTCTTCATTCGACACGACAAGTTCCTCCGCAGCTTCGACCCCATGATCCAGGAGAGCGTCACAAACGAGTATGAGAGGCTCGGTGTGAACCTCCACAAGCGCTCCCAGGTCAGCAAGATTGAGAAGGACGCCAACGGCAAGCTCACCGTCACCTACAACGACGGCGAGGGCAATGAGAGCGTTGTTCACGATGTCGACCACCTCATCTGGGCAATTGGACGTACTCCTCTGACCAAGGACATTGGTCTGGAGGAGGCTGGTCTCAAGCTCCGACCCTCTGGCCACATCGTTGCTGATGAGTACCAAAACACCAATGTCGACAACATCTACGCTCTCGGAGATGTCACTGGTGAGGCTGAGCTGACCCCCGTCGCCATTGCCGCCGGCCGTCGTCTCGCTCACCGTCTCTTTGGACCCGCCGAGTTCTCCAACCTCAAGCTCAGCTACGAGAACATCCCCTCAGTCGTCTTCTCTCACCCCGAGGTCGGCAGCATCGGTCTCACTGAGCCCCAGGCTATCGAGAAGTACGGCAAGGAGAACCTCAAGATCTACAAGACTGGTTTCACTGCCATGTACTACGCCATGATGGAGCCCGACCAGAAGGGCCCCACCAACTACAAGCTCATCACCGCTGGCCCTGAGGAGAAGGTCGTTGGCCTTCACATCATGGGCCAGGGCAGCGGCGAAATGCTTCAGGGCTTCGGCGTTGCCGTCAAGATGGGTGCTACCAAGGCCGACTTTGACAGCTGCGTTGCCATTCACCCCACAAGCGCCGAGGAGTTGGTTACCTTGAAATAGAATAAGCATTAAATAATATAAAAAAGCAATGATTGGAGTAGACTCGTGTTTTTTTTTTAGATAAAGACTTGTTCGTTATGCCTTGTATCTAGATATCTAGATATCTATCTATACCCAATGTCCAGCACGATCGTTATCCATGTTGAGTTTAACCAATATCCCTTTGTTTGGATTCACAGGGCATACGGAGATATCCAAAGTTAAAGCTAATGCAATGCATCGGAACTAAAAAACGGTGAGTGCTTGCATCGTCTACCCGGGTTTTCCTTCGTGAGTGTCAGGCCACAAAGATACCATTCAATTGATCAATGCCTGTGGACCTAATATGAGCTATCAAAACATTCGTCGTTTGGCACTCGTCACAGCACGATACTATATTAACGAGCAATGCAGCTCGGTAACTGCGTTTATCAGTTTATATTGATCTCGAAAAAGAAAGGGACGAATCGCATTGCGAGTATACACGGCGTGAACGTAGCCACTATATTGAAGTTTGTCTTCTAAGACCACTCCCCGTCTTCCCAGCCTCGATAGTCGGTGAGGATGTATATGAGGTCCGTGAGAGCAAAAAGAAAATGCAGTCTATATAGTGATTCCCCATCGAGCTACTCCACGAGCGGCTCCATAGCAGCGATGAGGACGTCCATTGGCCGTGCCAGGTGGCATGGATATCGCGGCGGGTGGAGGAGTTGTAAATGAAATACCCTCCAAAAATGCAACTGGTTCGTCCACAGGACGGCGCGCAATCTACACAAGACCATAAGGTTGGTCCCGACGAGGCATGGTTCGATATGGACCCTTCGACGATGACAACCCGAGATACCCTTGACGAGTCCCCTACGGCCTTCGTTTTAGACAGGACCCCTCATGGAAGCCGGGGTTCATGGTTGATCCCGTCCGCAGCAGAGAGTAGTCAGACCCTCCATGGCATAACACCGCTCCTAAGCGATGGGCTATCACGGCATTCCGCCATAATTCGGGGGTCATCTCAGCGGCGGCGTATGGATATGACACCACCTCGCCATGGCTTGGACCCCGGGTGTTGCTTATTTGCTTGGCTGGCAATGGACCCTTGAGTTGTCAACTCGAAACAGCACCGCACACACACGTGAGATGTCAAACAACAAATCACGACCAAAATGGCGACTCAAATCTACGCCGGCGGTTATCGAGATTTGGCCCTCCCCTACCAAATCTCACTGTCACGCAATATTTGCTGCGCTGTGTCGTCACTCCAGCCCTCCTGCTCCTACGCCAACCCCTCCCCTCCCTACGGTTCCTGTCAGACAGTGAGCCTCTCTGTCTGCCCTTCCTGTGCCTGGCCCAGAACGGCAATGCCCCTCCTCCTCTCAGAAGGCAACGCTGCTACCCGCACCGGTCCAGGCGAACGACATGTCACCGACTCGGGTGCGCGCATGCGTGTTCACGTCGGCCTCGCAGTCGCACAGAGATGCCTCCTCCAGCGGATTGTGCATTGCAGCAACAACAACAGCACCCCCACCTCTCCCCTCCCCCTCGGGGCCTAAGCAGCGAGTTACACGAAACACTTCATTGGAGGAGTGTGTGTCCAGCTCTCGATGCATGGCGAGGAATGACGCATGCCATGTTCTTATCTGTTGAGGGGGGTTCAGAGGACAAGGGGGGAGGAGGGTGATGGAAGGGTGACAGGGGCTACATGAGGCTGTTACGATCGGTTTTCGTCGGGAATACAAAGTGCAGGAAAATAGAACGACGACGTGGACGTTTATGCCGCGACTGGTGGTGACAGCATGAGTTGAGGCCAGCGTCTCGGCGGCTTTGCGGATTGTTGGGTAGAGCTGCATGTTGTTCTATCACGACATTCCTCGTCGTGTCCGGTTACGTTTGGCTTACATGGGTTTTTTTTCTTTCTATGTCTCGGTGTCAGTGTCTTTTCTGGTGTGGCCTCGATGCAGAGAAGAGATGTGCATTTCGCATCAGGATGTCACGAAGTTCGTCTAGGGATCGCAATGTGTGCGGGGATCGTGGAAGGGTGAGGGGGGAGTATCTCTCGACGTGGAGCGAATATAGATGATACGCCCACGATGGCTCGACGCGGGAGGTGTGCATCGTACGAAAACGAAACGCAAGATTCCATGCAACTCGACTGCTATGGCGACCCCAGAGGCTGAAGTGAGATGGGATGTGATAGTTGTCGTCCGTCTAGTCGTTGTGCTCGAGTTCCCGTATACCCTAGAGCAGTCCACATGACCCCCCCTCATCCAACAGCGAAGCCTGATAATTACGTCTCGCCCACGCAAACAGGTGTATTCTATTGGGCAATCGCCCACTTGACAATCTCGACAAGTCCCGTGAAGTGTCACATTGCCTGCTCCGCCCAAACCCAAAAAGGCGAAGAAGCAGAGGATGGAGGCTGTTCTGGCCCATTCCCGTGGAAGGGGACGGACGTCATGTCACTGCAGACACGATGCATTCACGGCGTCCCATCTTCATGCACCTCTCGGCGCTTCTCATGTCATCGAAACACCCTAGAGCCCCCCCACCATGACACCAACCTCGACGACCAGACTGGTCCTTCACGAGTTCCTGCAGGAGCTGCCCTCCCTGGGTTGAAGAAACTGGTCACATGGAGCCCTTCAGCGCCGGCAACCGAGACATTTAGCGCAGCACTCTGACGCCACCTCCGCATTTTATTTTGGTCCCCTTGTCAGGAATGGGTAACGGACCAAGGAGAAAAAAAAAGAGAGTTCAAGGGACCCCATCCCGCTGTCACACAGGTTCTGAACTAATATGAATAATAAAAAGAAATGTGTATGGTTTCTCGACAAAAGGGGATGGCTGGGCGCATTTCATCGGACGGTACTGTAAATCACCCCGCGGACCAGCCCCCCATGACCTATGGATGGGATGAAACGTTGTTGCCGAGCGCAGTAGGCGCGCAGATGGCATGCTGGACGGGGGGTGTTTCTGAGAAATCAGATTGTCGACACGGGATGCTAGGGGAAAAGTGAGGGGGAAATTGGAAATAGGATGGTCAAAGGTCCGACCAAAAAAACAAAAAAAACAATGGGGTTACACCTGCATGGAGTGAGATGCCGTCCCGGTGCAGAGCGGGCAGGCAAGATGCCGCGAGACAAAAGAGCTGCCCAGTTGCAGCAAATGAACCCCTACCAGGCTGGTTTACAGTCTTCTGCCATGGTGGTAACTTGGATGTCTGCTGACGGCGAAATGGCACCACGGGCGTGCGCAGTCCCAAGGCAACGGATCTGGGAGCATCCGTATCGACGGGCTTGCTTGGTGCCATGCGAGACATTGCATTGGGCAGCCATGGCTCCAAAAAAGGCCCCGTGGCCCTCCCCTTTCCTGCTAAACTTCAGACGGTCGGCGAGCTGGTGGTGAACGGGAGCCAAGCCACGACCGAGATAGCCGGCGGCGGTGCTTAGAGAAGTCCGAGCAACGAGAGACCCCCCTTTTCCTGTCTTTTGAGATGTCGTGCACCGGTCCGACTAAGCATTTTCGGGAAAGGCGACCTGACGATTCGCAAGGCTTGTCCTTTTACATTTTTTTCGGGATTTTGCCTGCTCCATTTCCTACCTCCACGGCCTCCACGGCCTCGCCTAGAACTCCACAGGGAAGGCACCTGCATCGACAGTGGCCCTCAGGCATTACCTCCGTCGCGCGCCGAGGACCCACTAATTTTCTGGGGGCGACCCACTGGATAATCTGGGGAACCGCAGCAGCCCCTGTGATTGGCCCTGCCGCACATAGCATCCCAAAATTCTCAGGTCTGCGTGGCAAATGAGAAAAACTTTGCCATCGATTAGTCCGATTTCCTCCAAGGTTGCAGCCGGTTTACCAGAGGCGGCCTGCGATGCAACGACGCCGTCGCGGCTTTTTTCAAAATTTTCCTCTGTTTTCCTTTCTCCCAATGGCCAAAGGGAAAGAAAAAAAATCCCTCCTCCCGTCTGAGACTATCGCTTGCCACGAATCCCTTGGCTAAACGCGGATGTTGTCCGATAATGACAAGTCCCCATCTTATTGTCTCAACACCCTCCCGAACCGTAGCTAATCATGCCAATCTGTGACTGTCATGAACGTGGGGTTGTTCTCTTGCAGCGGGCGTCTCTGCTTGCGCCGCGCCCAACCGACACAAGCCACTACGCAACAGAGCTATCCCCCGAACTACATGGATCTGCCCAGCGCTCTCGATAGTCGCGGCGGCTGAACGGTGACGGTCGTTATTGAAAAACAGGCGAGGCCCGACTGGCACCAAGCCAAGTACGGGACGAGGCGGCAAGCCCCTGAGCCGTCCTTCCACACGCCCTCTTCCCTAGAGTGTCCAGCTGCAGCGTACGGTTCCAAGCGAAAGGTGCCGCACAGACAGGACTCACAGAGCCTTGGAACGATCATCCCAGAGGGCGCTTCGGCGTTCTGCTCCGCCTGCAGCCACCATGTTTCCGGAGCCTTGCTCTGTCCTGCCAAAGGTCCCCCTTCCTGCACCTCGAGCCGTGCTGTGAAGAAGGGCCCCTCACCCCCCAAATTTCAATGTGCCTCTCGAATGCCCTTGGGATTGGCAGGTAGACCATGCGGCTTCGACCGGCATCCTGCAACAGGTCCCTAAGTGGCATTGGCGTCTGCTGCTGTATGGCCAAATAGGCCCGAGGGCCGTTGCAATTATGAGAAATGCGGGGGAGCTTTGTGACCTGTCGGATCTGCTAGCAGGGAGAGCGTGGGTGGACATGATACGATGCTACACAAGCCCGGCAAGAATCCAGTCGAGTTGCGGCAGGAACAGACAGGCCAGAAGAATGAGGAAGAAGAAGAAAAACACACTCCCCTTGCTTTGACATTAATTGTGGGCTTGAACCCGTCTCTCCATCAAGCCACCCCGTAACTAGTCGCTTCGGTGAAAGGCTGGAGGTGAAGTCGTCGTTGCCCGGGTCCGAGGTGTGTGTAAGTGCATGTAAGCGTAAAGGGAAAGCCAAGGCAAGCACAGCCTGTCCATGTACGGTGACACAGAGTGAAAAGGGCATGGACAGCCCAGCACAGCCTGGGGCCTTGAAAGCAGAGCTCGAGGTCGAACTGACACCCCCTCCCCTACCTTGCCGTCCAGCATGCAGCTATCTCAGATAGGCATTTTCATATTCCGTGCTGACTATGGACATGATGCCGACCATCCTTGGTGCGATCCTGCCCCTGAGCCAGGCCAAAGATTTTAACAGTACACGGGCACAGTTGGGGGACGCATAGGCCATGGTGTGCCCGAGGCTCTCGGGCTTTAGCTACCGTAGTGAGATCAAGGTCAGGTCCAGGGCGGCTCAGCTCCACTGATAAACTGTTCAGCGTCGCAGCGAGAATGGGGGTCCGGGACTTCGGTGTTGGTTGTTAAACTTTTGCCTGCCGCCTGGGGGGGCAGCAGAGTGAGCAACATAACCCCCATTCTCCCTCCCCGTAGCTCCCGACTCGGCCTCACCTATCTCAGGGGGCTTCCTTTGAGGGGGACCTTGCTTTATCGCGAGCGACAAGGTGAAAAGCACAGAGCATCGCCGAAAATTTTTCTTCTTGTATCCGCTTTCTGCGAACAGGACGGGAAGGGTGGATGCCAGACCCCCGATTATCTTGCAGTGACTCAGCGATTCGTCCGCCGATCGGGGGGAGAGAGGCTCACTGATGACATGCGAATTGTTCCCGAAAGAGAAGTGCGATGATGACATGAATCTCGTTTGGATCTTAGCTAGCCCTTAGTGCTTTCAGCTACCAATGTTTTACGGTGGTGTTCGGCTCTCCAGCCAATCCTCATATGACGACCACGCCTGCGGGCGTATGTGAGCCAATGAGCGGTTTCGGCCCTCGCCCGTAGGCGGCTTCATCGGAGGTGCGCCTGCTGACGACACACAGGGCCAGGCCAGGCCAAGAATTTTCTTCCTGCCAGAAAGAGACGACTAAAACCCGAGGAACGAAACTTTGACGGGGCATCGCACAGGAACGGAGTTCCATGAAACGGTGATCAGTCCGCTAATCAGACAAATCATGCGGAACTGGGGATAGAGAGTTTCGATGGGATCCCGGGCCGACCGGACCATGGCGTCAGCGCTTCGCCCCGTTGCGCGAACCTAACTATTGTGGTTGTGTGAGAGATGATGGATAAAAAAAAAAAGTAGTGGGAACCACCAGGGCAAAGTCAACTCTTTGCACATTCTGACTAGAGCTGACGTCTTGCCCTGGTCGACAATAAGATGATGATGAAAGTTCTCATCCTCATGTCACGATGCCCTACCAGAGAGCAGCTGTGGACAATGGGCTGCTAGAGCCCCACTGCTCTGCAAAAAGCGTGGTCTTTACAAATATCACACAACCTGATCTTGACATGGCATCACCTCACGGGATCTTTGGTGTCACCTCTAGCTACCCGCCGAACCACTTTTGTCCCTACTCGTTCAGCTTCAGGTCGCTTGACCTAAGGCTAACTCTGCCCTGGCAGGGGAAGAGAGAAAAAAAATGTCGTCACTCCAATCGGCCGATCCGTCTTCCGGACTCCATCGGCCTCTATCGCGATCCACGTCTAAGGCCGAAATGAAGCTTGGCTTTCTGCTGGCGGCAACTTTTTTTTTTAGAGTGACAGGGGAGCCCAAGGTGAGTGAGAAACAGTGAGCGCGAGCGTGAGAGGAAGAGAAAGAAAAAAAAAAAAAGGCAACCAGGCCTTGAAAGAGGCTAAGGGCGAACCAACTTTGAAGGGGGTGTGGTTAGAATCATCAGGAAGCGCTAAGCACAAGGGACCCAGAGAACAGACAGCGACAGTCAGAGGCTATTTGTCGATCATGCTGGATCGGGAACAGCGCACTTCCATCATGGGACGAGTGTCACGGGCTGAACCCTGTCAGGGAGGCATTCTGGGGATATCTCTTGGCGTACCCTTTCGTACTCGATAACGGCTGGCTCAATTGTTAGCGGGTGGCGGCCCCCCCCTGGGTAGCCTGGGTAGCACAAGGGTATCACGAAGCCTCAGAAAATTTTCTTGTTGGTCCTTGTGCTGGATCTTAGCTGTCAGATCACGCCGGCCATCCAGCGAATGGAGAGCCCGAAAGCCTCCCCGTAGCCATGGCAAGCGCCCACACCACCACGGCTGCAAACCAGGCTGTAGAGAATTTCCCTGGTTGAAAATAGGCAGGCCGGTGTGCCCTGTCGACTAGCAAGCATCTGGGTATCTGACCCTCCAGCTTAGTTGGTTGGTTCCCTCTCGTAGCCCTCCTGTCATCTCAGTTTGTCGCCCGCTGACTTGCATGAGCCGTCCCTCCCAACTGGCAATCTTGATGGTTCGCAGTTGACCAGATGCAAGGTACCCTCGGCGCAAAGCGAATCCGAACTTCGAATAATTTTTTTTTACTCATTTCGCTCCGTGTTCATCAACGAGCCGCTAAGTTCAATGACAGCTGGCAGTGCCCCGTTAGTGCCTGTAGGTCTCTGTTCTTGGTCATCGATGACGGATGGTCTGCGGAGACGGCATCGGACTCGATCGTTGAATTCCCTGTTCATATTCCTTTTTCTTATTTTCCCCCTCTTGCTTCCTTGGCTCATATTGCTTTTGCAGCGCCTTTCAACTTCACTTAGCGCCGGCGGCGACAGGCTGTACTAAAAATGGTAGCTTGGTGTTACTCGCCTAGCGCCTACTCGACTGCCTAACACAGGTTGGGGGGCGCTGTATGGCGCTCATTACGGCCTTTCTGGGCCTTTGTCCATGTTCACCTTAAACAGTCACCTTGTTGCGCGCACGGGCGTCATTGGAATAGGGGCTGGGATTGGCGTCGATACGTAGCTAGCTCTTAGTGCACCCCAGAATGGCCTTTCGGCTTGGGAGGGTGAGGTGATCAATGAGCCCACCACCACCGGACCAGGTGCTTCTTTCTGCCCACTGAGAAAGCCCTGCATGATCGAGCCCAGGCTTGAATGCTGCCTCGAACTCTCCTCTTGGCTATGCTGGTTAGTTTCGCTGCATGCGCCTCTTGATAACGTTGCTTCGGGATGTGCTACCGTCGGCCAGGCCGGGCAAGGACATGAACGCAAAAAAAAAAATTTACCATAATAATAACCACCCCCAACGGATGAGGCAAAGCATCCAGAGAATCCTATTCGCTGCAGCTTAGTTGCAGGGAAAATTTTATTCGTTCTAGACGCCGCGCCTCCTATGTTGTTTTTAATTACAACGAAAGTAACAGACGAATCCAACGCGACCAGCTCTGCCAGCCGAGAACAGGGAAGGCTGTTCGTGGGCCGACATGGATCTGTATCACCAACACAGCCATCTCCTGCAGGTTCGTCAGATCGTCCTCGGACTTGCCCATGGCGTTTCCGGCCGCAGAGCACGCATGCGCGTACACAGCATGGTGAAAAACGAGTGCCGAACTCCATCACCAAGACAGTAGAAGAAGCCTGTAATCAAATTCAGCTGCAGCTGCAGTTAGACAAACACGGGGAGGAATGGATCCCTGAGTGGCCATAGCCTAGGGCTAACCGACGAGGGAGCTTCCTGGTTCCCGCGTGGACAGTGCGTCCCACTAGTGCCCAGCACCCCAGCTTGGCTTCTGGATTAGTTCGTGGCTTGAAAACCGTGGTGCCATCAACCAACGAGATGGCCTGCCGAGAACACCTTTCGTGCAGGTCGTGGTTCAGGATTGTTGACCCAGTACATTGGTCTTACGAATGAGACTCGGGCTTGGTCCAGACTCGTCGACATGGCCGCACGAGGAAAGGCGAACGATGCCGCTGTCTTGTCCGGGGCATTGGCCGTGCGCTGTCGTCGCCTCGGCCGAGCGCCCCCCCCCCCGGACCTTAGAAATGGGATTGTTTCCTTTCTGGGCATGTTGTCCGATGGGGCACACTCTGCTATAATTGAGATGCACATATCTGAGAAATCTGTGTGACCTGATCATTGAGCGTGGGGGGCCATCTTCCCCATTCGGTTGGCCAACCGATAAGTCCTGGCTGATATTAGCCGATGTACGCCATATCTCTCTGCCGGCTCGCTTGCGGGCGCAGTGCGAGCTCTCTCGTGTTGGGGGTCACACAAACTGTCAGACCTCACATTTTCTCCCTCGTGGTGGATGACTTGAGGCACGGGAGTTCCGTATTTCCCATGTGGAGTGGGGTTTACCACTGTTTCTGAAGGAAGAAAGCCATGGTTTCTGATTGTCCATGAGCACCCTTGGTCTCGTGGAAGCCACCCCGACCCTGACCTCGTTTGGGATCCCTTACAAATTCGGCTTCAACCGTCTATCCTATCTTTCTTATTCTGGGGCAGTGGATACTGGTCAATAGCTGTCCAAACTGTCTTGTCATTAGGATCGCTGTGTCTCGCGAGCCCATGTTTGCACGTCGTGGGTCTCCTCCAGCTCTTATCGTACATACGGTACTCATCGTCATGAAGTTTTATGATCGCCTCCTTCAGCGCCCTCTCAGGTCATTCGCTTCTGCGGCGCGTGGGTCCCCACTTGTAGCTTCGATATCTGGCGCACATTTGTGCCTGTAGCATGTCCCTCCCATGTTTCGGTATTGGGGAAGGCTCAGGTGGTGAAACCCAAGGCAGACGCCCACATTGGGAGGACGCACTTGACTGAAGCTCCCGCCGTGTTATTGGCCGAATTTTGCATCATTGTCCGTCGTTCGCCAATCCAGCCGCCCCTCCTTTCCAAGGTTGTGAATGTAGTTTTTACCCTGCTACGTTGGCGTGCTGCGTTCCAGGTGGTGTGAGGTGCCTCGTCGAGGACACCTACGATAACCCTTGGCGACCCGACCTGGCAGCCTCAGACATTTCAACCAGGGGCGGCCGCCTGAAAGGCGAACTCCTCGGTTGCATTTAGGCGCAGCGTACGCCATTTCCAGGCATACGGACGCCTATTTAGAAATTGCATTTCAACTCGTGGGCCATGTCTTAAATGGCCAGGCGATGGGCCCGCCTCCGCTTCTCACATCGACGCAAACCCGGAGAAGTGTGATGCGAGATGCTTAGGCCCGGGCGGGGGCAGGCGGCGCCTTGGGTGCAGTGTCCTGCAGCCGTACATTCCTGCTGTCAAGAATACTATTCAGCCCCTGGCAGGGGCACCTAGAGGTTGATGGTGTGGCCAGGACGTGAACCAAAGGTCCTCGAGATGTAGGCCGGGTGACAGCATCTTG
Organism: Calonectria multiphialidica; assembly: GCA_020623665.1. Taxonomy (NCBI): domain Eukaryota; kingdom Fungi; phylum Ascomycota; class Sordariomycetes; order Hypocreales; family Nectriaceae; genus Calonectria; species Calonectria multiphialidica. The sequence continues at coordinate 138,459 of JAHVYC010000103.1, forward strand.
CCTGCCCAGACATCGCAATCTCCATGACCAAAAAAGTATGCCGATTACTACAGCCCATGTTTCTGAAAGAGTGCAAAGGAGGTTGGCATCAGAGGTCAGGTGGCAATATTAGGACCTCACTGATCTTCTGTTGATGGTGTGGAGGCGGGGGCCTTCATGATTTGTTTAGCGCTTCCTCTGCCCCGCTTTCAAGCAGGTGCGAGCCAAAATAGACTAGACTGAACGGCTAGCTTCTACGAGAAACCACCACCACCACATGGCTTCTCCTACAGTCGAGGTTGCGATAAGACAGAACCTGGTTTTGGCGACGTACGGCACGGAATATTGGCGAGCATGGGGTAAGCTGCACGATTAATGTCCGGTAAAACAACGAGCTAGGGCCATTAGCATCCTGCCCAACACGGATGTAGAGATAGCTTATATGCCGTCAAGACATTGGCGAACAGCAACTGGCTGGACAGCATGAGCATCCAACCCCAAATCTTCCGTTCGTAGCCATGTATGTGACCAGCGTGGATTTCCTTGGCACAATGTCTCAACTATGCAACGGATCCTAACCAACTGGACGGCGGACCCAGCCGAGCAGTTAATAATCGAAAAATACTTGCCGTGGTATCGGCATCAAGTCATGCCTTGTTTGGCCTAACCTAGACACGCTGATCCAACGTTTGTGTGTGAACAGCCCATGGCAAGGCAGTGGCAACGAAAGAAAAGAAAAAAAAAAGGTTGACACCAAACATATATCCATAATGCCTCGTCCGCAACCAGTTGCAGATCGTTGTGGTTGATCGGTTCTCCTGGGGAAATGCCTCTTGTGGCGAAGAAGCGTCTGGAGCTGACGTATAGTCACTAGTCTTGCTTTGTCTTTCCCGAGGCCAAGAATCTGGAAGAAGAGGGTGTAACGGTTGCCACTAATGGATGCGGATAATCTTAGTTGCAATATTGTTTATGGTACATTGAACCTTCGGTTTGGGGTGCAGGAGGCGCATGACAAACCACCAATAAAGTGATGGGTCTAGTGCAGTTGAAGGTCTGGAGAGGTTGTACTGCACCTACATTAGGCACTAGGCGGTTTGATCTTGTCCCCTCTCGGAATTCCCTTCTGGGGCAGGCCCACACAGCCCCCGGATTGCGTCCCTGATGGGAACTATGCAATCCTGCAACACAGTTGCGAAAATGGCGTCACTGCGACGTTTTTTGCTCCAGCCAGAATCCCGCGTATGCGAGGTTTGGGGGCGCAAAGTCGATACAAAGGTTGATTGGTAGCCAGTGTGCAGAGTTGAAGAGTCAAAGGGGAAGTAAAGTGCCACCATGAGACGTCGAGTGTTGGGGGCATTATGCTCTTGTCGCTTCCCATGATGGATGTGCACAGCACAGCGCGCCTGGAGGTGGAGGCCAACTATGGCGGCAGCCACGGCCAGACTGGCATGGGGTTTGGGACCTGGAAACGCCGGGCGAACCTTGCAGCTGAGCGATATGAAGCCGTGCCGTGTCTGTGTCTATGTCTCTCCCCCTTCGCTCCCTCTCGGATCCTGGCGGACTTCGATCTAGATCCAGGCGTCTTACATCTCGGATCTTTGAGTCTCGTCCGTTCCGTTTCGCAATGCACCAGGATGTGCAAATTCGTAAGACAGACAGGTTTCCATGCTCGAGCTGGGCGATGAACACAGATGACGGTAGGTCTGTCACTGCAGTGGACACTTGCGTGCTCTCGGGTGGAGAAGCGAGGGTGGAGTCTGAAAGCCAAGGACAAAAGGTGGGCCGCAACAGGGAGAAGGCCTGTCTGGTTGGGGGGTTGTTTAGGGATGAAGGGGAGAGCTTGCCACCATACCACAAAAGGTCTAGATTGACACTTAGCCGGATGCGGAATCATGGTTGGAGTGTGCGGCCGCTGATACCTCCTGAGTTTTCTGCCTCAGGCGGCAGATTTGTCATGGGTGTCATGGTGCACTCCAGCAAGCAGGAGTCTGGAGCGAACGGGCCAGCAGAGGAGTGACCAGCAGCTAGCGTTCAGACAGATCTACATTCGCCAGCACACCAGATTCATAGCGAATTGCACTACTAGTTGGCGTATGCTCACGATGCTGCTCGCTGGGTCCCTAGTCAGGAAAAAAAAGGTCACACTCGCCAAAGTATGCAAGCAGCACAATCCGACGAGAGATTTAAGAAAAAAATTACCAGTGGGCACAAGAGCAGGCCATTTGCGGGTGAGGCTCACACCACGGAGCGTGAGAAACGTGGGAGTTGGAGGGGAAAAAGCCAGACACCCACACCCTTTGTGCAGCGCTGTGCAGGACGTTGCGGTGCAGTGCGGACACTGCCGTGCAGAATTGCACGGGCGAGGAGGCAACGGAGGCAAACATCTGCCCACCACCGATGTCGCTGTGGTGTTCATCAGCCCAGACCCCAGCCAAAATCTCGGCTGATGGCTTCGCGGTGGAATCCGGGACCCTCTGTGGCCCTGATGAGGAGCCAGCTTCAAGGGCCATCAAATCAGCACGAGGTGACTCAGACGAATATTCCCGTCTCTCCAATATGATGGTCGACTGCGTGCGCGAGTGCGTGCGTGCTAGAGCAGAAAATTTTTTCCTTTCCTTTCTTCTTCATCTCGTTTCTGTTCAGTTGAGTTTGTGCCAGGTCAGCCCACCGTCCCATGCCGCCTGGAGCGCCGGCCTAGAGAAACCAAGTCACACGCCAATGGTCTGGTGTCTTGGGTCGCCTCGCTGGGCTTTCAGTGTCTTGTGTGCTATGGTCGCCATCCTCTCAGCGTCCAGGACTACTGCTGTTGTAACTCACACTCCTTGGAGCAATCGCACACCCGGGCTCCATCTCGCCCACACATCCATAGACACCCTCCTCAGAGCCCCTCCCACCCCCTGGATTCCTGAGACACCCAGGTGTGATTCCCACACACCCCTTCGCCCACCAGAGTGAGGGCGTGGGCTGCTTGGAAGCTGTACGTACCCTACCTTGGGCAAATCCTTGCTGGCGCTAGCATCTGCTGCAGGGCATGAGGTGGGGCTCCTGGCCATCCTTGCCGCCCTCACCCTGCCCGTCTGGAGCTACGCTTCTTCAGGCGGGCGTGGGCGACCCGTGGTACCCTCCTCCACATTTTATTAGGCAATGTACAAAGTAGCGCCATGGGTGTCCAGCAACTGATGATCCATCCTCCAGGCTGTGCCCGGTGAGTGAGCAGAATATACATATTCCCTCCTCTGCCCTCGAACCTCATCCCTCTCTCCTCCACCATCACCACATCAACTCTTCATTCCCTCTGCAATTGCCTCTTTCTCTCTCAGCTGTTGGCTTGTCCGGATACAATTCAGCCTGACGCCTTCTAGCCTTACCTCTTTACGCTTGTAATCTCTTCACCTCTCGTCCCCCACCTCTCTCTGTCGCCACCGAGACCAATCGCCCTGCTTCGACGAATCCTTCCACTTGACCACTACTCTTCCTGGCCTCGTTCGGATTCTCGACATTATAAAGATTAAGAGTTTCGCTCTCTGTCTTTTCCACCAAACCCTCTACAACCAACTCTTCACAACCAAACCACCCAACCACCACAATGGACTTCGACTGGACTCACTCCTTCTGCCTCGCTTGCGACAAGCAGGTTCACTCTTCCACCGACGCCTACTGCTCCGAGTCGTGCAGACTGGCCGACTTTGAGAAGACCTCGACTCCGAGCTCCCAGGCCAGCTCTCCTGGCTTCGCTCCTCCTTCCTACCCCTGGTCGACCAAATCCTCCAACTCGGGCCTCAACCTCACTCCCGCCTACGACTTCACCAACGCGAGACCATACAGCGGCTCTGTATCAACATACAAACCCACCACGGCCGACCAGTCTTCCAACCGAGCTCTGACTCCCTCCAGCTCGCACAGCAGTCTCTGCTCCATCCAGAGCACGTCAACATCTGGCGAACTCTCTGACAAGACCAGACAAGAACTTCGAGCTTACGCTGTCTCCTTCGAGCAAGTGAGAACACAGCGACGACGCTCTTATTAGACTACGCCCTCAACCTGATCTCCGGATCACACTCATAACCACCAACATTTCATATACCCCGGTCCGACAGAATACGACCGAATACGCTACTCAATTCGACAAAAAACATCTCTCACGTCTCACACACACTACCACATTTCCTTTTTCTTTGTTTCTTGTACCAAGAAGGGCATCACAATGGAGCACTGCATACCAAAAAAAGTTTGATATTCTATTTTTTCATTACGACTTTACTATCTCTATCGACTCGCTTGGAGTACTGGACGGCTCTCCGTCCGACAATGGGTTGATGGGATACGGGAGCCATATGGGCATCTTGTACCAAATACAGGCTGGAGTTGAAATCGCATGTTGTTTCAGAGCATGGATTATGGGAGCAAATGGAGCTACGGGGGAAATATCATGATATCTGGGATACGACAGCGTCAGGAACCCGCTGGGGGCGGCATGGATGCACACGTTTTGGGGATACTTGACAGAGTACTGGCGCACAGGGCGACTCGGCAAGGTAGCCGGTCATTACTTTTTATTGGGACAGGATGTCTTGGGAGGGGGGCTGCTCACTGCTTTGGGGGCATCACCTAAGGGTGATTGGCCGTATCGACAGGAACCACGGAAGACTGCATAGCATAGCACAGCATTAGCATAGCATACTATAGCCAAAGACTTTTTTCACCCTCTCAAACGAATCACGCTGCTCTCCCCCCTTTCGCTTGATCATCTAATGTCTCGCCTGCCCTCTTGGATGACTCCTTGCAATACTGCTGGGCCAGAACGATGACTCCTGCTTTCAGTGCTATCGGTAGTTTGTAATTTTGGGTTTTGCCCACTCAAAGGAAGCAGCCACGGCACTTGTCGGCCTGGATTTTCTGGGGGGATCGCCCTCCGCCGGAGTCGGACGGGCGCCCACACAAGACTGCGACGCCTCCCAGCCGTTGTGGCTCCACATGCCTTCCATAAACCGTGCACTGAGGATGTGTGCTAGAAGGGCGGCTTGAAACTTAGTTTCGCAATCGGAACCGTGATGAGGTAAACAATGGCAGTCTTTGCACTAAGTTGACAGGGAAAAATCTAGACGTGTCATGCTCCCGTTCATGCTTCCAGCTCATCCGTAATTGCGTGCTAATGCGAACCACAGCCACTGCTGGACCCCCCTTCCCCTTCCCCTCGTCTTGGCCTCTTGGCCGCTCTGCTCCGGTGTCTGTCCCTTACCACATGACACTGAACGGCAGATGGCCCTTGGACGTTGCACCACCGTCCGCGTGCAATGGGCCCACGACAATTACCGCAGACATGCCATGATACCACCCAAAATGCCAGAGAACAATGGAAGATGGCCGGCCGCCCCCACCCCGTCCCTTGTCCCTGGGAACTCCGGCCGGCACTGCATGCCACCTGGGTGCTGAAGGCTTTCCTTCCGCCACAGGGTTTACATTCCCCATCTATGCTGCTGCTATCATATCATCCCGTCCCTGTCCCCGTTCCCCGGTGCCCAAAATTGGAAGGCCGGCACGATTTTCTGGAGCCGCGCAATGGCAACCGTGATGTTTCCCCGTCGACCTCTGTATCCGAGTTGATTTACAAAATCAAATGCTTGTGGGGGGGCCCTTGCTCTGCTCTGTGAGATGGCGATGTTGCCCGGTCGCGGCACGCAATCGATGACTACTACTGGCTTGTGGCCAGAAAAAAAAATCCAAAAAAGTCATAACGTCATGCTTGGCGGGTCTTTGGTCTCCTCTGCCAGCGCATCTTTATTTTGGAGATCAGCGTCTCCCGCTTGGGTAGTCTGGAAATGTGGGCTAAAAGGTCTGGTCCCGACGAACCACAAGGTTACTGGGCGGGTTCCGAAACACGATGACACTTTGATACGGGAAAATTTTTCGCGGGCTATGCTACGCTTTGATGGAGACCATGACGACGGTTGGGCATCACAGCTTGTGCTTTTGGTGCTGCTTCCTTTTTGCAACGCTGCCATGTAAGCGCGACCAGTGTCCTTGGTCAAGAATGCCCTGTGGCGTACCAGTCGCTAAGCTAGCTTGCCCTTGGGTCGGCCGAGAACGATGTCATCGTCGGCGGCGCCCGTCAGTCGGAGAAAAAAAAAAGCACACCAACCCCTAATCGTGCCGACCTTATTCCTGGTCTGGGGGGCAGCAACCCGCTCCAGAAGACATACAATGGACGTTTCGGCAAAATCCCAGGTTCGCTCGGCACTGGCAGGACCTAGAGTGGGCTGTTTCAGCCCGCAGGATTGACGGAGACAGATCGCGATGGTTCCTTTGCCTTTGCATCTCGGGTGCTCTACCATCGCCCCATCTTTCTACGACAGTACTTCTCGGCCTCTCGGGGATCGCCTGGACTCGGGCGTCGTGAACATGGACAAGGGAGACAGAGAGACTCCCGCTGTGCATCGGCTCGACTGGATCTTTGCTGCTTGTCTTGGGCACCCATCGCAAGAGTTTGTCCTGTGCGAGACCCATGGCGCGGTTCATCGATCGGAAGTGATTCTCGGACGGGCTTTCTCGTTCAAGCTTGATTCCATCATCGACTCGGCTGATCACCTCACTCTGCATATATTCCGGGTTCCGGGCCCGTGAATTCGTCATCAAGCAAGTCCAATGTCCCAGATTTTGAAACAAGAATGAGGGAAAAATAGATCACTTTTCCTCGCCTCCCATTCCTCTGTAGCTCACCACACAGCCAGGAAACGTCCCACATCCAATTGCCGGCAAAGACCCTGTTTCTCTGCCTCTGTACCAACCACACGCCGGATCTCATTGGCTTTCGCGGTTGACAAAGGTCGGGCAATGCTTCGCAAAGCCATGTAACGCACACATCCCAAATAATGACAGGGAGTCTGACACCGGAACACCCGTGGATGGTTTCGAAACACGGCACGCCCCACGACAAATCCACGCAACGCTCCCTTCTCAAAAGCAACGAGGTGAATTGCTCCCTGACTCCAATCATATCATCTGCACATTCAGGTTTGCATTGACGGACCTCGGCTCCCCTGCAACATTCGCGATGGGGTTTGGAAAGAGGCTTGCTGAATGGGGTTCAGTTTCACCACGTGGATCACCTTCCAGACCACACACGGCTCGCGCCCCGAATGGTCAATTTTGGGCGCCATTATTTAACCTCCAGGGCTTGGTTTATGCTGATACAGGAACAAATACTACCTTGCGAGAATACCGACGTTTTCCCTCTCCTTGGCCCCCTGCGAAGGCAATAAAATACCCACTATGGCAGCCAGGAACCTGACACGCGGGGCCGTTGAAAACCGGACCCTCCTTTATTATGTCTGTCTATGCAACAACGGCTCTTACAGCTCATCAATTGTGATGCATCTTATCGTCCCCCCTTGGCGCGGTCCAATGGCATCGTGTCTCTGGCCCCTCCCCGATCGACCCATTGCGGAGTGCCAGCCTGCCAATCATGGCGCACCTTGGGCACTAGGCACACAGTTCATCTCGCGTGCCGCCTCGCAACCTCGCTCAGTGCCTCACTTTCTTTTGGTGCGCAATTGCGCGGCGCAAGTGCGACAATTGCCTCGCCGTCCTGGATCGCCAATGGCAATTGACCCGTCAAGCTGACGGCCGCAAGCCACTCGCCTCATCGCGGAATGCGATCAAGCCTGGGTGTCTCGAATCGTTCCGCGAGCTGTGCCGTCCTCATAGCCCTCTTGCCTCGGGATGTGTCAGCCACGATGGGTTGGACCAAACAGAGCAGAGTCCACCACGTTCGGGACCAGCCCCCAGATTCCTGTCAGCGACAGTTGCGTCTCGGACGGCCCAATTAGCATCGTCTCGGGGCCGGACGAGCCGCCCGGTCGCCAAATGCCAGAGCTACAGTACCAACGAGACTCGTGGCGAAGCCATCTCGGCCACGTTGTATCTAAGTGGTGGTGTCAGGACCCAATCTTCCTCAACGTCATACAGCCTGTTTCTAAATGAGAGCTGGACACATGAAGAAGACATGGCGTTTACATGCAAGTGCCACAAAACATTAGACTTTTTGTTCCTTCTCCCTTGGTTGTTGTGATGTTTTTCTTATCTTACACTTGGCACGGTTGAGTGGACTTTGCTTTGTTTTGAGTGTGGACGGAAATGTACTACCGACCCGCCTTTAGGCACTTTCTTGACAGGACCAATCCCCTTTTGCATACAATCGATGGATTGTCCCTGATCACTGGAGCGCAAAACGCTGGGATCCCAGTGTTACACAATCGAGCATTTACCGAGCAAAGCGGCTGTACGTCTATGCTTGTTCCAATTTGAGGCCAGGCCAAATACGTAGTGGCCCCGTGTCTCCGGGACCTCGTGTCACCAAACCCAACGTGGAGACTGTTATTTTTCTCTCTCCCTCTTTTTCGGACCCGCTTGGATAGTTTCCAAAAAAAAAAAAAAAAATTTCTGTTCTCTCTCTCTTGAATTGCAGGACTAGGCTGAAAGCTTCAGCAAAGAACTTTTCAGCACAGTTACCGTGCCTATTCTGTTGGTGATGTCTTGTCTCATCGTGGGCGGGGTACCCATGTGAGGCGCTAGTCTCTTTGTAGGTTGTTCCATTTCACTTTTCAGTTAGGCAACCTGTGGCTTACCGTTGACAGCTGGGAACAAATTGCCATGGTTTCGTTTTTTTTTTCTTTTCTTTTTTCGTTACTTTTTTTTCAAATAAAAAAACTGGGGTAGTGGGAATCGACTATCCTGTCGGATTCTTGGAATGTCACAATGCAGGTTGCTTTTGTTCACGCCGCGTTTCTCTTTTACACACACCGACGCATTGTCTCAAGTGTAATAATGTAGGTCCCGCACTGTCTCACTGGCTATGGCGAGACCTGCCATCGGCGGCGGAGACGGGCGGATGCCAATCCGAGGTGCGCCTGGAGAAGGGCTGATATGGCAGCCGGTTCGCATTGTTTCAATGATGGGTTTGCCTTGCGGCTGGAGGAGAGACGAACAGGCTTCTGGAACCCGGCTTTGCAAACAACGTCTCAGGAATCGGCATTCGCGGGCTTTGCGGTTTTCCCGGTTCACGCAAAAAGCCGAGACAACACACACATGTACACCGCACCGCACCGCATAACACGTACAAGCATTTAGGCCCAGGGGAAGGCAATTGTTCTCGTCACACCTCACTTTTCACGATGGAGCGAGGAGCCGCCAATTGGCCCTGGGTCGGCATTGGGCATCGCCGCCTCGGGCCAATGCCGCCCCCGGTGGGCTGGGGTGATGTGATGGGGATGGGGATGGGCAGAGGGCCCCGGCCGGACGGCGCCGACTGGGGACACGCGGCGGTCGATGCGGTGCTGCCCGGCCCTGTGAACCTTCTCACGGTGCTCCGTGGACCACGGACACAGGACTAAGGCGCTCTGTTTTTCCCCACGGAAGCGAGCTGGGGCGTTTCACACCAGAGGAAGAGGGGGGCGGGTGTTGACCAAGACCGGGCGTAGAGACAGGAGTAGAGAGGGCGTCTTTGTTGATTGATTCACCTCGAGGCGTTGCCTCGACAGATGTGGTCCATTCATAGGTGGACGCCCCCTTCTGACTGAGCTATTCAAGGAATGGCAGTGAGACGGTTCAGCACCGAGAAGTCTCACTGTCACACCACCGCCAGGGACGATGGGATTTCCCCTCTCGCTCTCATGCCGCCATGGCTTGCTCGGCGGTTCCAACCCCAGCTTCCAGGTTTTGGGGTCCGGCCCATTGGTGGCCACAAGAGTACATTCTTTTTTTTTTCTTTTGCTCCCTTTTCTCTGCCATGGCTGAGGTTGCGACGGGTGGCACTCGAAACGGAGGGATCGGAGACATACTACGTTTCTTTGACGGAGGGGGCAAGGATCAGAGGCACCGGATGTAGGTAAGAATGGCAGAAAAGTCAAAAGTGCGAGACCGGGTGAGACGATGGCGACACTATCACACACAATTGCAACGTCAAGGTTCTCGACTATGCAGCCATTCAGCCGCCGATAGCAATTAGGTTCGCTAGTTGGTCAATCCAGACCTGTGTCTGTGAGACCGGTTATGGCAGATCTCTGCGATAATCTTCGGGTTTGACGTCTTGCAGCCAGCAGCGTCGGTTGGATGCTCGCCTGTGGCCCGAGCTCGACTGTACAAGTGTCGGTGCTGAATTGAAGGAAGCTGAGAGGCTAGAGGTTGGAGGCTAGAGGGGAACGGGGCCATCGTTCGCTTCACTCTTCTTCTACGAGATTCCAGGACAACGCAGAGGGTCGGTCGCTGGGCGGGTGCGCATCGCGATCAACCTGCATTGACAGCCTGCAGGGCAGTCCTTTGATTGGGTTTTCCCCGGTAGCTTGGCATGCTTATTCGCTGATCGGCGAGGGTGCCTAATGTTCCGCGGCGGCGGTACCTTTTGTCTAGTTGAAGCAGCATGTCCAAAAAAGGCCGCGTACATTGTGCCTGGTCGTCAGCACAGACGGATGGACCGGTGGCTTGGTCGCCTTGCAACAAGGGATGATGTATGTAGGCATGTATGTGTGTATGTATGTACAGAGTGGGAGGAGTAGAGAGGCTTGGGGGTGCGTGCGTGCACACATGCGCATGCATTCGCGGGCCCTTTTGCGGGATTCTTTGTCCCTGCCGTCGTTGTCGCCATCAACGAGGACAACAAGGAGGAACCCCGAACCATTCGTCCCGAGCATGCCAGATGGCGCAGCACATTGGAGGAGGCGACAAGTGTGGCTGGCCTCCTCTGAGGAAGGCGAAAGAAATCCAGTTTCATGATAGCGGCTGACGTGGACGTGATTGTATCCAACAGCTTGGCCCGTTACGTGATGGATAAGTGGAGATGAGCCAATCCGAGGTGTTGGCACGCTGCCATGGAACAAAATAACACTCGAGGCTAAAAAAAACAAACCTTGGCGAACAAAGAGTGGTAGAGTGGTAGAATGGGGGCCCTTGGTCTGCGTGAGGGTGTGTGAGTGGGCATAGGGCGGGAAGGGAAAATCTCTGCAATATTTGGCCCATCTGACGAACGGGACTGTTTTTCTGGGAGCCAGCGGAGCGGTCTTGGCTGGGCAAACCCAGCCATAGGGGCGGATGGAGAGGCACCCGTTGAGATGGTGAGATGGATCCCCCCATCAAAGCGGCGATATGCCTGCAGAGTCTGCGGAGGCTGTAGGAGGAATGGAGGGGCCATGCTGGGAGAAGACGGGGGACCGGGGCCGGCATTCCGATTGGATCTGCTCCTTCGCGGCGCGGGATCTACCCGTGCGGTCCGTTGACTTGGGGACAGCCCAGGTGAGATTAGCACCTGCAACTGGGCCGGACGGCGTGGATTTTGCTGCGCTGAACTGCGGAGGGGGGCATGCAGACAGTGCCGTAGTCATCTCGGGGCCACCTCAGGGACGACGCAGCACGCAGCAGAAGCTTCTTGGCCGCGAGTCTGCGGCCTTGGTTTTGGGGGTGTGGTTTGTGCCGAATGGGCCTGCTGCAGCCGGGCTCCCCATGAAGACGCTTGCGATGCATTACGATGGAGCCTGGCTTGTCGGGGAAGAAAGCCGACGAGACGCCAGCCAGAAGCAAAAAGAACGACCGACGGTGGGCTGAGGTGGGGGCGGTGGATGCCAACGGGAAAAAGCAGTCAAAACTTCTCCTGAGCACGCTGAGAGAGGGCTCCGTCAGTTCCTCACCAGGATGGAGCCTCCCGCTGGGTCCCTTGTGTGACTCGACAAGGCCAGGAAGAAGTTTTCCTTGCGAGCGCTGAAACGGCGACCCTGGGGTGGGCCACTCCGATCGCGGACGCCATCTTCGATCATGGGCTTAGCCTCCTCCCAGCGGGCTGTCACGGGCCAGACGGTGAACCTGCCAACAGATTGGGTGCATTGTCTCCGGCAGGGCTGTGGCTGCCTTGGTAAAACAGGCCAAATTTTTCATCTCGGTGGGAATAGCAGCAGCAGGTGAGAAGCAGGGACAAGGCCTCGACCAGACGGAGCTCAGGCCAAAGCCAAGACTGGTGCCGTGACTGGATTGTGCCTCCGGCAGCGATAATACCATGGGGGGTGGCCGCTCCAACAACGGCTTTAGAAAATAATATTTAACTACGGAAATCTTTTTCAACAAAAAATTTTTTTTTTTGGAACCGCCATTGTCTGTGTATACGAGGGGTGGCTTCACGCAAAACCATGCTCACGGACCTTGTGGGGGCCATGATTTTGAACTGCCGGTATTGGTATTAGTTTTGGGATTGCACTCAGGGATGCTGAATCCCATCAGATGTGGATTTGTGCATAGCGCGGCCATTGCCTTCACCGTGTTTTCACCGAATGCGAGTCAAGGGAGTGAACTTCGAAGTGGGTAGCTCTGCCCTTCTGGTGAGTTGTCGGTGAGAGCAGTGCAGAGAGAGGCAGGCGACGTTTGGTGGCTGTTGCAAAGGAATGTACGTCCTCTATCCTCTTCAGTGCGAGCAGTGGGCAGCAGTCATTCATTCATTCACGATGATGCAGGACCTGCCCGACGTATTGAATGATTCGGCAATTAAAATGGGTGTTATAATTCTAGATAGAGAAGTTGCCTCTGCATGCTGTTGTCAACTCGAGCGAGTGGTGCTGGCAACAGGTCAGTGACGTTGAGCAAACGAATGCCTCGAACAACAACTCGCCGCGAGAAACCTCTAAAGGCAAACAAGAGCTTATATTCGTAATTGTGTTATTTTTTCTACACCAGCAAAGCTTCATTTGCAATCCACCTCACCAGAGCAAAAGAAGGTGCTCTCGATCTGAGCACTCAACCCTCACCTTGTTGAAGCATCAATCTATTCCTGTAACGAAATGTCTGATACCACCATGAGTTCTCCCCCTGAGGGCTCAAATGATAGCCTACGCGAGCGCAGAGAAAGCATAGTAATCTACGGCCTTGAATCCCCGGGGGGGACACTGCACGAGACGACGCTGGCGAAGGCTTTCCCTGAAGAAACCCGACAGATCAGTATAGACGAAGTTCCGAAACCAGCTCCAAACGAAACAGACAAACTCATGACCGATGAACGAGATGACATGGTTGGAGGCTTATTAGCTGATGAAATCATTCGCAAGGGTGTTGCTCAGCGCCTTGAAACGGACTGGGAAGAACAAAAGTCGACTCGTCAAGTACATCAAACCCCAAGGCTTTCGGGACATCTTCCGGAACCGATGCCATTGACTGTCGCGGAAATGCAAAACGCCATTGACCTTTCGTTTGACGTGAGCCCGAAACTTCATCCAGACGTAGTTGCGCAAACAGCCACCATCACTAAAGGCCCAAGTGACACTATCAATCAAGAATTGACCAACCCTCTTTGTCAAGACATAGACGATCTAGAGATGAGGAGCACTCTCGAGGAGCACATACGAAGGAGAACACCCTACATGTGGGAACAGATCATATGTAAACATCGCTGTTGGCACTGCTGATAAGTTCGCAGATTTGCCTCATCCCAGCGTCTTCAGGCTGCGACAGAAGTCCGCAACCTGCATCCTATCTCTCCAGTCCCATCTCCATTGTCGAGACGGGACAGGCTTATGGAGGTTGAGGGGGAGGACTTCATGAAATCATACTATTCTAGGCTGCTCATTAAACAAGATTGTGGTCTTTTGAAAACACTGGAGACAGCAGCCGACTGTGCTGGTTGCTGGAGACTTCAGCTAGATGAACTTGTGTTCAAGTCTATAAAGCAGCCCCGCATGAATAGTGTGGTCACACCGGCCGGGGGTCAAAGGATGAACGAAGGCGGTGAGATAAACGAAGGAAACAAGAGGAACGAAGGCGACAAGACAACGGAGGTGGAAGAGGCCACGGAATTGATGCGACTCGACGCGAAGAATGGGAATATCACACTGAGCCACACCAACCTGTAAGTGTGAGATTGTAGCTTAGGATGTTATGAAATGCTTACTCGCGGCCAGGATCGATAGCAAAGGCCAAAAGACCACTTGGATGTGGTTCCGGGTTGAGAAGCCTCTCATCTCTTGCGATGGTGCCGTGCCGCCAGAGTTAGATCCCATGCCCATGTCATGGGTTGTTTTCGCTATACCCTCGCTCAGGGTGATGAAAATCAAGGAGGAATAGGACCCTCCGGTCGACGACGGAAACGCCCCCTCGCGATATTTTGATAAGAGCGCCGTGCGTGCCGGCATTGATCACTCGTACCCACGCCCGGAAAAAGGGCCACCTCGACGGTTGTGCATGGGATTCCGATTCAGCAAGAATGGTATTCCAAGTTTTTCGTGCGCCTCCAAGCCACCTGTATGGCATAAATGGGAAATAATCAACGAGGTTCCATTTGTAGAGGGCGTGCTTGGTTTTGCCGAGGATAAAGGCAGGTTTTGGCGAGATGTAGGGAGACGTGCCTGGTGTTCTTTAGAGCGCTGGGCAATGATAAAACAAGACATGAGCAAGTTTTGCTGCTTGGTCGAAATCAAGTCCAAGCTGGGAAGCGATTGGACTGAGATACACCCTTTGAAGACGTCGACAGCCTCGAAGGCATCGACAGCCTTTTGGAATATGGTCATGGGTGAAGAGTCGGTACTTCATCCTCCTATAAATGAGCAAAACTCGAAGGCGACAAACTCTAGTTTCCCGCAACCTGGCCTTCGGTCCCCGGTCTTCCGCGATGAGGCAGGAGTTGATTGAAGGGCGATGGAGAGAGAGGTCTAGGCTGCAACAGTGGGGTTTTTTCGCATATCTCGGGTCTCAGGTTTTGGTTTCTAGAATTGTGTTTCAAAAATGGTGTTTATGGTGGAAGACTACTGCGAAATCAGAGCCAGACAATGCGCCGGAGATTGAGATATGTCTTCATCGATTGATGTATTCTTTAGAAACAGAAGAGGATACGCCATGGCCTATAGCATACATAACTGGGCCAAGCTAGCAAACTACCCTTGAGGCGCGTATGAAAGCAAACCTTTGTCCCGGTATTAGGTGCACTGGCTGAGAAGATAAAGCATAATAATACTTGGTTATATTCAGGGCTCCAATGATAAGCAATTATAAAAATAATTATAAAAATAATACTTATTTATCTAATTTATTTATTATTTTCAAGGCTTATCTGATGAAATAACTCTGATTGTATGTAGGAACATCACCATGTGACAACCTTTGAGTAAGCGTCTCCGTACTATTACAATGCCAAAATGTGTCTGGTTGTCAGTGCTCTGGGTTACTTGACTCCTTGGAAGCGCCTCCTCGAACTCTTCTCCCTCTATTCGGAGCAGCGGTTGCAGTTATTCGTCATTCGGACTTCAAATTAGAGCTTAGTCAATATGATGGATGACGATAACATTAATCAGATGCAGATGTTCTGTCGCGATAAGTCATCACACGTGACGCAATGCCTCTCGGTCTGCGTCACATCTCGTCGGAAGCATGTGTCAGAGACTCTCCCGTAGCCCATTCAATCACTCTCAATGCAGTACGAACACGGCCGGCGTGCTGCCATTCACCTGCCATCATATTGCGTCGCCTGCGGCGTATCGATCCTCTACTATGCCTCCGATGAGTGGCGGAGGCGATTTCGCGCTGGTACAGTTCCCCCCCCTTCCCTTCGGTCATCACACACCATCATGAGAGGAGGAGAGTGCTTATGCCAGGCCAGTCTACACAAAGCTAGATCGCTGGGATGACGTGCGGGTTTCGGGGGTCGGCCTGGCTCGCGATGCCCGAAGCTGGGTCCCGACCAGCCCTGACGGCCGATACGACGACTTGGACATCCCCCTGCGCGGGTTCGACGTCGACCTGGCCCGGGACGCCTTTGTAGACATATTTCATCCCGAACGTAGGCGCAACTACGGGACTATGTGGGGGTTTGGCTTTCACGAGGCCTGCTGGGACATATTTACAAAGCTGGGCGAGCCGCGCCTCACCAGTCTCTTCCTGGCGTGCCTGTCTGCGCCCCTCCACCACTCAAACATTCTGGACTGGGGCAATGACTACGGTGGAGGGACGGAGTGTACTTTGTTGCCGGCGGGCAGGCGGCGATTGTTTGCTCAGCTGGCCACCGTGGCTTGGGCTCTGGGAATCCACGCCAGCCCGGCGGACATTCCCTCGATCCAAGATATGACTGAGAGGGTCCGGCCCAACTTGCATGAGGACTTTGATACCCAAGGTCACGGCCTTTTCGGGATGGGAAGGCCGGGCAAGGATACGTTTGAATCTCTGCCAACCGAGATTATCCACGGTATTCTTCTCCTGCTGCCTTCCAGGGACGTCCTGACCTTGAGACTTGCATCCAGAGCGTTTGCAAACACGGTGCTTCCGGAATCCTTCTGGGAGTCCAGGTTCAAGAGGGGTCACGAATATCATTGCATCGAAGCAGAGCCTGGATCGGGACACAGGTTCTGGAAGCAACGGTATCTTGCCGCCAGGGACGTGGAGATTTGTCGCTTCAACCTGAAGAACCGAGTGCGAATATGGGGTCTTGCGAGTCAACTCCAAGACATTCTGTGCCAAATGGAGCTTGTTTCGTGTGTGGGTCGTCCGCTGCAATGCTTCTTCGAGTACGTTGAGGACAAGGATGACTTACCGTGGCTTATTGCTGCGCGTAACCTGACTCCGCCAGAGACCCTGTTCGTGCATGGTTGCAGAGCATTGCGTAAACGAATGGCTGATATTCCGAAACCCTTTAAGGTCCTGAGGTTCTTCGTCTCGTTTGTTCAACTTATAAGCGGGAAATGGGTTTCTGGGCTTCGGTTCGAACAACCGATTGGTGATGACATATGTCTCGGTTATGTTCACCGCAGCCGAGAGGTCTCAGTTCCCCTCCTGTCCGCGTCCACGTCCAGTCAGAAACAAGCAGTGCATGTCCATGGGTTCCAGGTCGCTATTGGCTCTGAAGGGATTAAGGCTGTCGCTTTGGTCTTGGAAGATGAAACCACATCCGCTTGGGGGGGTGAAAGAGGGGATTTCCCAGTACGACTATTGACAGACACCCGGGGCAGCATAACGGCCTTGAAAGGTGAATTTGATGTGAGTTAGCTGTTTAAACTTAGCCTGTCGCACCGAAAACAATATTTGAACCTGTGGGGTGTCTTTTTTGCTCACGCGCCACTAGGCTTTCAAGCTAGTTTCTCTCGGCCTCTCGACAGACGCAATGGGCACCAAACAGGCTCTCGCCGATTTTCCTTTTCGGAATATCTGCCTTTGGGGTCCTGAAATCCCGCCGAGCCACCTTCTTTTTGATCGGGCCGCGGATGAGTATCCGCTTAAATGGTATCACGAGTCCAACGAGCCGATTGCAACGGTCATATTCGGAGGGTTGCATGGACATGACCTAGCCAAACTCGCCGAAATGGCAGTTTGGAGTTCCAATGACGGTAGAGTTGTGCGAATTGAGTTTAGATACAGTGACGAGACGCCAACGCGGTCATCGGGCCGCCTCGCCGTCGATGCCTGTGTTGAGCCTGAAGTATTGTCCATTGATGGCCCGGGAGGCGAAAGGATCCAGAATGTGGAGGTACAACTCAAAGGGGCACTGGACAGTGGGCTCAAGGTAACTTTAAATCGCCTATTTGATTGATGTCTTGCAGGCCTGACCTGAGGTGCAGATCGGAACGAGCCGCGGGAGGGTCGCCGTCTTCCCTCGTTCTAGCGAGGACGGGGAGGGAAGATGGACCAAGATTGCATGCTCGGGCAAGGACATTGTTGGGTTTTACTCGGTTGCGGTAAGCTTTCGGCTTGGGCAGTTTAAAATTGCGGACTGGGCTTATAAAACGTGGCGGTCTAGGAAAACGAGATGATGGCTCTGAGTGATCGCGGCAGGTGTGCGCTTGGCCTCATTTCTATCGACCAGAAAGACTAACAGGAAGGAAAATCATGCGGTCACGGGATGGGTTGACGTGGACGGATTTTCGGCGTGTTTCCTTTTTCTCTCTCTCTTTTTTTTTTTTTTTGGTAGCTGGGCTGGCTGCCTACAGCGTGTCTTGAACCAGCGACTAGTTATTGGGTTTCCAGAAGGTGCTATGACGGGCGGCTGCTGCTAGGGTAAGATGGTGAGCACAGTTAGTCACGCGAAGAGCGGTGTCTCGGTGCGGAGTGCCCTCGGTGTGGCGGACTCCGACGTGGAGGGGGCAGCCATTCAGCCCATCGAGCTCGGAGGCCGAGTGACGAGTGACGGGTGACGAGTGATGAGTGACGAGTGAAGGGGGACACGGAGGATGCGATCTACATCTCTGTCAACGTTCGGTTCCCGACGGGAGGAGGGCAAAAGCGAGCGCTGGTTGGCGATGGATGGGCTATTTTGGCTAAGAATACATATCACGGGTACAGCCACAAGCAGCCGCCAAGTCGAAACCAAAAATATACCTGGGGAGGGGTGGTCCACGCATCCTCATAGTGCATCATCGACGTCGCAGCCGTACCAGGCCACCAAAAAGCCAGGCTTTAGGGGGGGCAGAGTTGTGTGGGGGGTGGAACTGGAACTGCACCTCCTAGCCCTTGATTGTGCGTAATTGGTTCAGCAATGTTCCCAAAAAGAGGTCATCTGTCGGCCAGAAAAAAAAAATCCCCCGAAAAAAAAAACCCCCCAAGTACCTCCCGAGATACAGCCCAAAGTCAGGGCAGCGCGTACTAAATCGGTCCGCAGGCTGACACCAGACATCTCCGACTCTCCGTATCCGAGTGGGATTCACGCAAGGGCTAGCTCCGGTAGTAATTGATTTAGCCTTTCATCCTCCCTCACCTTTGTTGGTTGTTGTTTAGGCTACCTACCTCGACCCTTTTCTCGACAACTAGCTGCTTCTAAGCGGGGCGGGTTAACATTCCACCAGGCCCCAGTTGGTCCATAAGCCGCCCACTCGCAGAGCTCGGCCGCATTGGAGCATTGGGAGCCTCCCCGCCAAAAATCCCATCCACCACTGAACTTTTCTGGTGTGCGCCCCTCAACAGTCCCTCTCCACGCTGCCCCCGAAATCCGACTTCTGAATTCTCCTCTTCATCTCTCGCCCTACGCCCTGACTGTGCCGCGGCCTGAGTCGCCATTGTCTCTGTCTAGGTCCCCCTCGAGTTTCCCCGTTTCCTCAACCCGACCTCGCCCATCATGCAGGCTCCGGTGGTGGTTATGAGTGCGTCCCTGTTCACCCCTGCCTGCTGCTTCGACGAGCTTCCCGCCTTCTCCAAGGGGCGGGGAGCAACAACCCTCAACTTGCCCATGCTGACCTCTGCCCAGACACCAACAGTGGTGAGAGACAGACTGGCCGGAAAGCTCAGCTGTCCAACATCGCCGCCGCCAAGACGTATGTTTTCCGACCCCCTTCCATCCCTTTTGATGCCCCTCCCGTCGCGTGCCCTGGTAGCTTCATTTCAGGACTAACCGCCATTCTTCAGCGTCGCTGATATCATTCGATCATGTCTGGGCCCCAAGGCCATGCTCAAGATGCTGCTCGACCCCATGGGCGGCATCGTCCTCACAAACGACGGCCACGCTATTCTCCGAGAAATCGAGGTTTCCCACCCCGCCGCCAAGAGCATGATCGAGCTTAGCAGGACACAAGATGAAGAAGTTGGCGATGGAACCACCACTGTCATTATCCTTGGTAAGGAGCACTATTCGCCCAAGATGCCCCAGCCTGCCTCATCCCGCCCAAGCTCGATGTGTTAACTAGCTACAGCTGGTGAGATTTTGGCACAAGCTCTGCCTCAGCTCGACCGCAACATCCACCCCGTAGTCATCATCTCTGCCTTCAAGCGAGCCCTAAAAGATGCCCTCGAAATCATCGACGAAGTCTCCGAGCCGATCGACGTCAACGACGACAAGGCCATGTACAAGCTCATCTCCTCATCGATCGGCACAAAGTTTGTTTCACGATGGATGGATCAGATGTGCGAGCTTGCACTCAAGGCTGTCCGAACAGTGACGTGGGAGGCCGGCAACGGAAAGACCGAGGTCGACATCAAGCGATACGCCCGAGTCGAGAAGGTTCCCGGTGGTGAAATTGAGGACAGTGTGGTTCTCGACGGCCTGATGCTGAACAAGGATATCACACACCCCAAGATGCGCCGACGCATCGAGAACCCCAGGATTGTCCTCCTCGACTGCCCCCTCGAGTACAAGAAGGGTGAATCGCAAACCAACATTGAGATCACAAAGGAGGACGACTGGAACCGCATTCTTCAGATTGAGGAGGAGCAGGTCAAGGCCATGTGCGATGCTATTATCGCCGTTAAGCCCGACCTTGTCATCACTGAGAAGGGTGTCTCTGGTGAGTTTCATGCCCACGAATTTGGTGCTCCGCCGTGAATGCCCGGTGGCTAATTTCCATACAGACCTTGCTCAGCACTACTTCATGAAGGCCAACATCACAGCTCTTCGACGAGTGCGAAAGACTGACAACAACAGAATAGCTCGTGCCACCGGTGCCACTATTGTCAACCGTGTGGAAGACCTCCAGGACTCCGATGTCGGTACCCAGTGCGGTCTGTTCGAGATTGAGAAGATTGGCGACGAGTACTTCAGCTTCCTCACCAAGTGCAAGAACCCCAAGGCATGCACCATCCTCCTCCGAGGCCCCTCCAAGGACATTCTCAACGAGATTGAGCGAAACCTCCAAGACGCCATGGGTGTTGCCAGAAACGTCATGTTCCACCCCCGGTTATCCCCTGGAGGCGGTGCCACCGAGATGGCCGTCTCTGTGCGGTTGAACCAGCTGGCCAAGGGCATTGAGGGTGTGCAGCAGTGGCCCTACAAGGCCGTGGCGGATGCTCTCGAAGTCATTCCCCGAACTCTCGTCCAGAACGCCGGCAAGAGCCCCGTCCGTGTGTTGACAGAGCTCCGAGCCAAGCAGGCCGACAAGCAGAGCTCCTGGGGTGTCAACGGTGACACTGGTGCTATTGTCGACATGAAGGAGTACGGCGTCTGGGAGCCTGAGGCCATCAAGCTCCAGAGCATCAAGACTGCTATCGAGGTATGGTTTCCCTTCCCCTTGAAATTTTCCAACTACTAGACACTAACTGAATTTTTTTCTAGGCCGCCTGCCTCCTTCTCCGAGTAGATGACATCTGCAGTGCCAAGAAGGCACAGCACGGTGGTCCCCCTGGTGTCGGCGGCGGTGGT
The DNA here is from genome assembly GCA_020623665.1 of Calonectria multiphialidica. NCBI lineage: Eukaryota > Fungi > Ascomycota > Sordariomycetes > Hypocreales > Nectriaceae > Calonectria > Calonectria multiphialidica. Next base: position 159,505 of record JAHVYC010000103.1, read on the forward strand.
GGCGAAGAGTAGAAAGGGATAAATACAAGATGGATATTTTGTGAGGAATAACTAGGGAGGAATGGTCGTCGGCAGAGAATGTTGGCGTGCATGCTGGCGGATGGGAGCATCGGGATGGTTTAGATGTGCGTGAAGGACCAGTCATACCCCTTGTACTAGCCGAAAAGACCAAGATGATATAGAGAAAAAGTGAGGCTCCCGGGGCCAAATGTCCCAGAAGCTTTCGTCTACCAAGATGAAGAAAAATGGGTATCATTGAAATTACCTCCCAAAAACCAACAGTTGCCTGTTTGGCAGCATTCCATCGCTTTTCTACCTTAATCTAGTTGTATTTTTCTCTCTTGCAATCTTTCAGCGTTTCGATATCCTTTTTTGACTGTTTGCCGTTGTTGTGTTCTCTCTCATCCTGATCCTATTACAAGATTGTGTTGCGTTTAGTTCTTTTTTTCCTAGTTCAGTCGTCATCATGAATAACGAGACCGACTGGTTCGGCAGCCGCCTTGGGGGTTTCGCTTCCGGTTCTGGCGTCCTTGGTCGACGCCGTAGACCTCTCCTCGTTTCCGTCCTTTTCGGAGCCCTTGGCGGGCTGTTCGCCGGCGGGCGATTCGGCAGATGGCTTCTTGTCGGCGCCGGGCGCGGCACCTTTGCCCTTCTTGGCCTTGCGCGCCTTCATCTTCTCTCGTTTCTCGCGGTTCTTGCGGGTGCGCTCCTCATCCTTGAGGTCGCGGTCGGCCTTATCCTTGTCGAACTGCTCCTGGTCCTTTTCGCGCTTGAGCACCTCGTCCATCTCGCGCAGGCGCTCGTACTCGCGGCGGCGGCTGGCCTTGTAGACGTGGAACTCGCCGGAGCCGGCACCGGCTGACGAGCCCTGGACGTTTGTGACGATTTCCGGGGGCGGCGGGCGGTTTGAAGAAGTCGAGGAGCCACCATCTGGGATGCGGATGGTCTGGTCAGGCTTTGCGAAGAGGGCATCGACGGAGGCAGCTTGCGCGGACACTGGGGTAAGAGCACGTTTCTTGGTGGGACGGCGCGACCGGGGATCCGCGGAGGTGGGGACTGATTCGGGGCCCGGGGCGGACATGATTTGCGAAAGCGTGCGTTCCAGGGAGGGGTAGGGAGCAGTCTTTGTCGGATGAGGATGGGCTGAGGGAACGCGTGAGGAAGGGCAAGTTGGCAAAGTTGATGGGCGGTGGTGGGGGGAGTAGAAGCGAGTGACCCGGCCGGAGATGGGCGATATACGGGCGTCCAGTGTTGGTGTTGTATGCGTATATGCGACTGTAACGTGAAAATGTGCAACTACGGCGCGAAACGAACAATCCAAGGTCGAGTGTTGAGGTTGAGCGACGGGTGGTGGTGTTGAGAGCGAATCAAGTACAGGGAAAAGCTGACATATGACGGGTGGTGGCAGATGCCCGGTATTGGTGGCAGACTAAGCGCGCGGTAATTAGCTGACACGCCTTCGCTAGTGCCCGCGTAGGCGGCCAGGCCAGGCACCCGACAGGCAGGTAGGTTAAGCAGCCGGCATGACGAACAGGGAGGGGAATGGATCAGCCAGCCACGGTTGCAGTGAGCACACGACATGGAACAACGGCGTCCTAGAGGCTATTTCTTGCATTCTCTCTGTTGCGTCTGCAACCAACGTGCTGCTGTAGAGAAATTGTTGTCTGTAACCGTTGCATCAGCGAGCAGGTCTGGACGGCTTTCGGCTTTCGGTTTGTATGCATGGCCCGGTCCCCCCCGAGAAAATGCCAGAGCTTGTCCAATGGACGCATCACCCGGTCCTGGAATGACGGAATATGCAAACTATACGGCCGATCTCCCAGTACAGTGTGCAAAAGGGAAGAAGGGGCGATTAGAAAGGCAGGAAAAGCCCATCCATCCATCCAGCTAGTTGTTCCTGGGGCATTCTGCTGCACCCCAGGATTGGATTATACACTAATTATTAATGGGCGGGCATGGGGGGATATGTGGATGTGGGTGTGGATGTGGGTGCGATATGAACAGTGCAAGCAAATAGTCACAATCATGCGATTCATGGTCGAATGGTTTTTGATATCATGATGGACTTGTATTTCCGATGCACGCCCGCACACCCACACATCTGCCCGGCAGTTGCTCATGGCCAGATGCGGTGCCAGATGCAGTGGTGAACCAATGTCATGTCAGACCAAACAAGCTATCATGACCCCATGCCTGGCCATGTTTGGCGAGTGGTCCCATGGTCTCACGGCCGCATTCGCCCCTCATGGCCCATGCAGGCGCAACCCCGAGATGCAGATTTGCAGATTCTGTCTTGTCAGATGGATAAAGGCCTGATTCGATGCGGCGATTGGCTGATCCGGAGCCAGCCCAGCGCAGCCGAGCGCGAGCGAGAGCGCGAGTGTGGGCGCAAGCGCCGGGGGGAAGGGAGGAGCAGCATGTCCCCTTTCGGAAACATGGCAAACACGGATGGGCTGAAAAAGATGGGTGCGATGGGTGCGATGGGCACGATGGGCGCTGTGAATGGGTGCAGATGGGTGCAAAGAGTGCGAGAAGGGCCCGCCGCAGTGCCCCGTGCACAGTGCGCAGACGCCTCGACAGCCAACGAGCGACCTCGGGATTACACAAGCACCAGCTATCTAAACCTACCTAGCCCATCACCGCTGCCCTCCGATTCTACCCATGCTTGCTTTTTTGCTAGCAGCATTACTTATACAGACCGTCCATCGCATTCTCTCCCGCTCCCTCGCCTTGTCTCACTCGCGACTCCCTCGCTTATAGCTGCCATCGTCCGTCTCACAATCCATTGCATTCCGTCTCAACCCCGCCATTCCTCCCCCAACGTCTTTGGGAAATACTACCTACCCCGCCATCACTGCTTGCAGCTGCCGTCTTCTTCGGAGTATATACCGACGACAACCAACCTACCTCCCCATCATTGGCGATTAGCTCGATACATCTTGTCTCTATAGCACCCTCTCGCCTCCTCCGGCCGCTCGATACCGCTCCTCCAGCCACGGATCCGAACCTACTTGCACACCAACATGACGAAACCGCGGTTGATCATCTTGGTCCGCCATGGCCAGTCTGAAGGAAACAGTACGATATAGCCATGTTCCCTTCTGGCATTCCCATGCTAACACTGTCTTTCCTTCGCCAGAGAACCGTGACATCCACCAGACTATTCCAGACCACCGCGTCAAGCTCACCTCCGAGGGTTGGAACCAGGCCCATGACGCTGGGCGCCGCCTACGCAACCTCCTCCGTCCTGATGACACCCTCCATTTCTTTACCTCCCCATATCGCCGCACTCGCGAGACCACAGAGGGCATTCTGGCCACTCTCACCTCTGACGACCCAGACCCTTCGCCTTTCCGTCGCTCCAACATCAAAGTCTACGAGGAACCTCGTCTCCGAGAACAAGACTTTGGCAACTTCCAGCCCTGCAGCGCAGAGATGGAACGCATGTGGCAGGAGCGCGCCGACTATGGCCACTTCTTCTACCGCATCCCCAACGGTGAGAGCGCTGCCGACGCATACGACCGCATCAGCGGCTTCAATGAGAGCCTGTGGCGTCAATTTGGCGAGGACGACTTTGCTAGCGTCTGTGTCTTGGGTATGCTGCCATAATCCCAACCCTCTTCGTCTTCGCCCTGAACCCTCCTGCTGACCTTGGCTCCATTTACCCCAGTCACACACGGTCTTATGTCCCGCGTTTTCCTCATGAAATGGTATCACTTCACCGTAGAATACTTTGAGGACCTCCGCAACATCAACCACTGCGAATTTCTCATCATGCGCAAGCAGGACAACGGCAAATACCTCCTCGAAAACCAGCTGCGCACTTGGTCTGGACTCCGCCGTGAGCGCGCGCCCAAAGAAGCAGACAAGGACAAGGACGACAAGGACAGTCAGAAGCTTCAGCGCACAAAGACGTTTGTCGTCACTCGTCAATGGGGCGGTTGTCCGAATGGTTGCAACCACAGTAGTCACTACATCAAGCGTGAAGACCTTGACATTCTCCGCCAGAAGGATCATGAGAGCTCGACCGCTTCCACCGTGGTCAGCCGGAGGTCGCGGGCGCATCTACCCACCACCAACGAAGAGGATTGTGAGGAGCTGGATGACGAAGGGGCAGCTGAGATCGACGCCACTCACCTTCACAAGGGTGAAGCTTCCTCATCTGAGGACCTCAAAAGCGGCATCCCCCCTCCCTTTCTTCACAGAGGCCGTGATGGCGGGGGCACTTACTCGGGCCACACTTCCGCCGCTGACACCGACACGGATGCATCCGATGACGATAACCTCAGTCTGCACCGTGTCGCCTCTCTCAATGCCCACCACAAGAGCATTGCGGAGTCAGCACTTAACCCGCAACATAATGGCGTCGGCGTCAATGGCCACTCCGATAAGCTGACGTACGCCAGCGAGAACGGCGATGGTGAGATTCGCCGATCCAATCGTCTTGGTGACGCCTCACCAGATTCTTCTGTGGGCTCTCCCGAGCTTGACGAGATTGAGCAAGCCGAAAAGGAAGACCGGAGCATACTGGGCAGTGTTTACTGATATATTTTTCGCATCCTCTTTTTCTTTGTTTCTAATGAATAATGGACGTCATGCAGGAGCATGGCAACGACGAGACACTCGCGGCTTTTTTGGGGCATGAAGGGAAAAGCAAAATATGACGTTTTTTTTTGGGACAAAATTGGAGTGAGATGTGCGAGTAAACTGCAGTTATGATTTCTCGAAGCCGGAGCTGTGCTATCTGCCCAGTGCCTCTTCATATAGGCGTTGCTTTTCTTTACATAGAAGGTCGACAACAAGAATGCATCACTTTTTTTCTTGCCCAGCAAGATGCAGCCAACTACTTGAAGTCTTTTGTGCGAAGGGCACCAATCGGTAATCCCATTTACTGCCAGGCTTTTTGCTCGGCATCTATTTAAAAACAAAAATCGAGGGAAAGGAACCAGCCGTGAATCCCACTGGCATTTGCCATTTCCCGAGAACGTAGGCAAAGGTATGACCTCTGGCACCAACCTTTTGACCCCAAAAATCAACACACAATATAATTTCATCACCATCCCATCCCTTTGCCTTCCTATCGTTCCCTTTCGAACGAGTTTGAACAAACAAAAAATTAAAACATAAAACTCCGAGAACCCCCCCACCCCATCTTCCGTTTCGACCGTAATCTCCTTGTCCATGAAAAAGAAACCAAAAAAAAAAAAAAAGGAAGAGAAAAAAAAAGATACCGAACAGGCACAAGAAAGTGGCGATGCTCACATCATGTCCTTCATTGCTTGTCCTGGCCAATGAATAAAAGAACAAAAACCCTTTCCTGGGTGCCTTATTCTCCGGGACTATGCAATAATTCCAAAAGCCCAAGACCCTAAAACAGGACGGAGGAATGAAAGCAAACCAAAGTGTGATATGAGTAAAAAAGTGGTGAGGGAGGTGTTTTTTGAGATGAAGATGAGAGGTGTATCGTAGCGCGTAATGGACCATGGGAGATGCATTAAATGGGCATCTCGTGGGACAGCGGGGCTCATACCTCGTCGCCAGTCCAGGTGCAGCCGTAGTCATCAATCTCTCCATGTCTTGTCCGTGGATCTATTCTAAATGTCTCGTTTCAAAAGCAGGCTTGCTGTGAATAAGTTGGCGGGCGGGGTATTAAAACATCAATAAAAGCGTCATGTCGCAAACCACCAAATGAAAAAGGAAGTGCCCGAGAAGCCCAGGCCTCTTCGAAGCAGACCGCGAACGGCCTTTGCCCGTTTTAGAAGAATTTAGCCATGGCTCTACTGAGATCGATAAAGTCAACCGGTTTTGTGACGTAGTCGCTGAATCCTGCTGCAGCACACTTGTCCTGCACATCAGACATGACATTTGCGGACAGTGCGATGATGGGCATGCTGGGGAGGTTGGAATCTTGTTCCCACTGTCGAATTTCGCGACAGGCCTGATAGCCGTCCTTCCGTGGCATATGGAGATCACACTGTTGTTGTTTTGTTAGAGAACGGCATCTTTAGGCGGCAGCATATAGAGAAATAGCACTTACCAGAATGAGCGAATAGTGCTTATGTGGCTTGGAAAACACCATGCTCGTGCACTCGGCTCCGTCCACCGCAATCTCAACATCAACGCCGATCTTTTTGAGATACTTCTTGAGTACTTTCTGGTTGACAGGATTGTCCTCGACCAGGAGCACTTTGTAGCCTTTGTTGCCCATACGTCGTTCAATCTCCATATAGCTGGCCTTCTGGTTCTCCACCATCTGCTGTGCTGTTGAGCGATTCCGATCGATACTGAGATCTCGCATTTTGTTGGGATCAAAAATGACAGCGAATCTTGATGGTTTCACGGGTTTGTAGATGAACGTGGCCATATTCTCAGAAAGGAATCGCTCATGCTTGGTATCAGCCGCAAGTTTCATGACCGATTGGCGTTGTACCGAGTCCGATAGAACCAATATCGTTGTCTTATCAATGGATTGCGACTTGGTAATCTCATCCATCAGTAAAATAATCGCTTCAGGCGAGGGCAGATTGATAACTATATGGGTGAACTTGATTGGGTCTTCGCCTCCGATCAGAGTGTGCGCCTCCTCCGCCGTCGCCAGCGCTGTGATCTGATGAGGAACATCCTTTGGGAGCGTCATTTCGATGTGCTGAGTTGTGGCTTCTCGACTATGGAACTGAGGGCAGATGATAAGAATTGAGTACATTAGTGGACGCAAGTCTTCGGGCTGACCAGCGCCTCCATGTGCAAGACTTGAGCTGGGGGAACTCCGACCAGAGGGCATTTCCAATTTCATCTGGGACAGGTCTTGTCCGCTGGCCTTCGCAGCTTCGCTGAATCGAGCGAGCCCCGTATTCACAGACGTCGTAGACGATTGGTCCGTCATTTGTGATCGGCCAGAGTACACAGATGGATTTGAGCTGCCAGTAGAGCCGGCTTCGGGAGAAACAAACTCGATATCAGGACCAGAACTTGAAATAAGGGGTTCTTGCTGGTGCTGTGGCGGGGGCAGCGGTTTGATATTTGTAGGCAAGTTCTCGGTCACGTCTGGCTTCGGTGTGAAGAGAGCTGTTGGTACGGGACTGTCCGGCAGGTTGGGACGGTCCTCTTCCGTGGGAAGCGAAAACTTGGCCGTAAATGTAAAGGTCGATCCCTTGCCAGGCACAGCTTTCCCTTGCATATTACCACCATGTAGCTCGGCGAGTTGTCGCGAGATGACCAAGCCCAGGCCGCTACCTCCGTGTTGACGAGTGCTGCTCCCGTCAATTTGGCTGAATGGCTTGAACATCAGCTCAGCTTCTTCATCGGAAAATCCGCGACCGGTATCTATAACGGCAAACTCGAGCATGATTTGGTGCTCGTCAATATGTGCTCCAGGCGCCGTGTAAACCCGACAGCGACTGAAAACTTCACCCTCGGAGGTGAACTTGATGGCATTTCCAATCACATTGAGGAGAACCTGTCGTACACGGACTTTGTCGCCCTTGACCCAAGCAGGCACATCGGCCTCCACGAGGTAATTGAGCTCCAGTCCTTTGGCAATCGCCATTGTGGAAACGAGTTCATTGACATCTTCAATCAGTGATCGTGTGTGGAACCACTCGAATTTCAGTTTCATCATACCAGCATCAACCTTGGAGAGGTCTAGGATGTCATTAATGATCATGATCAAACTGTTCGCACTCGTCTGGATTGTATTGGTATAGTCGAGCTGTTCTTCATTCAATGTGGTGTCCTGCAGAAAGCTGACCATTCCAGAAATTCCAATAAGTGGTGTTCGAATTTCGTGGGACATGTTGCTTAAAAACCTGCCCTTGGTCTCCATGGCCTCTTTGAGCTTGGTCTCAAGGAGCTTGAGGTCATTGATATCAGTTGCTGAACCGAAGTAGGAACTAGCCCCTCGGCCGAAGTCGATTGTGTCAATCTCGACACAACGAATAAGGTGCCATCTGTACTCGCCTGATTTTGACAACAGCCGAACTTCAGTGGTATAGGACACCCTTCCGTTGATGTCCGTGGCAACTTTGACAACGCCCTTGCGAGCCAACTCGGTAAGATCTGCCGGCCACTCGTGAACAGAGCTATTACTGCCTGAGCTATTGTTGCGGGAAAGCGAATGCACAGAAGACGCGCTTGATTCTTGAGCTGGTTGAGAATTTTGCACGTGGATAGTGCTCGTCGAGGTTGCCTCAGACGATACAGATCCTCGGTACACCTTACCCTCGCCCTCGCGCTTGCGGCTCTTGGGGGTAGGTGGCTGGGTAGTGGGGATTCTGCACTTGGCAAGATCGTCAGGGTGCACGAAGTCCATAAAGCCAAGGCCCAGCGAGTCGGGAAAGCTTTGGCCTGTGTATGACAACCACTGGTCGTTAGCAAAAGTGATGCCCTCGTCTTCGGTGGCGGTAAAGATAATCTGAGGGATCAAATTGGCTAGCAGGCGATGTTTGGCCTCCGAAGCCTCGATTTCTTCTTGTCGGGCAGCCTTCAATTCTGCGATGTGCTGATCATGTATATCCATGTAAGAGCCGAGGAATTGCATAATGACACCTCTCTTGTCCTTGGATGCGACCGCCCTGGCGTAGAACCATCGGTATGTTCCATCGAACCGCTTAATCCGAACAGTGCGGGAAAACTGCTCTCCTGTCCGAACAGAGTGACTCCATGCTTTCAAGTACTCGTCTCTATCATCAGGATGAAGACTTCCCCAAGGGTCTGCTGCAAGATCTGGGGCCGTTTGCCCTCTGTACGATAGATACCGGCTATTCACCCAGACAATCTCGCCCGTTTGGGGTAGAGCAACAAATACATGAGCAGGTAGGGAATCCAAAATAAGGCCTTTCAATCTATCAGATGGTGGCGGCATATCCACTGCAGTTGTTATCGAGGCGCTCCGAGATGGTTGGGGGAGGGGTGATGGTTTCGCGGCCAGCGTGGAGCTCGGTGGCAAGGATTGGAAGGTAGATGCAAAATCGGCTCCATACGAATGTAATTTCGTATGGCTCTGGCGATGGTGGTGCCCCTTTCCAGAGTCGGCTCCCTTCTCGACAGCCTCGTCGTTGCCGGCAGTTCCCGAGGCGTTGAAACTAGTTTCGTGAAATTCTGGTTGAACAGTGGTCTTGGTCGCGCTGGCAACAGCATCCGCTATGCTTTGATGAGGCTTATCGACTGCGTCCTCCTCGGCCTCAAACATATTTTGTAGCGTTGACGCATTGATCAACCTAGAATTTCGTTTCTCGGCAGGCGATCCTTCTTTGGAGCCCCTCCGAGGTCGCGGTACCCCTGGGCCAACGGATTCTTGACGAACTGACGGTGTCCTTTTGATTGCACTGAAATACCCCTCGCCCTGAGGTAGACCAGCTGGGCTCGAGGTTGGCTGTTGTCGTTTATCCACTATGTAATTCATAGATCCCTGCTCCCACCCAGGTGTCCCAAGGGGAGATCCAGTAGCACTTTTGGAGACGGCAGAGTAGTCGCTTGGACTTGTCATACTTCCAGCAAGTGATTGATGCGGAACAAGATCGTCAGCCGACAAGAATGCCATGTTTTCTAAAGCACGTCCGTCAGGAGCAACAGCACCAAAGCCCGCAGTCAGCGGTCGCTTTCGCTGCATTCCCGCCAGTTCAGTTTCCAGGTTGGTGTAGTGTCGAGCCAGAGAGAAACTCGTAGCCATGTGCGGCGCCAGATGTTCGAGAGAGTGTCGAAGGCTCGAGGGATATGGAATGATCGGGCTCAAAATCGACAGTATGGCGATTGGGGCAGGCTTGTCTTTCTTGACGCTATCCGGACTCTGACGGCCACCAGCGTCTGTACCAGTGATACTTTCAGCTTTGCCCCGTAAGTTGGACTTGTGCTCCATAATAGCATTGTCAAGTTTGAAAGGGCGGACTGGTTTTGAGAGGAGCACATGAGACAGTGGGATATGAAGGACAGTCCATGAGTTATCGACGCCAATCGCCTCGGGAGGGGGGATTCCAGTATAGTCAGTTGTACCTGTCCCGGGGTTGAATGAATCCTCATCGACAGTGGCATCTGTGAAGAATGGGTTCTCTTTCGGATCAGCACGGACAGCGGGCGAAGGAGCTGGTGATTGTGACCAGGGGGAAGGGGGTGCCTGTTCAAATTCCTCATACTTGGGGGTTGGTGGTTGTGGCTTGTCCTCCCTTAATCGGCTCTCCAAACGCGACGCCAATGCCTTTGCTCTTTCACCCGAATGGGTCTTGCTGCGGGTAGGTATACGAGCGGCGGAGGCTGCTGCGCTAAAAATGGAAGATAGCTTTGAGAATGACTCGGATCGTGGCTTATGGGTCGGTTTACTAGTCGCGTCTAGCGTGGTGTCCTTGGCGATAGGTTTTTGCTGACTAGACTGATCCGGAACTTCCTGGGTGAGATATGGATATGTTCTAGTGAGTGCTATGGCCTTCCCACGTTCAAGGACTCGCATGATGCCACTATGGTCAATGAGGGGATCCGCTTCGTAGTCCAGAGCTTGTAGCACAGGTAGCACACGGCCCTGGCCTTCTTTTTCTGAGATGAGGGGGGCTTCCCAGCTTGGGATGTGCTCTTCCCTCGCATCATGTTCATCGAGCGTCATCTTGTTGAGGGGCGCATAGTCATCCGACGCTGTGTCAGTTGCATGCCCAGGGGGGTAGTTACTCTGGCTCCGCATGTAGGACGGTCGACGGGAGGCTGCAGGAGACCGGTCCTGAGACTTCTCTTTGTTTTCCTCATAAGTGGTAAACGAGTGTCGACTCAGGAGCCCCGGCCGAGAAGCAGCAAATTGCACCTTCAGTGTGTCGTCGGGGCTGGGTACAATACCTTCAGATCGAGTTTGGTCACTGTGAATAGCCATACTGCTGCGGCCATCCTTCGCCATGTATCCGAGACTTAAATCGTCCTCCTTGTGCTCGTTGTAAGTGGCCTTCTGCCCCCATGGCACATTTTCGATATCCGTCGTATCGGCTGGCACGGCCAATGTAACACGCTCCGCCCTGTAGACATCTCTCATGATCTGGACAACCGTGTTCCACCAAGCTTCTAGGCCGGGCTCCGCAGTAAGCATCAAGGAAAGGTCGTAAAGGTTAGGACTGGGGAAATCGAGGTTTTCTGGCTGAGGTGACATGACGGAAGGATTGAAGGTAAAATTAGAAGCTGGCGTTGAGTTTCCAGAGAGCACCCTGTCTTGAGCACCCATCCCCATGGTCTCAAACGATGTGAAACCGGCATGACGTGGTGCACCAGTGGGAGAAAGAGTGGTGAAGGGCTTGTGCAAATACGAAGGCACGAAGCCGGTAGGACCCATCCTGGGAAATGGATAGGACGGGGTGGCAGCCATTGGGGCGGGAGTTGCAGGACCACGAACAGTGGCGCCGGACTCGGTTGATGTTGTCGTCAACATGGAAGCTTGCATTGGCGAACTCGACCGCGCCTCTTCAGGAATGGGCGAGACCCGCGCCTTGTCTCCGGGGGTCGGCATTAATCCCCTGGCGGAGAGCTCTCTCCGCTCAAGATCCCTCGCCAGTTTTTCTCTGTACTCGATGAGCTGCTGCTGTGATGAGGTTAGGCCCGAGGAGGCGGGGCTTCCATAGCTTGATCGTCGGGGCCTCGAGGGGCTCTCCCGAGGGGCAACAGGCGACATATCGGGAGCTGTGCTGGATTCCCATTGTTCGAGGACGGGAATAAAAGTCTCGTCGACTATTTTGGGGTCCGTTGTCTTGGTTGCGAGCGGGGAGCTTCCTAAGGCATCGGGCGGCGAAGACGGCAGGTGGCGATCCATCATTGCGTCACTGGCGGTGCTCGTCGCATTCGGGGCCGCGGGCGCAGTCGCAGTCGCAGTCGAGATCGAAGTCGACGCCGGCATTACACGTCCATCTCTGGCAATGGTAGAAAAATTGGAATCTTGAGCGGGTTGAAACTGCTCGTCGGTACTAGGATTTGCGGAGCGGAGACGAATGGGCAAGGTGAAGGATCGCGTCGAGGGGCCGGGGGCCAGAGCGGAAGCGTCGTTATTCGAGGACGAGACGAGACTTGGCATGCCTCATTCACGGCAGGATGGTGAGGCCGGGCAGGATGCGCAAAAAGGGCATAGGGGAGCCCAAAAGCCGGGAGTGGCGGGGGGAGCTGGGTGAGGGTAGGAAATTGAGGGCGAGTAAAGTGGTGTTCGATGACGGAGCGGAAAGGGCCTTTCTACTTTGGTTGATTCCTATCCCTCCTTCGTAATTGGCAGTGGAAACGAGGCAACTGGGTGAGCAAGTCGTAAATTCGGGTGGGTTCGGTGTCGATGGGCAGTACCGAGTGTCGGTCACTGTGCCTGCGTCCTTAGGCGGGAGGGTCGCAGAGGATAGCAGTGTTGGTGGTGGCGGTAGTGGTTGCGGTGTCGTGGGTGTCGTGGGTGTGTAGTGGAGGGCGAGAGTAGGCGTCGGATTTAGGAAGTCAAGGTGAGGAGCCCTGTCTCTGGCTCTGGGCTGTCTGGGCTGCCTGGCTATGGTGGATGCAGCAGGCTCTCGGGCTCTCAGGCTTGATCAAGCTCAGGCGAGCAGGGGAATCAGCAGGCAAGAGGAACAGGTTAGAAGGTTACTTTGGCAGGCCAATGCTTTGGATGGCCCAGTCCATGGCCATTACCCGTCCAGCTGTTGTCAGGTAGAGTGGCCCCCGTTTGCCCCGTCCCGTTGTCCCCCCAAAAATGCCAAAACCATTACGGCTAATGGCCCATGCTCGTGGGAAAAAATGGACATAGTAGGACAGAACTGGGGACTGGGCTGGGACATGGTCTGCGATGACGTAGGTGAAGGGGGCCACAAAAAAGCGCCCCCCAGTCAGCCCCTAGTCAGAATATGCGACATTCCCACTTCTTCCAAGCATCCCCAGCCAACCCAAGGTCGAGCTGCACTGTCACTCACGTCACTTTGTTCTGACTGTGCCTAGCCTTTCACCTGTTTCCTTTTTACCTTTTTTTTTTCTGCACCAGATATTCGGCCTCCGCTTCGTCACTGGCTTGACACCTACAGCGGCCCAAGTTCAATAGCTACCGTCGCTACCCCGAGGAGGGAAAAAAAAAAATTTTAGATGATTCCACTCCACGCCAAGCTTGACAGAAATGGCATGTCGTTTGCTTTCTTTTTTTTTTTTTTTCTCGTGCCTTTACTTTTGCTTTTGCTTTGCATTCTTCTCTCCTTTTTTTCCTTTCCTGGTCCAACCTGGACAGTCCAGTCGCCAGTCACCAGTCACCGCTCACCCCAAGAATAACCACCACTTACAGTACCATGGTATCGAAGATGATTTTCTACCCCCTCCTCCTCCCTACACCCCCTGGCAAAGCGGCCAACCTGGTTTTCCCCCTCCCCGAACACCTCCGCTGCAACACTTCGGGTTCCATACCCCAAAGCAAGAAAAACTCCACACGCTTCCCGCTTCTCTTGCTAGACTACCAATGTACCACGCACAAAACCAAAAATACACAAGCGCACAGTCGGGTTCAGAAGCTGTGCGACGCCACAGTTCCTGGCTTTGTATACCGCCCCTCTGAGGCTCGCCGGAGTCGCTTTGTTCGTCCTCGTCTGCGCGGGAAGCCGTGTTGTGTCCTGATACAGCCGGGCCATGTATGTACAATGTCCGCCCAGCCCTCATGCATTTGGCTTCTGCACGAATTTCTGGCCGTTGTCCCGGAATTGGCATTGGCTGCTGATGCAAGAACCAAGGCAATGATCGGCGCCGCGCGGGCTGCACCGCTCGACCAACCATCCACCTGCCAATATGTCATGTACCCGGTACCCTGCAAATCCCGTGTAGCTTCCCCCAATATCTGTGTCGACTCTACTTGATGGCGAGGTTTCGCCCTCGCCCGACTCCAAATCCTACCCAGAATCCCAAACACCACGGCCCAGGCCAAGACCATTAACCGCAGCCTCACATCCAGGACAGCTCCTCATCCCCAAAGTCACGCCGCACTTACACTTGCCAAACTGGAAAAAGCTTGTCACCCTGCTCCGTCCTCCTATGCTCCGCATTGCCTGGGACGCTAGACGCTAGAGCCCGCCGAGGCGTGCTACGTCCACCTCCTCCTCGTAGCATCAAGATCGGCGATCTGCCTCTACCCAGGACCTTTCCCACCGGCTGATAGATTTTGATGAGCAACAACCCGCAGCCGGGTGGCCAAGGCGTATCGCAATTAAGTCACCTCGTCCGCCTCATGTCAAACAACGTCTGATTCACCGTCCCGCGCTGGATCAGCGTCGTGAGCGTCATCGCAGGCGGTTGAACAACGGCCGCCAGCTTCCTCATTCGGTCCTCGGTCCGCCAAGTACAGGTCGGGTGGCTCTCGGCGCCCAATTGACATCATGCTGACTCCCTAAACGTCGACGCTGGTGAGCACATCTTGCCAGCCATTCGTCCACTCCCGCGTCCAGCTGCCGCTTGTTTTTGACCTTAGACCCGGACCTACCAAAGCATTAATTACTCGTCCGCTCGCGCCGCGGCCTATGCTCCCCGTCCATCCTCGAGCCTCCCTCACCGACAGGAGCACACAGGCGCGAGGGCAATTTTAGGCACGGCCACCCAGTGGAGAGTCTTTCCTGGGGTCAGCCTCAATCTCATCTCTTCACCTGCCTCTGCTGCCCGCACCAGGGTTCACTCAGATTGGGTCTCGGCGTCTCGGCATGCCACGCGCGTCCTCGTGGGCACAGCGGAACTGTGCTCCGGGGAAGCGAATTGGCCCCTGCTGGACTACTCATGTGCCAGCGCAATTTACACCCCTGGAACCTCACTTACAAGTGATGATTAGAGCCAAGGATCGTGTACGCCTTTTGGCAATTCTATGCCATGTTATGTATCCTCTGTCCCCGTGAACCGCCCTACCAACGCCCTACCAAGTGACAGTGCTTGTGTCAGCAGCCAGATGTCCATGGCATGCCAAGGCAAGGGCGTCCATTCCTTGGCCAGCTAGCAGACGGACGAGAGAAAGCGAGCGTGAGAGTGAGGGAAAGACAACTTCTTTCTCCGTCTTCTCCTCCGGCACGGACACTCCCCGCCCCACGGGACCCTCAAGAGACCACTTTCGGCCCTAACTAACATTGGTACCGCACAAGATAGTGCCCTCGGGAGAGGATGGGACAAAACAACCAAAAAAAGAAAATAAGGGAGAAAAGAAGCTCGCTGGGTGCCCAAATGGTAAACGCATATCTGATGGAACATCAGATGGTGTCTCTCGTCTGCACCCTCATCGGGGCGCTTCAGTTTCAATTTCTCGTCTCGTCTCATCACCATCCGTGCAACGACCATGGCCTGAAGCAGCCGCCAGTTTTGGAGTCGCCCCCATGCATGACGTCTTTGCATCCTTGAGACGTGCCCTGACGTCAGCGGCGCGCCACCAAGATCCTGGCCAGATCCAAGTTGGGAAGCGGTCGCGCTGAGCGACACGTGTCCGACCCTGTCTCTTCTTGGAAAAAGCACAGGTGACCCAGCAAAGTGGTCTAGGGTAGTCAGTTGCTGGCTCAGGTAATGGTGTGGGACCTGGGAGACAATGCCGGCACCCCGTCCCTACATAACAGGCTCCCTCGTCATTGCCTCATCATTTTCTGGATATCTTCTTCGGCAGCTACAGGGATCTTCCGCTTCCGAGTTACCCCTCGTGGCTCAGTTCGCAGGCATATTCCCTTAACCATGTGGCTGACAAGGGGCCGGAAGCCTATCTGTTTAAAGCGAAGTCGCTAGTCTCTCCCACTCAGCAGGAAGAGTTCCTCGAGTTTAACGGAGACTAATAAACTCTCTCAACCACTTCCAGCCCTTTAGCGATGCAAGAACGGTAGGTTAGTGTGGCCCTCAACCAATTCTTCCCGGCCCATCACTTTCAACTAACTATATTCACAACCTCCCCCCCGCGTTTGGCGCAACCCCCGTGACTGCGTCATCGATCCCGAATTTGTGGCTCGCTGCCTTGCCTTGCGATGCAGCAGCAGGTCTGTTGCCGTGGTGGGTTATCGACTCATAAGCCCGCTACCATGCAGCTCCCATGAACAGCAATCCATGAGACGCGCCTGGTGAACCAACTCAGCCATCGGTAAGCGAGTAACTATGGGCCTCAACCCGTCATTTCACATCGTATCTCACTGCATGTGGTACCCACAAGATGGGGCATCGTATAATTGCGTAACATTGGATGTTATTTCCAAACATGACCCATTAACCATGTATAAACTCCAAACCTCCTCAACTCATTCCACCGCCCGATCATTCGCTTTCCTCCAGCACGGTAAAGAAATAATCATCGTCCAAGCTATTTTTCTGAGCGTGCGCATCATCACTGTCACCGTGTCCGCCTGTTTTGCCAAACAGCTCTTGGTGCTTGCTGGCGTGGGTACCTCTGCCCCAGGCTCGGCACACTGGTTCTCTGGGCTGGCAATTAAAGGCCTGGCGCCATGCAAACGAGTGCTTCAGCGGTGCCCACGTTTGCACACGTTTCGGCGGCCCATTGCCCGTAGCCACCTCCTGCGGCAGGAGTTGTTCGCGCTCCTTGGAGCAGTAGTGGACCGACCGGAACATCCAGAACAGCTGGTCATCCGTGTATGTCGAGAGCCCTGGGAGTATCAGATCTCTGCTGCTGCGCCGAGAGCGTTTTTTCCATGCGCTGTAGGCAATATCCGCGCCGTGTGTGCCGGCCATGACGTTGTCGACGATGGCTGCGCCGTCGAGCTTGTACACTTTGCCGTTGTCGGCGGTGATGCTTATGTTGTTGTACGCCGCAATGAAGCACCGAAGGCGGCCCCGGAGCTCTGCCTGGTCTTCTCGCGAGAACCAGTCACTGAGCGAGCCATCAGGGCCGAATGCGCTGCCCGCTGTGCCAAAGGCGTGGAACATCTCTTGTCCCACAAGGGCACCAAAGCCTCCGTAGTTGGCGTAAGAAGGGACCGAACTGTCCAACACGTGTTCCCACATTATTCCGGCCGGCACGATGACTTGGTTCTTCTGGGTCGAGTAATGCGTGTCCACGTCATAGGCATTCAAGGTCATATCGTACTTGCCCGGCTTCTTGTAGAGATCGTTGAGCCAGGCTTTTCGAGCATACCACGCCTCCATCTGAAGGTAGTCATCCGCATGGGTCCAAGACTTGGAGCTATTCCACTTGGTGACAGCAGCGCCGGCGAAGTAGGACTCGAGGTCTCCCCAGTTCAGAATGTCGGGGTCCTAATTTTCATCTGAAATTAGCAAATGTCAAATAAAAACCCATCACCGTGTAGGCATACCTGGTCGGGGTACCCCATCACGGCAGATATGTTGTTGGCCTTTCGGATCGCAGCTGCCTTAGTATCATTCCGCATCCAGGCGGTCTTGTTGAGCGTCTCCACAAGCTCGCCCTCAATCTCTTCAAATATCTTCCGACCGATATATTCGTTACCTCTTTTGAAGTGGTTGTCGATGAATAGAGAGCTAAAGATTGGGCTGAAATGTTTCAATGTCCTTTTCCTGCACTTGACATCCAATGGGGACTCTTCGTCCTGCATCATCGTGTATTAGAAAAGAAGCCATCAAGTGTATCGTTATGATGAATAACGAATAAAATACATACTGTTCCATCGATATTTCTGAGAAGATCGTGGTATTGCTCTGAGACCTTGTTGTCAAAAAGGTGGTACGTTTGGACGAAAGCTTGCCAAACAGTGAAAGCCCAGAAAACAACCCTGGGAGTTTTTCTGATGAGATCTTGTAGCTCTGGCCAGTAACTAGGGAACATAACCTCCAGCTCGTCCAAATATGGCACCTTGTCGCCCCGATGAGGCTGATCGGCAATGGTAGAATGTATCGCGAGGTCAGGGGTAGCCTCCTCGAGCTGCTTGGAGGTCCATTTGACAGTGTTGTCCTGGCATCAACGTTAGTGATCCTCGTATAATCGGAATGAACAAGGTCTCATACTTTGTGACGAGGCCAGTTTTCACGGGGCGGCAACAGGTCAAGAATTTTGCCCTCCAGCTCCACAACCTGTTTAGCAATCCGATCCCAGGTTCGATCCTGCCAGCGTGCCCTCCAAGTCTGTCGGAGGAAGCCTTTCACAATTTTCCTATACCTTTTCGCGTGTCTTTTGGATCGATAGAGCTCCTTTCTAGGCAGCCCCTGAGGGATATGGGGTCGTACGCTGATCCTCATAGTGGACTATTTCGCACAAAAGTGTCAGGAGGATACTTATCTAGGCTGGTAAGTATTTGGGCGGGTTCTTCTCACAGAATTAAAAATGGATTGCCGAGGCATGAACTCGGTGAGAACCCAGATTCTATGGTCAGCCAGGTGCCCTGTTGCATTTCGAACGGCCTCCCTGTCGTACATATTCATCGTGCCCTCTTTATAAGTTGAACTCGGTGATATTATGATGCGACCCTTCGAATCGAATTGTTTGGACCCGTACCCGGTCTCGAACTTGCCGAAGATTTCATGAATGCCATTGATCAATCTTTTCAAAGGCCCCGTTCCAACATGTTCTCGTTTCTTGTGTTGCATGCATTTCGCATAGTATCGTCTCATTCTATTAAACGTAGGCTCATGTACCGACAGTGGCAGAAGTTCATTACGCTATGTAAGCGTTAGATTGGCTCTCGGGGGCTAGGGAAATGAGTTACATGCATAGTCACCGGAGGTATTTCCTATGAATTCCTTCAGGATATCGTCGATGATATCCTCCATCAACGTTTGAGCGCTCACTTCCTGTTGATCAGTACGCATCTTCATATCTTGTTGCTTAATGTTGTCATAGTTTCCACATATGACTACAGAAAATTTGTCAGTAGCAAATTTCAATGAGAGAAAAAAATCCCGAATCAAAAGGTTGCGGCTCACACTCATCCCAATCCGTACAAGGATCTACTTTATCAGGCTCCTTGGTCATGGCGCTATGGAGAGCCAAGGCCAATCTCCAGCACTTATCCGTGATACAGGTCTCCCTAGATTCCTTCGATTCATCTTTAGGCAAGGCTAGGCCAGGTACCGTGGCCCCAAAGGATCTCGGGGCAAAGGCCAGGGCCAGTAGCAGTGCTCGCATAGATAGCATAGCTAACATCTTCGGCGATAGCCAATTCAAGCGGCAGCCAGATATACTAGAAGTAACGGCCAAGGCAACTCAGACGGAATGAAAGGACAATTGAAAAAGAGAAAACGTATGAATTGTTCTATGTATGATTAAAGGAAGCTCATTATCCATCAATAGCACCAAGAGTAGAAAATTCTGACTGTGCAACGACCTTTACGTCCCAGTAAAGACAGGGCCAAAAAATAAAAAAGGCAAAAAAATAAAGAGAGAGAGAGAGAAGAAAGAGGGGAAAAGGCTAAATTTTAACATGTGAGCAGCATATCATGTTTCTGTTTCCCTGGGCTTTGATAAAGGGCTGTGGTCTGAATGAGATGGCACAGCAAGTGATTATGTTAGAGATGGCCCCTTGAACCCAAGCTTCTGCTTCTGAATGCGTGGAAAGATGCCGAGGACGACCAAAATGGCCAGGGTAGCAGTGGCCCACAGCTTTAGCTTGAGGACGTTTTTATTGTAGTCGGTGTCGACAGCGCTGACGACAGTCGCAAGGAGCAGCAGAAAGACAACATATCCGCTGTAGCGATGGTATTTCCAGATGGCTTTGGCCTTGGTCTCGTTACCGTAGAGGGAGGGAGTGGCCCACATGGTGAAGCCGATAAGGTACTGGAACAGAAGAATCACGGAGGTAATGACGCCAAGGTAGCCGTGCAGAGAGTGGAAATGGGGACCATTGCTGGCAAACTTGTTGTACTCGATGATTGTGACGCCGGCCACCAAGAGCAAAAAGGCGATTAAGTTGAGAAGGCCATGGATACGCTGGCCAATTCGTTTTTGCTCAGCAGTATGCGTTGGCTGCAGGGTCATAATGGACTGTGCTAACGTGAGGACTGCCAATGATTGCGCAAGCGGGTGGCCGGAAAAGAGAATCAAGGGCTTGGTGAGCACGCTGACCCAGATGAGCACGACAAGAAGCACGATGCCCAGCTGGGCGAGGATGCCGGTTCCTGCGAACAAATATCATCAGTGTCATTGGCCGTCATCGATGGCTCAGAGCACATACCGAGCACGAGGTTCTTAAACATGGGGACACCTTCTTCTTGAGCAGCATCGCCTGGTCGGCCGAGGAGGGGTTCCGTCTCACGTTGCCCGACACCTTCGGGCTCTCCATCGAGATAGGGGCGGTCGGGGACGCCTGTCGCGCTGGCCATTTTGACTGCGATGGAAAAGTGCGCCTGGGTTCGGTATGGCTGATGCTGGGTCAAAGGCTGATCGGTGGTGGTGCCAAAAGGTGATGGTTTTGATGGGCAGTGGGACAGCCGAAAGAAACGCGAATCTAAAGGAAGACGATGGCAATGGCGACGGCGACGAAGGTGAGGACGGGGCTGGAGGGACGGTCTGGAATTAAAGGTTGCGCCGTGTTGAGACAGAGCACGACACGAGAAACAAGGCCAGAGTCGTGACGAGATCAAGACCGGGAATACGCAGTTTGTTCCGGTGCCGATTACAAATTGCAGATTGCAGATTGCCATTGGCAATTGAGATAGAACTGCGGCACAAAGCGCTTGCCGCCCATCCAGGAAGGTAGCTAGTGTACCGCTGGTGCGCAGTACCTGGGGCTCAGTACCTGGGAACTCTCATTTTGACTACGTCAGTGATGTCCGCGGAACCCTTGAAGCTTTGGCCTATCAAGGTGCAGCTTTTACAATCCGTCACTGGAGGCGCGGGGTAGCGCTGTGGATTTGCCAGGCTACCACCATCCCACCATGGCGCCCCGTCATCGCGTCAGAGATCCAGTCAGGCCCAAGCTCGTATTTATTACTCGATGAGATCGAGCAACAACCTGCCATCCAACTCCGATAAGCCCTCCCCTCGAGGAATCGGCACTTGAGCGCCTCGGGACCACGGTCGGGGCACCTGAGCCTCGCTTTTGTAGCTGGTTTCACCTGGGCCTGGGGCTGCGACAAATGCCGTCGCAGTCTCACACAGGCTCTGTCAGTTCAGGTTCAAACGTTAATCAATCAGGCAATTCGTCACGCCGACCAGCCAGCCACTCTTCCCCGGATTTCTTCATCACTGCCAGTTTTGGAGCGAGGCGACCAGCCCCATGGGCAGGCAAGTGGGTGGGTGGCCGAAGACAAGGCACACTATTCCGGTTCAATAAAAACAAAGTTGCAGTGAATGCCGATTCGAATTAGCGCCCTATTTTCCATTGCTTTGCGTTCCTAGATTTGGCACGGCGCCGGCGCTGGGCCTCACGAGGGGGCGCGCCGGCGGCCATCGGAAGTGGCCGAGACGTCCCCTCATTCCGACCGCGGCCTCGCAGATGCGATAATAATTATTTGATAAAGATAAGGATTCGATCAGCGAGTGTCGAGTCACGGAGTTACACTGCGTAGCCTGCCAAGTCTGGACTCGTTTATAAACCAACGCTCTCGCGCTGTTTTCTGGTCCTTCTTGCTGACCATACTTCACCCGAGCTAACCGCCCACCATGGCCTCTATTGCTGATGAGATTGAATACAAGCTTGACGCTGTCAAGGCTTCCTCCCTCGGGCCCGAGGAAATCGACCCCGCGTTCCGATCAACATGCATTGGTGGGCAATCATTGAACCATGTCAAACTCTTAATGGTTCCCGAAAGCTAACGGTGATGCTATGAATAGACTTGATCTCTGGCACGTTGGGCGGCAAGATCCTCGCCTTCTCAGACCAGTGGTTCGCCGAAGCCGCAAACCTCCTGACTCCCACGCCCCCAATTCGCCAGCCTGGCAAGATGGTCTTCACAGGCGCCTGGTACGATGGCTGGGAAACCCGGCGACATAACTCGGAGCCGTTTGATTGGGTCATTGTCAGGCTGGGCGTTGCGTCAGGCACCGTGGAGGGAATTGAGGTCGATACGGCCTTCTTCTCAGGGAACCACGCGCCAGCTATCTCGGTAGAGGGTGTTTTCAGCCAGGATGATGACGAGGTTGTATCATGGCAGGGTGGGCGAGGAAAGTGGGAAACAATCCTGGGCGTTGAAGAGTGTGGTCCGTCGCAGCGATTTGGTTGGAAACTCAGTGTGCCAACTACAAAGCAGTACACGCACGTGAGGCTAAACATGTACCCCGACGGTGGCATTGCGCGCTTCCGCCTGTTCGGACACGCAGTCCCCGTATTCCCTGACGACAAAGAGGCCGTTTTCGATCTCGCAGCGGCCCAAAACGGAGGTGTTGCTGTGTCATGTAGCGACCAGCACTTTGGCACCAAGGATAACCTGCTGCTACCCGGGAGGGGTAAGGACATGGGTGACGGCTGGGAAACGGCACGGTCCCGAACCAAGGGCCACACTGACTGGACTATTATTAAACTGGGAGCACCAGGCTACATTGAGAAGTTCGTGGTGGACACAGCACATTTCAGAGGCAATTTTCCGCAAAAGGTGGCCATTGAGCACATTGAGTGGAAGGGTCAGGGCGACCCGGCCTCCGACGCCGAGGGCTGGACGGAGGTGGTACCGCCGAGTAAGACGGGGCCGGACCAAGAGCATGATTTCGCCAGTTTGGCCAAGGATGCAGTTGCTACCCATGTCAAGCTTATAATGATTCCCGACGGTGGAGTCAAGAGATTGAGGGCATTTGGGAAGCGAGCCGTATAGGAGCCCAACGCTATGCCAATTTGCCCACCGCTCCCATTCCTGGGCAGACTTTCATGGGCGCTCAGCTCGTTCATCTCTTCCCAAAGCGTAGAGTTGGACAACGGCACATAACTACAAGTAAAACAGAAAATAAAAAATAAAAAGAAAGAGAAAATAAAAAATCCCCCACCGTATCCCTGAAGCACCTCTTATTGTTTCTATTAATACTGCACAGCTCATATAGCACCTGCAGTAAATGGCAGAGCAGTTTCGGTCGTCAATTTCAAACAGCTGTGCCAGATTTAATATTCTCGACACAGGACAAGGAATCCTGCGGCGAAGGAGATGACGATGTGGAGTGCACGGACCAGTTGATGTGGCTTCGCTCCATTCTGCGTGTCCTCCACAGTATCCGTACCAGGGCAGCAGGGAGGCGCAAGCTCCGGACAAGCAGTCAACACCGGAGCCTCTATTTCTCCATATCGGACAAGTGGGTAGGTTGCCTTCCCAAACAACCTCACACGAGACAGGCGCGAGTCTCTATTTCCTCCACGACAGCTCGCAAGACGACTCTGCCTCACGGACTCCCGCGCCTCACGCTCCCAGGAACCCGCCCAAACCCCCGCATCCGCGAAATTCCATGACCTAAACCCGGTGTCTGGCTGTGCCCGCCCCTCCTTCCACCATCATGGACCTAGGGGATACCGCCGGCGCCGAAGGCGAACAGAAACCCCGCGCCCTCCCGGCCGATCTGCCAACATCGCTAGACGACCGCCGGCATGTTCCCGTCGACTATGTGCCGGAGACTGAGATGTACGACGGCTGGCAAGGTTCGTCCGGCGTCGCCACGCCACTCACCACATGCGCACAACCACTGACGTAGCCATTTCCAGGCCAGTCCCAGTTCCTCACAACCCCGGCCCTCGCGAAGCCCTTGAACTTTGGAAACCTGTCGCTCAATGACAACGACTTTGGTGACGACATTACGAAGGGTCCCGTGGACAGCGATACTCGATTGATGGAGATGCTGGCTGCCCAGGCCGCCCATCAGGCTGGCCCCGGGTTCGAGGACGAGGGCAAGATTGCAGATAGTGAGAAACTGTCCGACTCTGAAAAGAAAGATTTGCTGCAGAAGGCATTGAACATGGCCGCAAGCAACGGTGATGTGGAGAGAATCACAAGGCTCCTGGATGACAAAGTAAAAGGATATATCGACATCAACGCGACGGATGAGGACGGTACACCCCCTCTTATCTACGCCAGTTGCTTTGTTAGTCACAATTTGACCCGTTTATTGGCGCTATTCTCTAACATGTTGAAAAGGGCCATGAGGCTGTGGTGCAAGCATTGATCGAGGCTGGAGCCGAAGTCGACAAGCAGGATCGCAACCAGTGGACCGCCCTGATGTGGGCGATGACGAATCGCCACAAGGGCATCGCGAAGCTCCTCCTTGATAACAATGCCTCATCCGACCAGAAGACATCATCGGGACGTACAGCGTTTGACTTTGTCCCTCCCGACAGCGACATGTCCTTTTACCTACACGACAATGGCTACAATATTGGCAATGCAGGTGTCACGGACGACTTTTACAGCCCTGGATTTTCCCAGGATCGATTTGAAGAGGAAATGGCAGAAAACGAAATGCGGAGGCGATTGATGATGGAGAGTGCCCGGGACCTCGAGGTTGACTTGGGCAACGTAGGGATCGACGACCAGCCGGAAGTAAGCACATTCGATCGTCAACCGTCGAGTTGAACTTGGATAGATTGGGTACTAACTTTCAACAGGAAGCCGATGAATTCGAAGAGGATCAGCAAGAATTCGATTGGAGCCGTTGTTTGCATGACCAAATGTTTGTTTTCCAGGAACACGAGTTGGATCGAATACTAGACATCGTCATCACCAAAATGACGCCACAACGATCGCCATCCCAAAAACCCGTTCCTGCAAACATGATTTTCCTGAGCGCACGGTATGCTCACTATCACTCGAGCCCAGAGTTGCTGGAACGGCTACTAGTTTCGGCTATGGACTTGATCAACGACGTCGTGGAGAGATGCCAGTGGGATATGACTATACTAGCGTTTTGGATTTCAAACGCAACACTCTTGCTTCACTATTTGAAGAAGGATTCTGGCCTCGTGGAAGCCACTTCCGAATTCCAGGCACACCTCGCCGAGTTGATCAATGAGATTTTCATTCTGATTGTCCGAGATGCTGAGCGACGCTTAGATAAGGTTTTAGATGTGGCGATGCTTGACCACGAGACTATCCCAGGATTTGAAGATATTACATTCCAGAACGAGTGGAAATTGTTCAAGCGCAAGGCACAAGTCAAGGAGGAGCCCTTGGAGAAGCGATTCCGACCTCCGTCACCAAAGCAGCGGGCGAAGCCAGCGCCCAGAAACGTTACCTCTCTTCTCTCCTCGACTTTATTCGTGCTGGACTTGTATGACATCCACTCGGTAATCACAACTCAGATCATCTCACAACTACTCTACTGGATTGGAGCTGAGCTCTTCAATCGAGTCATGTCGAATCGCAAATACCTAGCCAGAACCAAGGCGATGCAAATCCGCATGAATATTTCTATACTGGAGGACTGGGCTCGTACAAACAACAGGCAAGCCGAGCACTACGAAGGAGGAGAAACACGATCATCGGGGGAGACGACCATGGAGGCAGCCCGGAGACATCTAGCTCCCGTCATTCAACTATTGCAATGGCTCCAGTGCTTCTCATCTCTGGGTGCAGATGACTTGGAGGCGTTGGTGGGCACGCTTCAACAACTAAAGAGACTCAGCCCACAGCAGCTGATCCACACAGCCAATCACTATCGACCTGAAGTGGGTGAAAAGGGTTTGCCAAAAAGCGCCATGAAATACCTTATCGCAATCCAAAAGGAAGCGGCAATCAAGCGGGATCGGCGACGCAGCGGTATGGCCTCACCGCTGCCCAAGTCGGGCCAGGACAGCAGCCCAGTTACCCCCGTTAAAAGCCGATCAAACGGTAATGGGTTAGAAACACCGGGAAGCATTGCCAGCACAGCAGGCCCTCAAGGGGATGAAGAATCAGACGAGGACGATGCACCAGAACACCTTCTCTTGGACCCAGCTTTGATGCTACCGTTTATATTACCCTCCGTAACGGACATGCTCGTGTCCTACGGCGCTGGGTTTGGAGGAATGAACCGAGAGCGGGAGCGCAAGTATATCCCAACTGTACCACCAGAGTTTCTTGACAAACTGGAAGTGAGCGGGAACCAGAAAGGCCCCATGTTCGGGGAGGCAGACTGGGAGAACGAAGAGGTATGAGAGGGATGAGCAATGGGCGTACTAGGCCGACTGACTCGGGATTCTGGGTAGGCGCCCCTGAGCAGCAGAAGGGAATAAGCCCACCAGCCTCCCAGTCCGCTTAGGATGAGGCAAGGCCATCCGCAAGTGTATCCGCAAAGGGGTCAAGGGGACGTGCATGAGTAGGACCGCACGGGATCCGAACAGTGAATGCTCTCGAGGGCCGCCCTGCCTCCCCCCCCCCCAGGAAAAAAATGACAACTCGACCGGGCTGGAACATTGGCATGCAAGCTGCAAGGAACCAAAGCTGCGATGGCGGGGGGCTGAGCCGGTCAGGGGTGCCGCAGCAAAATGAACAAGCAGGTACGGGAGTGCAGGTCCAAGGCATATAGGATTGGATGGAGGTACGAGTGAGACGATGACGGGAGTAAGCGAGACAAAGAAAAAGATGTGTTACATAGCGTTGAGTCTGAATACCTCAGCACAAGCGTACTGTATTGAGGAGAATACCCGGCCATGATGCCATTCCCATACTACACGCCACTGGTCACCCCTTGCTGTGTGTGTTGCGCTGCGTGGTGCTGCGTGGTGCTGCGTGATGCTGCGTGGCAGATCCCGACACTCACTTGGGCCTGTCTGGGTGGCAGGCAATCTATCCCGGGGAAAATCTTGACCGAGGCGGCGATGTTTCCAAGGCTGACAGGATGTTGGAGTGCTGTGGGAAGTAAAAAGGGTGTCACACCTATAGAGAGGCATGACATGGGTATGATCAACCATGTGGGACGCAAATGGGACTCTAGGCCATGTCCCGTATCCATTCGAAAGGCGGTTGCGGTGCCGGCCGCATGCATGCACTCAACAGTTGTCATGTTGCAGTTGGAGCAGCACAGAGCACAAACGGGACAAACGGCGCTGCTTCTGTCAGTCCCAGGACGGGCCCCCTGAGGTCCCGGAAAACCCCTGATCCATGCATGTCTTCCCCCCTTTGGATCACAGGTGGTTGGTAAGAAAACCCCTCGCTCGCTCGCTTGATAGCAGGTGCAGCAGCGCGACTTGCATGGGGCGGGAGACGGAGTGAGAGAACAAAAAAAACATAATCGAAATGTGAAAACCGACAGAGATCTCACCGCCCCTCCCCCCCCCTTTCACACCGAAAAGGGCAATTCCCCACTCCCACGCGATGTGTGGGATGAACCGGGGGGGGCGCCTCCAATCCTGGAACGGGTTTTTTTACCATCCATGTCGGGGATGTGCTGGCGTTGCGATGCTGCCACGTCAAAGAGGGCAAAGCCGGGGTTGTGAGCCACAGGCCCCAGACTCGCTGCAACAGTGGGTTGTAGAGAATGTAGGTACCGGGTATGGTCTGCTACCCTAGGGGGAGAGGGCGAAACGCAATTGCGAGAGGGTTTTTTGTTTTATCATGCTGGTTTTTTTTTTGGTCTTTGGATGCGACTGCATGCCAGTGTAGCACTCAACACAATGGAATTAGCTGAGGTCAGAGTTGTGGCTTCATGTGTGGCCGAGGGGGGGATCTCGTCAGCACACAAGCAGCGGCAATGATAGCGTTGGTGCACACCACCATCCGCACTAACTAGCTAACTCCAGACACTAGCTTCGATTTACGATGCACACACTGCCAGATAGCTCTGGGAGCTTTGGCCTCTTTTTTTTTTCTTCACTGGAGTTTCGTTTTCAATGGACTGGTTTCTGACAGCGTTTTGCGATCCTACGCTTTGGGCACTACCGGCTCGTTAGTCTGGAGCGCAGCGGCGGGAGACAAGGTACAGGCGGCCATGATAGAGTTGAACAGACATGCTCACATCACGTCACCCGTGCCATCTATTGTTGCAACAATGCAACACACTTGATGTCACAGCAGGTGTCGCAAGCGCTTCAGACGAGTCACTGAATGATGGGATGACGGGGTGCCGGCGCTAAAGCAGGTCAAAGTCCTGACGGCCCAGGGTAGCTGCGGTCATTATTTCCTCCATGGCCGCCTGCCACGAGGCCTGTGTGTGTGTGTGTGAGATAGAGAGAGAGATACGGCTTGCTCGGTAACTAGGTGTGGGCGGCGTGCTACGAATTGAGTTAGATATTGTAGGTTTGGTTGAGAATGACTAACTTTTCCGCGCCAAATGGCCCACGGCCCAATGAACTGTCTTTGCTATCTATGCCCGTAAGCTGCGATGCCCGGCCCAGTCATAGGGCGAGAAAATTGGAACACACACGCGAGAAAGAAAAAAAGCGTGCTTTTCTGGTTCCCGCTCCCGTGCCCCCCGTCCGTTTCGGTGCCGTTTGCGCACTGAACCCACGCTTACGCGCGGGAAATGATATACTTGGCCTGCCGTCGCTCGCGTCTGTGGGGAATGGTGACCAAACGTGCATCTGGGACAAGAGAAATAGCAGCAATCAATTAAGAGTTGCAATTAAGACGCGCAGAGTAATAAGAGAGTCGCAATCGAACGCTGAGACCATCCGATCATTCCAGAGCGAGACAGACAGATCTGATCACCGTCCAGGGGTCCATGGGTCGGTAGTTACAAGCGGATACCCCGAGATCAGGGGACTGGGCCCAGCTATGTTCAGTCTAAGCGGATTGGCGAATGGCAAAAGCTATTGCGACGACTCGAGGGAGACGGAATGACTTTTTTTTTTGTGTTTAACCCTTTCTTTCTTTTCCATACTAAAAAAAGGTTCTTTTTTTGTGCGATTAGAATTTTGGCTAGTCAGGAACATGGCGTCGAAATTTACACAAAAATGACGGATAAAAAACGTAGAGAGATGGTGGTGGTGGTCTAGAGCCCAACAGTTGAACTAACAAGAAGTGTGTGTGCGGACGGGGCCATCCCGGATTGCCGGCGGGGCGGATGAAACGTGGGAACGCCCAGAGAACTTTTTTTTTTTTTTTTTTTTTTTTGATGGGATGACTGGAATGACTTGAGTGTGGGACGAGGGGCGACAGATCAGAAACAAGAAGAAGCAAATTAACCAAAAAAATCTTCTTCCCTCTCAATTTTAATTAAGGGTCTTTGTCTGGCTCGTTCTCTACGTCAGGATGCTCGACCCAGCTTAAGAGTTATGCTAACTCCCTGTTGGCCAGAGAGACTTATTCCCACGCACGCTCACGGGCCTGGGAGGGGACAATTCCTGCGGCCCGGCCGATTCATTACAGATAGAGGGCCAGTCATGTTCGTGCGTTGGGCGAAAAGGCAGAAGGGCTGAAAAGACGCGTGAGATTGCGTCTTTCCCCTCCCATTCCTTCCTACATTGTATGGCTGCATCTAATTCGTGTTAATGTAAGCCTTTTTCATGCGCTCTCTCGTATTATTTTATTTTTATTTATTTTTTATAACGCAGCATGTCAGAAGAGGGTGTGTTGGTGATGCGGGTACCTTGCAGCAGCCCTCTTTCACTTACTAGCCTTGGAGCGAAGCCAAGCAGGCCCCTCAGGCGGATCCACACACCATTGGCTTTCCCCAGCTATGATAGGTCGGGCGGGGACGGTGTTTGGAGCAGCATGTCAAATAAAAAAAGCAGTCTCAACTTTAACCAAGACATGGCGGAAACATTGGCCAACCATGACTGATGGGGAAAGCGAAGCGAAAAAAAAGCACTTAGGCCTCAGCCCCGAAAAAAAAGAGATCGTCATGACTGCATTTGAGACCTCGAGGCAAGGCCGCACACGGCACAAAAGCAATGCCCCACTCACCACAGGCCTCAGGCCGACACCTTCGCAGCTGAGAAAGGAAAAACAAAAAAACAAAAAAACAAAAAAAAAAAAAAATAGGAAAAAATATATCCCTTGTTGCGGTCTTCTGCCTAGCGACCTCCCTTGCAGGAGAAGCCTGGGAAACTGTCGGCGTTTTTGTTTGATGGCGTTTGTGTGTCAGACACGGACGCACTACCGCGGGGAAAGCCACTTAAACTCTGGAGGACGACGGGCTTGTATCCGGTTGGATAGAACGGGCGGGAGCAGAAAGGGGAGAAGCGAAAAGAGAGTTGGAGCCATCTCGGCCAAACTGTGCGTGCCTGGCCTGCGTTTCCAAAGTGTCCCGTCCGTTGAATCCGTTTGATGGGCTGTCATGGCGATCGATGTCGTTCAATGTGCGGCTGGGGTGGCTGAGAGGCGGCAGCGGAGCAGTGTCATGCGAATTGGCTTCTCCCCTCCCTCCCCTCCCCTCGCCGCTCTCCGTCTCCTCTACGTGGTGCCTGCGCCGCATGCTCGTCTATTCCAGACATCTCAATGCTAAAATTTATTTTTCCTCGCTATTCTCATCTCTTCTCAGCCCCTAACATTTCTTTTTCGGGCTCGTGGCCCCTGGTTGGGTGCCCATGCGTTCCTCATGCCGCTGACCTGTTGTGCTGTGCTGTGCTGTGCCGTGCTCTGCGTTGCTGCGCTGTCCTGTTTTCTGTGCATGTGAGGTGTTCAGGCGTGCCCAACTGGTGGTGGGATTGGACGTGGGTGGGGAGACCACGGCTGCACAGTGGCCTGGCTGCCGAACACATGCAAGTGCAAATTTGCCCTCATTCACTAGATACATTCACTAAATGCGATGCCCCCATTGAGTCGACCTGAAGGGAGACAGGTAGCAGCTGCACCTGAGAGCGCCGCCCATGGGGGCCGGGGCCCTTGGCGCGTGCGTGCATCGATGTGTTGTAATTCACACACCAACTCTTCGGGGTTGTGATCCAATCGTGAGTAACCGTGCAGGTCCCATCCCAACGACCTGTTGCGGTTCCAGCCCTGGACGGACACCTCGATCGATACTGGCCCATCCTCCTCACCCTCGTCCTCGTCCCCCCCCCCCCCCCCCCCCCCCCCCCCTCCTCATCATCCACCTCCCTTCTGCATATTGGGATTGCCT
>JAHVYC010000104.1:0-190010 GCA_020623665.1 Calonectria multiphialidica
TAGGTTTATAATAAATTATATATATATATACTTTTCTTTTATTTAGGTTTTTATTTAGGATTTTGCCTTATTTATATTCTTTTCTTAGTAGTATAACCTTATGCTTTTATAGTAGCTTTATTAGCTATATATAATATAGGATAAGGTATCTAATATAGCCTATAGCTTTAATATATTATTCTAATATAAAAAGCTATACTAAAAAGTTTAATTTAGTAAAGGCTATAATCTTTTTACTTATAGTTATTAATTTAAAGATATTAATATAAAAGCTTAATACCTATATACTTAAGTATTTAATTTAATTCTTCTTTAGAGAGATAGTAATATTCTTTTCCTAGAATAGCTAGAAAAGTACTTATAGATATTATAAATATTTCTCCTTAGTTTTAGAGAAGATTATAATATTATTAATAAAGGCTCTATAAAACTTACTATATAAATATAATAATTAATCTATATATTATTAAATATAAGTAAGTAAGTTTTAAAATCCTATTAAGATAACTATTAATCTTTTTAGTCTATAATAACTAATTATAGTAAAGTAATTATAATATTTTAACTTAATACTAAATTAGAAGAAAAATAAGGATATATTAATAGCTATTATATAATATATACCTTATAGTAATTATATAATATCCTTTTATTATAGGAGTAGGTAATTATCTAGGATAGTAATCTTATTAAGAGCTTTAAGGTTTATTATTACTTATCCTTTAGGTTCCCTATTAATAGTTTTCTAGATAATAAAAATAGGTATAGTAAATAATATTAGTCCTTTTACCTATTCTAGTCTTCCTTATTTATAGAGTTTATTAAATTTCTTATTAATAAACTTCTAGTCCTTTAGTTTAGATAGGTAGGGCTACTATATAATAGTATAATTATACTAGCTATTTATTAATAGCACTTAAAGCTCCTTTCCTTTAGGTACTTTTACTAAGCCTATATTAGTTTATAATTATAAGTATTTTTTTACTAAGGCTTATATTCTTTTAGTAAAGTAATTATTCTAATTATAAATATATATTCTTTTTTTTATAATAGTTTTAAGGAGATTAGGTATTCTTTAGATATATACTTAATATAATATCCTAGTTTCTCTTTATTTTAGTTTAGTAGGTTCTTTAATAGCCTTATTATTTATACTAGTTATTACTATCTTTAGTTCCTATATAAGGTATACTATAGCCTATAATAATAGCTTCCTTTTTTGCTTCTAAGGTAGCTTTACTATTTATATATTTATTAGAACTATATTACTAAGGGATATAGGTATTATATTTATTATTATTAGTTAATTTTAATTAAGTATATAATTACCTATAATAATAGCTATATTTATTAAGATTAAGAAGAATTCTAATCTAATAATTAAGTTCTTTATTAATAAGATATTTTTATTATTTATTATAAATAAGGTCTTTCCTTTAAATATAATATATATTATAATTATTATTATAAAGGCTTAAGTTTATATAGTTACTATAAAGGCCTCTTTTTCCTTATACTTTATAATATTATTAAGTTTTTATTTCTAATAAAACTTAATTACTTTTTTAGAGCTATTAAAGATAATAATTCCTACTAAGGCTTTATAGTTAATTATAGTATTTATAGTATATTTTACTAAGATATAGAATATAAATACCTAATCTTTAGGGATTTCTTTTTAGATAATTAATATAATTTAGGTTTATTTAGTAAGAATAATAATATCTTTAGTAACTCTAACTTATTATATTATCTTCTTTCCTAATTAATCTACTTAATATAGGATATAGAAGTTATTTAGAGAGTTATAATAAAGTTTTCTTTATAAGGTAATAATATTAATATTATAAAGATTAATAAAACTATTCCTTAAAAGAGTACTTAATTTAAGTCTATTTTAAACCTATATATTAATTAGGAACTTAGCTATTTATATTATTATTTTATTTATATTAACTCCCTTAATATATATATTAAATATTACCTATTTATTAATAGAGATTATTTTACTTATACCTTTAATAAAAATAGGGGTTTTTTATTTAATTATATAATTAAATAATTATAATAGCTCCTAGTTAATAATTAGATTATTATATCTAGTATTAATATAGATCTTTATTATCTTACTATCCTTTTTTATTATTTTAATATTTATTTATATATATATATACTATATATTACCTACTTCCTTTTAGTATAGAATAAGTAAATTACTTATTTTTTATAATTACTCTAGGGATTATTATAATTTTACTTATTAATATTTAGGGTATTCTTTATTAATATAAATAAAGAGCTTATTATAAAAGGGAAAGTATTTCTTATACCTTTTATATTATGCCTTATTAAGAGGGATTATTAGTAATTTTTTTATAATATTTAAAGGTTTTATATATAATTAGATATACTAATACTTATTAAAGTATAATAATAATTTAAAGGTATATTTATATCTTAAGTATTAATTATTTCCTTAGGGATTTTATAGGACCTATCCTTAAGATAAGGTATAATACCTAGCTTAGGATATATTAAATATAATAGATTTATTAGAGCTAGATTTTCCTTTTTTAAGATTACTTTTACTTTCTTATTTATTTTTATTTTCTTTAATTAGATATTTATTTTTTAATTTAGGCTTTTTATTTTTATAAGGAGTATTTTTAAGGGAATTTTATTATTACCTAGAATAATTTTAGTTATTATATTATTAGTTCTTATAATAGGGATTATAATTATAATTATTTAATTATTTATTATTATCTTATTAGGGATATTATTTATATTTATTAATATTATTATACTTTTTATTATAATAAGTCTTATAATTATTTTAATACTAGTAATTATAATACCCTTATTATAAACTTTACCTTTTTTCTTTAAGTATTATAATATTAATAGTTTATTTAGAGTTTTTATAGTTCCTAATAAAGTTAATAATACTTA
This sequence comes from Calonectria multiphialidica, assembly GCA_020623665.1. Classification (NCBI taxonomy): domain Eukaryota; kingdom Fungi; phylum Ascomycota; class Sordariomycetes; order Hypocreales; family Nectriaceae; genus Calonectria; species Calonectria multiphialidica. The sequence goes on from JAHVYC010000104.1 coordinate 2,953, forward strand.
TTTTTAATATTAGTACTTAAAATATTTAAATAATCTCCTAATTAATAAGTAAAAATATTATCTTAAGGATCTCTTAATTAGACCTTATTTTTATTTACTTAATAAGTTTTACTTTTTATTATACTTATCCTATTAGGAAAATATCCTAATAAACTAAATTAAATATATATTCTTTAGTTATATATTTTATTACTAGCTTAAATAATTAGAACTTAAATTATTTTATTAGCTCTTAATAAAACTTAGAAATAAGAAAGTTTAAGAGCTTAGCTTTATCTTAGTATTTTAATTTACTACTTAACTATCCCTTAGCTTAGCCCTATAAAATAGATATATAGTATTCTTAGAGGTAGTCCTTATTAAACTATTTAAAGGTTTTAAGATATATATAGAAAAGATATATATTAATATAGACTTATTTTTTATATATTATAATAACTCTAAGCTTCTTAGGGTTTCTATAGCCTAGCTTAAATATACTTATAGAGTTAAGTTTTACTTATTTTATATTTATTTTACTATTTATAATTAATAGTATAAAGTAGGTTTTAGTATATTTTAATAGCTTTAAGCTAGCCTTAGAGGAGCTAGATAATAATAAAAAAGAAAAGGATAAATTATTTTTATAGCTATTATTATTTTTACTTATTTATAGAGGGATATAGTTATTATAGCTCTAGCTTATTTAAATTAAAGTCTAGGAGGTCTTATTATTAGGGATAAATAAATTAAAATATATAGAGTTCCCTTTTTAGGTTAATAGAATTAATTAAGTAAAGTAACTAGATTATTTGGTAGGTTAAGGGCTAGATAGTTAGGTTATTTCCTATATTTTAGTAATTATTAGGTTCTCTAGTTAGGACTAGCTAGGTATAGCTATATTTATAGGGGAAATATTAGGCTATAGTATATTACTAAGTAAGGTAGTAAGAAAGCCTAAGAAGCTTAGGAAGGTAATATATTTTACTGTCTTTTATCTTTAGGTATTAAGAGAATCTAAATACTATATTTAGGTATAAGGGTATTATATTAAGGTAAATATATTCTTATAATTAAGGTAAATAGCTCCTTTAATATAATTACTTATTTATTATATAAAGATTATATTCTAGAGTATAAACTTAGTAAGAATTACCTTAGATTATTTCTTATATATTAGTTTATTAAAGTAAATATTTTATTTTATAATTTTTTTAGTTTTTTTATAATTTAGGAACTTATTCTTATATTACTTATTAGGTTTAATAATAGAAATATATTAATTAGTTATTTTAATTTTAAGTATAGCTAATTAAGGTTTAGGGGACTTTTTATTCTTATTATTATTCTCTTTCTCTTTATCTTCTTTTAGTATTAAGTTATTTAGAGAAGAGGGGTCCTTATTATTAGGGATAGGTATAGAGTTTATTAAAGTTAATATAATAGGTCTAGCTATATTATTTTTATATAAAGACTAGGGAGAATTAAATAAGGTTAAGAGAGGAAGTATTTAATTTTAGTAGATTAAGTAGGTATTCTTAATTATATTTAAGTTATACCTAGATAAGTTAATAGTTATAAGATAGTATTAATTAGTAATTAAACTATCTTATAGCTATATTATAGAAAAAGGATCTTAGTATATTAAGTTTTTTACTTTTTTTATTATAATATTAAGAAGGTCTAAGATAACTTATTAAAATACTAATAATAATAAAGTAATTCTAAGTTTATTTTTTATTATAAAAATAGCTTTTTATATTTTAAGAATAATAGCTTAGGATATTCTATTATCTTTACTTATAATACTTTTTTTTTAATTATATAGGCAAGAGATAAAATACTTATTAGGTCTAATCTAAAGAAGGATAGAAAGAATAGTTTTTTATAGGAATTATTAGTAAGTAATTATTTATTAATTAGTTATTAAATAACCTAGTAATATAATATACTTAATATAGTTTAATTATTACTTAAAGGAATAGTCTAAATAACTTATAGTACTAATCCTTATAAAGAAGTAATTACTACTATATAATATAGTAGGGTTAGAATAGTAAGGTCTTAATAATATATAGTAGGAAGGTTTTTGTTTTATTATCTATCTACCCTAGTAGANNTGTGCGTGTTGGCCCCATTTCCGTATTAGGCTTTATGAAGTAACTTGACCTTTTCTAGGTTGCCTTGAGATGCTGCCCCGTACATGTCAAGATTTTGATCATTTTTTAATCGTGGGAATAATTCCAGGTTTGACTTCTCATGAAATCGTTCTTTGTGAATATTGAGGGCTTCTATTGACGCAAATCCAATGGTACGAGCATGGCATGTGGATATTTCACATGTAAAGGGCCGTTCGTGTTGCTGCATATGCAAATTTCGAATTTGTTGCTCTCGGAAGCCGGTGGAGAACCGCAGGCATAGTATTTTCTTGCACTTGAACCGTTGATGACCGTTTAGATTTAGAAAGGGTTTGAGCGTTTGGGTATTCTCATTCGAGGCGTCGATACCCTCTATTACTCTTCGTACAATAGAAATCTGGTTTGGAATGTTTGAAGTGTATTGTGTAACCTGGCTCCGTTCCTCCAAATTTGATTTTATTATGTTGCATTTGTTGCCATCCATAATTGGAAGTGAATTTCCCTGCGATGTATATTTATGCAATAAATCTATAATCGAATTCATTGCGACTTCTCGTAGCACGGAATCAAGCCCCGGGCAAGGGACCAAAACGTGATTGGAATGATAATCCCAAAAGGCGAGAGCGTAGTCAAGGAAACCATAGTAACCAGTTAACGCTATTTCGGTGATATTTTGAGCAGTAAGGTCTTTCGTAAAGGGTTTTGAATTCAGGTATTTACTGCAAAAAATGATCATTTTCATGTGTTCTTGGACGGGATGAACACGGCCGGTATTGGCCAGATACCTATGTTGAAGTTAGCATGGTTGGATATAATCAATGCCCATTCTGAATCCACTTACCTTGCTGCTGTGCTATGAACTAAACTGATTTCTTGCTCGGGCAACGAATCCACAAACATTGGACAAGGATTTACGTCCACCAAGGAGCTGCATATAACCTTGCATGGGTTGATGCGCCTGTTTTTGTATTTGCACACCCCATTTTTTTGATCAATGCAGAACAATGATTGAATCTCTCTCCACCTCAGAGGCCTTGCAGAACAAACAAGCCAGCCCAGGATCTTCTCAGCGGACTGGCGTCTAGAAGGTGGGGCACGGTCAATAACCCTAACCACCACACGTTCATACGCAGCTTCCAGCCCGCGAGGGAAGTTGTCTTGCCCAAGTTCATCCTCGAGCTCTTGTTCTGACTCTTGTAGGAGAAGATTTTCCAAGACCACTCTGGCGTAAAGAAACATTCCTGGTCAAGTTAGCATGAGTATGTAATTCTTGGCAAATGTAATACCTTGTGCAGATGAGTTGACATTGTGGACAATTTCAAATTCCGTGGTGGGCTCCAATTCAAACAATTTCCTAATCTCCGACGCCCGAGACCGTGTGTAGCTGTCGATATCAGAAATATGACCCTTGGCTTCATCCAGATTGACGCTGGGGTATCCTTTGAGCATAGGTTCAATATCACCATCTCTCTGACCAGAAATGAAAAGTCTCATCTGACTGCCAGGGGATCGGCATTCGGGAAGAACTTCATCTAAGAACCACTTCATAACTCTTGACTCTAGCTTGGTTGTACAGTGTTTTTCATCACACTCATCCAGGCCATCAAGGATGACCCAGACTCGCTTTTGGCTTTTTAGAGCGTGCTTTACGCAATCCTCTAAGAAGGCATCGAATTGGGCGTCGGAGTTGTTTATACTTGCACAGTTCTGATGCACAGTTTCTATGAGCGAATCGTCTTGGCTCATCAACTGAGCTAGAATTGCGCGGATCATATCCATCATTGTCCTCTGCGTGCCTTCCTTTAGGTTCTGCTTAAAGTAAAAGTACGCTATGGATCCCTGGAGGCTGTGGCCATCTGATCTCATGTATTCGATAATTCGTGACGTAAGGGTAGTTTTGCCTGAGCCGGGCCTTCCGTGAAGATAGAGAATACTGTTTGCACTGTATTCTTCAGAGGCCCATTTCTTGAATGTAGGATCCTCAAGGAACCAATCACCGGAGTTTGTCGCATGCCGCTGTTTTGAAGCTATGATCTGATCCTTTTCGTAGTCGACGGCGTCCAGTTTGGTAATAATTTGGGTCCGTAATTGATTTAAATCATCTTTTGAGTCCAATCCTTTACCCTCTACCGCTTTTAGTAATTCAGAAAATCTTTCCTTGAACTCTGTGGACAATTCTTGGACCTCTTCAATGACCAGAGTCAGTTTCTCGTCAGACAATAAACCTTTGTATCGATTAAGGCTGTCTAGTATGGGTTTGAAGCGAGATTTGAACGTTGGCCAGGCATAGGTAAAGCACCTTTTCCAGCCTGCAAAATGTTATTTAATGTTCATACTGTGACGATGAAACTCACCTGGCTTTGCAAACACCTTCAGCACTTCAGAGTGGAAGCGAAGAACTCCGCGAAAGTATTCTTCAAGGATCACCCGTCCTTCAGAGTGATGCTTGAATATACGACTGTATCTTTCGATACCTTCAAGGACATCACCAATTTGCTGATACACATCAAGAAGCATCTCGAAACAATCCAATTTTGTCGATGCCGTCTGGAAACAGTGAGATATGAGCTTTCAAGGCGATTATGAGTGCTTACCGTCATGCCAAGTTGTACTGGACCCTTGAAAAGGTAAGCGAAGGATGCACAGGCGTGATTCCATACGTACCCAAATAAACGCCCCAACCTCGACGACTTGAAGAAAGGTTTGGACAAGCTGCTCCAAACTTTTCATTCCCTTGAAGAATTTGTTTATACTCGAGAAATTTCGCAGCCGCTTTCTGGGCCCAATCTGATCCTGTATTTTTTTTCAATCGAATCCTTCACCTCCTCAATGGTGGTGGACGAGAACGCTTTTTGTTGATCGTCTGATAAATCCTTTCGGAATTCTTCAATGATCTTTTGGAAGCCATTGCCGCATTCGGTCATCGTGTTCAGCGGATTTCACAACGAGATGGAAAGAATTATACGAAATGATAGCAAAGAGCGAGGAGAAAAAAAATTGACGCGGAAGGGAATTGTGAGGCTGCACGTTGGCCAACATGACGGCAGACATGCGGCCTAATTTTTGGCCTGCTTTGCTGCCTTGCGCCACTTCAACATCCGTGCATGGATGAGCCAACACAGCCACGCCACGCTTCCACTCAAGGCAGACTCGCGTCAGCAAACGAAGATGCATCATATCCTGAACGCGCATCGTTTGTGAGCATCAAGATACCAATACGGCCACCGAATCTCAACCTTGGTGTACTCGCGTCACGATTAAACGCTCCTGCGATGGGGGCTGCCAAGCGCAGAATCGACCAACAGGCTGGTCGCGGTGCCGCAAAGCGATTTCAATCTCACGGCCTGCAAATCGAAAGACTGAGTAGCTATGCAGAGACCTCCAATGGAAGCGATTCTAAATCCATCGACGACTTGGATATGCCCATGGAAGATGTGGTTATGCAAGAAGAACCGACGAGTCGAGTGGTTTGCTATGGCGCCGTGAGTGCCCCTTTAGCCCATGGCAGAAAATGGCACAGGGCCTGAATTTCGAACCTGGCAACATTCCCCAAAACCCAGTCGAGCTGAAACCACGAAGCTATCTATTTCTGGTTGTACTCATTTATGAGGGTGGATTTATTTGGTTCGATATTTCATGTCTTTGTTGCCTGTGCCATTTATTCTGACCTGTAACAATCACTCTGCCTGGCGCTAATATGCAAGAAAATAGCTGTTTAATGTCAAGGCCAAGACGGCATTCGTCGAAAGGACGGCCATCTCAGCCCAACCTTGGTCTCGCTTCTATCCATTTCGCATCGTTAAGCGTGGGGAAAACTATTTCTTGACACATCCTACACAGGAGGCAGATTTTGAATTTGCCGTGCTGGATGTGATTACAACATCCTCGCTCAGTTCTCTAAGTGGGCTCAGCAACATATCAGCTATGGGGGTTATTGCGCATGCTTCCTTGGATACGATACCGAGAAAGAAAACAAAAAAGACAACCATAATTGATCTCACCGTCAATATTCTGGGACCAGAATCATGTGCGCAGTCAGTTGGGGAGGCGCTGGCCGATTCATCTACATATCTTCAACATCCAGTCTTTTTAGAGCAAAATGTTGCGTACCTGAATCCACAATACTACTACAGAGGAGGTACTATGACTGACTTGAGACACTTGATCGGCCCAGAAAGAGGCAATTCAAACTCATCTAGGGTGTCTGAGGCGGTGGACGATGTTTTACAATCTTTGGGAAATACAGAAGGCTTGCATGATGCCGAGTGTGACGTTGAGACAATGAGCAAGGGATTTTTGGTCAACACAAAACTAACAAGGTGAATATAAACCCGCCTGTTGCCAAGGCATGACTAACTCCAATAGTCATCAACTCGAGGGTGTAAAATTCATTCTGGCCCGAGAAAATCCAGTATTTTCTCGAAATGCGAATCGAAATCTTCAACATCGCATGAATACAAGGTAAGGAGGTCATATATTAGGAAGTCAAACACTAACAAGGCCGTAGACTCGACCAGTCTTTTTCAGAATGTCTTGGTGGCATTCTGGCGGATGTTATGGGACTTGGAAAGACCTTGACCATGCTCACAGCCATTGCATGCTCGAAGCCAGCTGCATATGGAACAAAGGACGAAACGATTCCCGCACCAACCTTGGTCGTTCTACCATCCAAGCGTGAGTCAAGTTGGGTGAAATATGAACCCTCACTGACAATGAGCAGAATTGCTAGATGTGTGGGATGTAGAGATCAAAAAGTAAATCTCCCTCGTGTCTTTTTGGGCGAATGCTAATTATCTCAGACGTTTTCAGCCAGGTTTCTTGCAAGTTGGCCACTTTCATGGAGACGGGCGTGCCAAAACGCCAACCGCCCTCTTAAAACATGATGTGGTTCTGACAACGTACCAAACCCTAGCTGCCGATAGCGGAGGACGAAAACTTCTTCAGAAGATTGCATGGTTCCGTGTTGTATTAGATGAAGGTGAGAATTGTCGCTTTGAAATCTAAAGTGTGGAACTGACGTGCACAGCGCACTGCATTCGAAATCAGAGCACCAGAATATTCAAAGCAACCGAGAGTCTCAACGCAGAAAGACGTTGGTGTATAACCGGGACCCCGATCCAGAACGGATTGCACGATTTGCGCTCCTTGTTGAAATTTCTACATTTTGAACCTCTCCAGCGCACTGCAGTATTCGAGAAGCACATTATTGATCCTATCCGCAACTACTCCGAGGACGGGCAGTTCAGAAACTTGCAGCTACTACTCCAAACTGTTTGCATACGCAGATCCGAACAATGCATCAGCCTACCGCCTTCAGTGACAGAAGTGATCCCGATTACCCTTACCGAGGATGAATATGGCATGTATCAAAAGATACTTTCCGACTGTCAGAGGCAGTTTGAAATTGAATTCTGCAAGACCGGTGTCCAAAAGACATGGCTTCTGTTCGCCACCATACAAAAGCTTCGCATGTTATGCAATCACGGAACACTTCCGGTCGAGACGAAATTGCCCCAGACGCTAACCAAAAAGCCAAGAAGCAGCAAGCAGCGCCTGGTGGAGGCTGAATCCTGTGGTTTCTGCAGTGGAGAGGACGGTGGTGCAGCTCTGGAAGGATTTGACCAGTGCCCTCTTTGCGACAATTGGTTGGGCAATTCCAAACAAAAGGCTGCCAAATCTGATGGGATGTTGTCTGCTGATACGCAGCCGCTAAGTGGTGCCTCTTCACCTCTTTCACGATCTCCATCGCCTATGCCAATCAGAAGCGAACACTCCTCAAAACTCACAGCGGTCGCGCAAAATATTAAAATGGCTTGTCAAGCACAAAAAAAGAGGCGAGTTTCATCGTCTCCATATCAACATATGCTAACCTTGTATAGTGTTGTATTTACATCATGGCGCTCAACCCTTGATACTTTGGAGCACATGTTGTCACTGCAAGGTATAAAGTCTGTTAACATAGATGGACGCGTCAACCCCATGGATAGAAGTCAGAGGCTATCGCTCTTCCGAGAAGACCCACGCATCTCGGTTCTCCTCATGACTATGGATTCGGGCGCTGTTGGGTATGACTAAAAGTCGTTTAGCTGTTCCGTACTAACAATGGTTAGTTTAACTCTTACCAATGCCAGTCAAGTTCATATTGTAGAACCTCATTGGAATCCGGCAATGGAAGCACAAGCCATAGCGAGGGTTCTTCGGATGGGCCAGACACAAACCGTCACTGTATTCAAATACATCACTATGAGAACAGTAGAACAGGCAAGTCGGTCCAATTAAGTAACGACCAATTTCTAACATTGATCAGAGAATTGTTGAATTGCAAGAGAGAAAGAGCCGGATCGCAAAGATATCTTTGAATGAATCAGAGGGAGATGGCTCAGGAGTTCTGGATGTAAGTATCTCCTGCTGTTACAGCATGTCTCTGCTAAACAAAACATAGGATTGGAAGTTTGTTCTGGATCCGAATTGATGCTTCCCAGAGGGCATAGGTCTCGAGTTTGTTTTCAGCGAATGAGCATGGACATAAATCGATTTAATTGAAACAGCGCTGTCAATATAGCGTCTATATTGTTACTGAAGCCATGAGAATGAATCTCGGCATCACTATTTGTTTATATAACGCATTGGTGGACGCAAAATGTTTATAAATTGACCGCCGATTTGGCAATTGTGAATTTTTGATGTACACGCTGACTATTTACAAAACCATTCATCATCTGGCATGACCAACTAGTGAGAGTCTGCCACCTCCATTCCACCAACGTCCTCGCCAAGGGTCTTGCCGTTGACCACAATAGGGGTCGAGTCCATCTGGACAAAGGCAACACGCACCCATTCGGTGCCCTCGTTGACCCACTCGTGCATGGTTCCTCGCTGAACCATCAGGTCGCCGGGGCCGAGAACTCGCTTCTCTCCAGAGTCCAGTTTGCAGGTGACCTTGCCGTGGATGACGATGCCAAGGTCCAGGCTGACGGTGCGGTGCATGGGGGAGTTGACTCCGGGAGGGATGTCGACGAATCTGAGGATGGTGCCTCCGGTCTTGATGAGGCCGTCTGTCAACTTGTTTGCGTACGACTCTTTGAATTCCTTGAGGTCTTGGTCGCCGGCAAGGGGAATAGGCATGCCAGTTGTGGAGTATCCCAGCTCAAAGCCGGAGGTGTGGCCGTTGCCGACGGGAACGGTGAAGAAGTTTAGGGGCTCCTCGAGCTCCTTGCTGAAGACGCTCTTGCCCTGCTCATCGTGCTCCGTGATGTAGCGGTTGGTCTTGGGGAGAGGAGGGTTCCAGGGGTCGCCGGCAGACATTGTGATTGTTCTGAGGTTGTGTGAGTTGCTGAGTGGAATTCGGTAGTGATGCTATCGAGCTGAACACTAATTGACGAGGGCGACTCGATCGAGATATATATACACATGCCCTGCCTGACTCGCCCACACCGCCCGCCGCATAGCCGAACCTAAAATGAGGCATTGGCTGTCTGGTCCAGCCAGGCCGACCTGGGAATCGGGACTCAGGTGCGGCGGATACGTCCACTGCGTGGGTCGGCCCGCTACAGAGGCGCGCAAATTGCCAATGGGGACCGACAGCATGGTCCAAGGCGGTTCCGATTTGTTTCACTAAATTTACGTGAACCATTGCGAAAATGGAGCTTCCTCCGCACACTACAAACTCTCCGTCCCACTGCGAGGCGCACTTAGGCTGCCCCGTCTCGACCCCTCACCCGGCTCATCGTCGGGATCGCGCGCATCGGCGCTCGAAAACAACGCTGCTTCTTCACCAACGCCGAGTCATTGACCATGGGCAGCATCTCACTCAGAGAGCACATCAAGTGGCTCCCGGACGAGGCTAGCGAGCCGACATCCACCATCGTCGTCACGTCGCCGGGGCGCCGTTTTGTCGACTTGCGCATCCTGCGGCCGGAGGGACAGGAAGCTTGGACCGGCCAGAGAGGTACGCTTCATCTTACTGGCTCCGGGCGCTGGCTCACATGAATACGCAGATGCGCTCTCAATCGACCGGCTGGAGTGGGGCATCGCCGGGACGTCCTCGTCGTGGATGCGGGAGGACGGCAAGGGGGGGCAGATCAAGCACTGCCAGTGGAAGCACTGGATCGATTCCCGTACGACGAGCCCCGAGTCCGCCGCCGACGAGGGCGACATGTTTCCACAGTCGAATGGAACCATCCTGGAGACGGGCAGCATGGTCAACCCTGCCACTGGAAAGCAGACGGCCTACGAGGAGTTGTGGCGCGACATTGCGCCTGCCCCAACGACGACTCCAACCGTGAGGAGCGCTGTTCTGCACTTCGATGGCGAGGCGGGGAGAGGATCTGTCGTCCTGCTGGGTCAATACTGCCAGGGCCTGCTGTGGGAGGGGGACTCGCTTACCGCTGAGCGATGGGAGTTCGAGGACAACGCATGGAGCAGGACGATCAGAATGGGAGACGGTGTTCTCCCTTGCGAAAAGCTTCTGGACGACAGCTTCAAACCAGCTCAGGATGAGGTCATCGTGCTCCAGGACAGGACCTGGAAAGTGGTGGAGACTTCTGAATAGGAAAAGGCTGCAGATCAGAGAGCCAAACACCGAGCCGCCAGCCAGGACAGAAACTGCTGCTAGCCTGTAAACATTTGGGGAGAGTGCAGATCTGCGAACCTAATTGCGGCAAGATTCACCACCGCTGCGTCGGCAAATGTCAATGCATTACGCGCCAGAGCAGATTAGCTTAGGCCAATACCGGGATCTTGAATTGACACGTTTCGTCTCCACCAGCCCTTCGTTACCAGATCGCCTTCGTATTTACTTCGTCAGACAGGCGCAATCCTTTGCCATGCTCTGCGGCGAGGCATCAAATAATCGTCCTGTCATGCGCTGGCGGCCCAGTGTCCACACCCAGCCTCGAGACCAGGGTTTTTCACCGGTGGCGCCTTCAGGGGTCAGAAAGTCTAATTTGTGCCTTGCATTGTCGTCCCCTTTTCTCTCCGTGAAATGGGGCTCGTGCACAAGGTCGGGATAAATCTAGTCCCTGGACAGATACTGGTCTTCACGTGGCTGTAGATCGTTATATGGGCTTGTATCCGCCCGTTCTGGCCTAGCGACATTGCATTAACTCCCGCTGGCGACGATTTGCGCCTGGGGATGTAGCATCAGTTCTGGCTCATGAGTCGTATAGTTTGCCGAGGTCCAATTTCGCTAGAACACCAAAGCTGCGCAACATTGAGCCCGTTGGTGCGAGCCCGACGGCCTGCAACACGTATGCTGTCGACGTTCATCATCAATGCAATGGTAATTTGTTGAAAGAAGACGAAGGCTGGGAACACTTGATGCTACCCTAAGTCTTTGTTTTGTTGAGACTTGTCAAGTTGGTTCTTCGTCACAGTGCATAGGTTGCAGCATTCCCAACCGCGGCTGTCACATTATATAGGGCGCGATTGAGTAATGGCTGGGAAAAGAAAAAATTGTCGGCACTTAGATTAGAGACAACGCTTCAATTAGTTTCAATAATCCTAAGATGTGCTGAAAATCTGTCAAAGACAATGTGTGAAAGACTCCTGAGGACCCACCAATGTGTCTCAGACAATCATAACCCGACCTGACAAGTACAGATTGAGACTTTCAGCCACCTTGCCTACATATGAATGATTTGAATTTAGTGCCATGTTGCAGGTTACCCAGTCCGTTTCATATTGGCTATGCTTCGTGGGTAAGCCAATCGCAGGACGGCGGCGCAGGAGTCTTCTGTGTTGGAAGGTGAGATGTTTAACTCTTCGTCTGTCAGCGGATGAAGATGCTGGCCGTAGAATCACACTCATTGTTCCTACAAGTCATAAACTTAACCGCTTATGGGATTTTGTATTCGTTCTCGATCGTGATTGTTTCCTCAACACAAGCCCGAGACATTCTTGATGCTTTCTACCACCAAGCATATTCACTGCTCATTCAATGTTGCATTCATTGTAGACTTGCAACATGTCCTGATTGATTGCAGTATCCGAGAAACTGATACCAAGCCCTTTCTTTCGGATGCAGTTTGATCATCATAAAAAGGAATGTTGACCGCCAATCTCTGAAGAAGACGAGTCGTGGTTCAGGTGACTTTCACAGCGGGCCATAACTGTCGCAAGACATTGTCTTGGGCGGAAGGGGAGATGTGAAATGCTTGCGGCGCCAACTACGTCATGTTCGACTTGGAGACTGAAGACAAATGATAACCACCAACTCGAGTGATATAAATGATCCGAGCTTCTGCTCCTGATCCTGCTGCGGATACCCAACAGCTCAGAACACCTCCGCCACCACATCAAGATATCCGGATAGCACGATGAAGGGATTAACTTTTCTCAGTACCCTGATTTTCACAGTGGCAGGGTGGCCCACATATTACAACCATACTACTCCAATGGCGCAAAAAGGTCTATGCCCAGCCACCGAGATTCAGAGCATTTTATATGAGGCCTATTGGGTCGAGAGCAACAAGACCTACCGGTATGAAACCGACGTGACGTGCAAGTGTCAAAACGAGTGCGCCGAGGCAATTTGCGAATCTAAAGTAGGTTGGGAGCTCAAATCGGCGATCGCTTTTCTAACAAATTTACAGAAGTTGGGGAACAATAAGAAGTTTTTCTGCCACCAATACCACAGTGGGTCTTGCGGTATGGAATGCAAATATGTTGATGGGAAGTTTTGCAAGTTCCAAGGTCCTGAATGCCGTGGGATAGTGTCACCTCCCATCCATGATTGAAGAAAAATATACTTTGACCAATTGGAGAAAATTGCGTAATAATGCCCTTTAGTTGTAACTTGCGGACTGTCCCTTTGAGTGCGGTAAGCCTCCACTGAGGTACCAACCAAAGTAGGTTACCAACCACAAAGACCAAAAGTGAGAATATAATATTCTCCAGTCATAAATATAATAATACTAGAATTATTAATCATTTAGTTTATCTAAAATTATATTTTGTGTGCATTATTATCTCTTTTATTAGGCTTACGAAGGCGAAGTACCCAAGTGGAGGCTTACCGCACTCAAAGGGATACAAAATGACACCATATCATCCTAGATTATATCATGCCTTTGGAATCAGCCGACCTGTTTTAATTTACCAAATTATTACAGAAAGAATTGTATCAGAGTTTATTGAATGCATGTTATGGCCCGCGCTACTCAAGCTGCTTGACCGCTATCAAGTATTGTACATTTGCTCTGATGTGCCCAAAACCTCCCCTTGGAACAGCAGTTGTGACAAAGCTGGTGGTGTTTCGGCTATGCATGTCCGGCATTCTCAAGCTTACTTTTTCGCAATTGATCTTTTCGATAGATCTGCGTAGTATGCTCGTACTTTGGGATGTACGGTTATCTTGGACGGATCAAAATTCATGACTTGCAGCCCATCAATACTTGTCGCACGCGAAAGCGCCACATATGCTTGGCCCATCTCGAACACATGGTTAAGATCCACCTTCACACGCTCAAGTGTCTGGCCCTGTGCCTTGTGGATGCTGAGTGCCCATGAAAGAATCAGAGGGACTTGCACGCGAGTTGCTAGCTTCTGAACGGTCCAGCTGTCCTCGTCTGGACCGGGCACCCAGCGCTCGTAAGCCCACTCCTCAGGCTTACACAACTTGATTCGAGTGCCACCGTTTTTGAGAGAAAAGAGCACGACCGGATACAGCGGCAAGTGACGCTCCGGAGCCCCAATTGATCGCTGTGATCGAAAAACATCAGAACGGCGGTCCGCATCATCCCAATTGTTATGAAGGAAGGTGTGCTCATTAGCAAAGCCGACAATGACGCCCTGAGAACCATTTACAAGGCTCTCGTCTATATTTTTGATGAGAATGACCTGGGCGTGTTTCTTCAATCTGAGGACTTTGGGTGCCATACAGCCACTCAGCAATGTATTCCGTGCGACATGATCATGAATCAGTCCACCATCACGCGCATTATACGTGATAGTTTTGCCTTTGAGTCTTCCCACTCGTTCTGAATTCGCCCGGTCAGCTTCGCGGCGGAGAGGAAATAGCTCGGTAGCTTCGACAATGCTCGTCGTGTCTGGGCTTATAGGCCGGCAAAGCTTTCTGAATGCCTCGATGGTGGTCTCTGACAAACCGCCTTCCCGAACTTCATTGAGCATATTGGTCAAGGCAGGGTCTTTTTGCCTATAGATATGCGTGAGGCATACCGTGTTTTGTATCGCAGTCTTCCAAGCCTTAGCCTCGAAGCAGAATTTCGAGGAGCCATCATCTGGGCCTTGCGACACTGGTGGGAGTTGAAAGAAGTCGCCGGTGATAACAAGCTGTATTCCCCCAAATGGTAGCTCAACTTCTCGCACTGCGCGTGCTATCCGATCGAGCTTATCGAAGAGAGTTGGGTCGATCATAGAGATTTCATCAATGACGAGAACTTGAATGTTTATCCAGCGTTGGTAAATGTGCGCGTTTTTCAAGATGTCTTTGATAAGCTTTTCGGTGGGAGCTTTTCCGATATCAATTCCAGCAAAACGATGAAGTGTGGTGCCACCGATATTGTAGGCTGCAAGGCCTGTGGACGCAGTGACTGCGACGCGTTCATCATCATTGTGAACTTTCTTCAGGGCTTTCACGATTTTTTCCAAAAGGACGGATTTGCCCGTACCTGCTGGGCCAGTGAAGAAGACGCTTTTTCGTTGTGTCAGCACCAGATCAAAGACTACCTGTTGCTCTTCGCTCAGCCAGTCTTCTGACATCACGGACTGTGCCTGGTATGTATTGGATTCGATATCGTTGTTGTCTTCGATACGTAAAGGACAGGATTCGCGCTTCTTGCGGCGGGACGTTTTCATCAATTTACTCATAGTCGAAAGGTTCATAGGCAAAGTGCGTGATTGCGTAATAGCTGTCCGAGCCAGTGATAAATATGCCGGTACTGACCGTTGGAAACCTCGGCCGGCTAGATTTTACCATTAGAGAGAACTTAGAAACCGGTATGCTGGGGATGTTATATGCTTTCAGCTCAGCATTGGACCAGATACTTACGTGTGTTGGAGGGAAAGAGCCCCGGGAGGCATGGTCTAGACCGAATTGACAACATTTTAAGCATGGAATTGGGTGGCCAACATACAATAGAGGACTCCCTTCGAGTCGACTGTAGGGATCCCTGGGGTGAATAAATTCTGATCTAGAGATCAGGTAGGAAAAACTCTTTCGTACGACGAGAGTCATTGTACGAGCACGTGAGTCGGCGTAACTTCACTATTTAATCTGTAATGCCATGCAAATCTAGACGCAGCTTGTCGCCGCTTTTGTGGGCGCAAGGTCCGGGGCTAATTACCCAGTGCTTATCCGTGCCTCAGCGCGCTTACTGAGTCTTTATGCAGCCAGCGTCCTTGTCTTCTTCCCTTCGTTGCCGTCTGTCATTTGTTGCTTGTCGCAACGTGACCTCGGGAAGGCGGCGGCTTCGGCTCCCCTTCAAACGAGACATCTCAGCCAGAAACCTGCGCGCCCAAACTTACATGCATTACGCGGCAAGGCTTCATCATGCTGGCCCGGACTCTTGCCGCACGACCGACCCTGGCAGTTGGCCGCGAAACTGTCTACCGGATTTCCTGCTGTAGGCCCAAGCATGCAAATCCGTTCGCTGCGTGGCGCTCGGCTTCCTCATCAGCTCCTGGTGATGCCATGTCAAAGAGCCGAGGAGAGAGTAACTGGGGGCGGCGCGCAAAGCTAGCATTGGGCTACAGCATTCTCGCACAGCTTGTTATGACGGCAACCGGCCTATATGGTGAATATATTCATGGTCCTCTCAGGCAGAGCGGTCTGGTAGACGCCATAGTGGACAGCACCGTCTACCGAGCGTTTCCCCTCAAGACTAACGAGGGGACACCTTCGCCCCAGCGCTACCGGGCCCTCTCACGGGACAAGAACGAGACTCGGCTGCTCGTCCTCGAGCCGGGCCTCGGCCCTGACGATGCAATCCGCTGCCAGCTAGTCTACGCTGACCTGTTGTCCAGGCGGACAAGATACGACGCGCTCTCGTACGTCTGGGGCGACCCCGCTGTGCGCTCGACGATCCTGTGCGACGGGCAGCCGACGTCCGTCACGAGTAATCTGCACCAGGCCCTGCTGCACCTGAGGGACCCTCGCGAGCCTCGCGTCCTCTGGGTCGATGCGCTGTGCATCAACCAGGGGGACATGGACGAGCGTCAGGAGGAGGTCAAGAGAATGGCTGCGATTTACTCTCGCGCTCGCCAAGTGCTGGTTTGGCTGGGCGAGGGCACGCCAGATGTCGTCGACTCCATCTCTGCCTTCCGACAACTTCAACCAGCCTTTCGGACCTTGCACTTGCGTCGGGGGTTGTCCAACACCTTTCCATGGCTTGACCCGTTGGCACGCATTGTGCTCCCTTACCCCGCACTGCCCGACACGACGCCATGGGACGCCATACGCGGTCTACTCGAACGGCCGTGGTTCCAGCGGACCTGGGTCATGCAAGAGATTGCCCTGGCACGGCGCGCCACCGTCGTCCTTGGTCATGACACAATGACCTGGGACAGCTTCCAGGATACCTGCCTCGGCATCTCCACCTATCTGCGCAACAAGGAGCCCGTCGTGGAGCTGAGCGGGCCCGACGTGAGGCACTCCCTGTACATCGCGTACATGGTCCGCGAGATACGCAAGGACCGACATAGCTTCTGGCTGTCTCGACGCTGGAACAAACCGACGTCAAGTTTCATGGATATGCTGCACCACACGAGGAGCCTCAGATGCGGCGACAACAGGGATAAGATATTCGGCATCCTCGGTATCGCGAGCGACGCTGACCCAAGACACTCGGCTCTCAGCCCCAACTATGGCATCAGCACCGCCGAGGTCTTTAAGCGGGCCACCATTTGGCACATCCTGCACAGCAAGAGCCTGATGATGCTCTCGTGCGGGTCGGACAAGAAGGGCTCCGTCTACAAGCTCCCCTCCTGGGTGCCCGACTTCACTCGCATCGAGGACTACCATTCCACGCTGCGGGTAGAGAAGCGGTTCGGGTTCGACGCCGCTCTGCACAACGTGGTGCAGGCCAAGGTGTCAGAGGATGGCGACGTCCTCATTCTTCGAGGGATCGCCATCGACCGGGTGGAACGCGTTGCAAGCCTCGAGTACCCCGGATCGCTCGCACCCTCATCGGCCTCCAAGGCCATGTACCCCCCCGACGGCGTCATCGACCCGGCTCTACTCACCAAGACGCGCAACTGGCTGGCCGAGTGCGTGGTGATTGCCCGCGACGGCGACGAGGGGGAGGGAGAGAAGGAGTCCGCCGTCAACCACTACTGGCAGCACCGAAGCTTCGGCCTGTCGGGAGAGCGATGGAACAGGTTCTGGCGCACGATGATCTGGGGTCTCAACGCGCATGGCCAGCCGGCCAGCTTCCTGTACGGCACCAACATCAGGGAATACGCCGCCTTCATCAACAAGGAGCAGCTGGGAGACAATCCGGGATGGGGTGCCGGCTTCACTGTGCAAGCCAGCCTGGCAGAGCAGAGCCTGGCCATGTACACGACCGGCCGGCGGTTCTGCCTGACCAAGCTGGGCACCCTCGGCTGGGTACCGTCAAGCACCGCGCCCGGGGACCTTGTCTGCGTGTTTCACGGCGGTCGCGTTCCTTTTGTTATTCGTCAACGTCCTGGAGGCAAGTTTGAGTTGATTGGTGATGCCTTCATCGATGAGTGGATGGAGGGAACCTTTTTGAAATTGGTTCAGATGAAAGAGCGAAACTTTGCATTGGTCTGAACAATCTGCAGTTGCCACAAGATCTATAATTAGTAAATTATGGAGACACTAGTGCCTATAAGGGGTGGAGTCTACCATTATAACACTTCCTATATGTATGAATTATGAGAATTGCTATTTGACGTAACAGGTACTACTAGTTAGCGTAACAAGGTCATGTAATGCCCAAAATTTCTCCTAGAAGTTATTTTTCCCTCTCTTTTTCTTTATATATAAATCTACTTCCGAAATAGGCTAGCCTAGGAACTTAACTAATATAATAAAGGCTATAGTAGCCCTAATAGCAGTCGCAACCAGCGGTCATAGCTACCGCCTCGAACAGTGGTAATAGCTCTGGCTCTCGCACGCCAAAGGGAAATATCAAGGTCTAAATTCGCATGACATATAAGGTGTTCGCAATATATGCAAGCACCATCATCAACCCAATGAAAGAGGAGGGTGCATAAAAGTGGATGGTTTCTTGTCACGTAGGCAGCATAACTCTCCCTGAACATATTTATAGACACTAATATGCACCTTGGCTGATAAAAATTAAAGTTATCAAGGATTCCAGGTAGTTGCTTATTGGTCTTGTTTCTTTGCCGCAAGTGTCGGAAAACGAACCGTTGTAGTTTACAGCTTTAACAGATTTCTCTTCTTGACGCAAGCCATCTGAGCTCTGAAATCGGACTGTAACTCCCGAAGCAACAGTTTATATTTAAGCTTCTTTGGGCTTTGATGCGGATATTATCGGTCGTTTATTTAGGCGCCTAAAGGGGAAAACATGGCCATCAATCCCGAAGCGCCACAATAAGATACAATTTGGCTATTCGGCGCCCCATACAAAGCTTACAATAATTAAACATCATTCATATTGAAATTAATCCGTTACTAAAGCATAAAACTCTCAACTTACCAAGATTTCCACCCCAGCTCCAGAGCTTTACACGTGGCACTATCAGCCTCTTCCTCCCAACATGCCAGCTTTCTCATTTCCATCCAAGCAACAAGGCCTTTGTGCTCATCCTCGCCACCTCTAGCATTCATCGGTACCGAATGTACAGGGTGTTCCATGGGGTCGAGCTTGCGGACCTCGTCCTCTCCCCATTCTCCATCGATGGGGTCAAATGTGACGAGGTCGGTTTTGCGAGCCTCAGCTTCCGCGCTTCCCCACCGAACATCTGCGTATGGGTATATAAAGAACCAGCCTCAGTAGCCAACAGAATCACAATCACGATCATCTTTTGGCCAGACCAAGCCAGGGAGTTTGCTTTCAGCACGATCTTCATCAGAGAGCCTTTGGGCTTGGTGGCCGGCTACCTCCTCTTTCTCCTGGTCGGAGGACGATTCCTGTAGCAAATCATCCACCATCTTTACGCCGCTCTCCTTTATAGCCTTCTTCACCTTGCCGATCTGGCGCCAAATGGTACCTCGCGCCTCCATCTCCCCACGGTAGTGAGTGTGGCATTCTTCTGCAGTGGCGCCTGGCAGGAAGAAAAACTCGTACCTGAATCTGCCGCCTCTGCAAAGGTCCTGACCTTGCTCAAGGCCCCACTGAAACTTACAGCCGTCAAAATCACGCGGCACATCAGGGTGGACCATATAGAAGACCCAAGAGGCGAGAGGAGCCAAGGGTTGCTCACCTCCCGTGCTGTCCCATGACATCAAAGCCGGTTTACCGGTGTGGTCATTGAACGTGATGTTATTGGGTGCTGTTTTCGAGGACGATGACGACCAGTTCACCGGTGGGGGTCCGGACTGTTCGATCTCCTCCCTCGTTCGAGCCCGTGTCTTCGTTCGGACCATACTTGCCGCCAGTGAGGCAATATTGACAATCGGTTGGGAATCTTGGAGTTGGAGGTTATTGGACTAGTCCAGGAATAGAGATGGAGAATATAGAATAATTTAGGAAATGAAGAGTGTTGGTTGGGGAGGGATGGTTGGTCATAACGGATAGGGAGCTTGGCCTTGGCGGTCAGGGGGGAGCAGGACGGGACGGGGCCGGGCGGGACGGTTATTAGTTGACTAGCTAGTTAGGCGCTGCGAGTCCACTGCTCTATGATGGCTTTTTAATACGCAACCGCAGGAGTAGCGACGTATCTTTAGAAGGTTTTGTTCTTGTGGCTGTCGGCATAATCGCAAATGTCCTTCACGTCGAGGCAGTTCCTGCTCCTGAAGCAGTCCCGGACGGCAACATTTCGAGCTGATTGATGACGCTGCTGAATAATTAAGTGAAACCAACGAGACGGGAAAAAAAGCACAAAGAATGAGAAATGGGAAATTCCCATTTTAATAACCAATTGGACCACAAAAATATCGCCTCATTCTTTTTGGTTTTTGAGCCGTGTTTCTCAACTGCGTGTCGTGCTCACCCCGGGTCGCGTGACAACGGTCCAAGGCATCAATTCTCAACAAGAGAGCAGAATACACATTCTATTTCTAGTATAATGGGACTAGTTTCATAGTAAAGGCCCTGCCGATATAGTAGTGCAACAAGTGACCCCGGTGATGTCGGCATGGTTTTGACGACCACCGCGACGCAGCAGTTGTTAATCGCGGCCATACTACAACTTTTCCGCCAAATCTCTAGCCGCGCGATTAAGAGGCTGCACAGTATTGTTGGATCTTGAATAGCCGCGGTCAGACGTGTACCCTCGTGGGCACGATTCGGTGCTAATATCTACTCCCTTGTTCAGTGGGCTGGGTGGGCTTACAGGGCTCACAGAGCTCGCAAGGGCGACTATCAGGACACGGCGCTATGTTTTCGGTTTGAATATGATTTGAACACTGAATAAAATTTTGCTAGAACTTTGACTATTCCAATGTCATGGTATAAAGCTGGCGGTTTCAGTTGCATTGGGCAAATCTGATCAGCTATCGTGCAAGTGGCATAAAAAGGGGGACTTTTCAAGTGGAGGAGAAGAAAGAATTGTCACGTCTTGATAGCTAAGCCATAATAAGGAAGTAATTGATTGAATGCTTTATTGTGCTTTTTCCCTATCGTGCATCGACCAATACACTGTGCCGAGCACAACCTCTACGCATCATAGGCGACTAGGCGCCAATTTTGACCTTAGTTTTAAAACCGAAACATTCTGTGTATTTGTAATCTATAGTTACCGAATTATGTATTATTTGTCTATTAAGAACTTCCGGATGCCCCGGTGTTGCTTTGTCAGCCGGGTGCATTTGTCGTACATTTCTTGTCGTACAGTCCTTGTCGTACATTTGTCGTACGAGTCGTACACTTCGCGTCGTACCAACATCCTCACGCTCCAATAAGGAACAGTGAATTTGTGTCTTTGCAACAGCGCGTAACCGGTCTTTACGAAAATCAGGTTTTGGTGATTTAGCCAACCTCTTTTGCTTTCTGTTACGTTTGTCCGTTGTTGGCTATTGTCACAAGACTACGCCAAAGGTCAGCTACAACTTATTGAGTATGCTCGTATTTTGACGCTGAACTTAAAATTGAAACCGGCCATTACGTCACATCAACTGAATCTAGAAAGTCGGCTTGTTACTCAGATCTGGATGGTCTGGAACGAGGCGCCCAACGCAATGGTCATGGATGAGTTGATGGCAAGAGAGTTACTGATATAACCAAAATCATAGTCAATTGCTAAATTTGAATTGAGATATAGGAACTACAGAGTCTACAAGCGTTTCAAGACTCCCATCTTATTTCCCATCACTTGCCGCGTTACTCTATGTGTTGGTGCGAGGCCATCAAACCCATGAGGAAGACCAGGGTACAGATGAAACTCCACCTCGACATTAGCCTCGATAAACTTCTGTACATATGCTGAATTTTCCCGGGCGTAAAGGTCGAATTGGGTTGTTTCCATGTACAGTGGTGCCAATCCGGCGGCACTTGTTATACGTCCAGGAGCAGCTGTGACTGGGACGTTCTCACCGCCAGGACTCGTTCCCAGGTAGGCTGTCCACGATGTCAAATTATCGTCTCCATCCCACACATTGAATGAACCAGGAACGGCTGCATTAGTTTTATCATCTAGCATAGGAGCAGAAAGAATCTGCCGAGCAATTGGAGGCGAAAAATTCGTATCCCGAGCGCGCACAGCCAAGGCTGCAGCAAGGCCCCCTCCTGCGCTCTCTCCCATAACGGCGATTCGTGTTGGATCAACGCGCAAGGTATCCGAGTTTGAATGGAGCCAAGTAAAGCAAGTCCAGCAGTCGTCAATTGCGGTCGGAAACCGCTGTTCTGGTGCCAACCTGTAGTCGACAGAAAAGGCTTGAACGCCGGTTTCTGAAACAATATTAGCTAGCCACTGAATGCTGATCTCGGGACTGAAAGCAATCAGCCCGCCACCGTGGGCATAGATAACAGCTGCCGAACGGTCGGTCGATGGCCCTGGATCATTCTTTTTAAAGTGGTAAATAGGTAGCTGGAAGCCGTCCTTGGTTGGAATATGGATAATTTCGAAAACGATGTCTTCTGGTATTTTTGGTGGAGGCGGTGCCATCGATGATAATCGGGCTCGGCGTGTTTCAACATCATGAAGTTTGGGCTTTGGGATATTTTCCAGCGTGTGCAACAGAGGTCCCAATGCGGCAACAAATTCTTGGTCAAATTCCAAGCCCATTTTTACGGATATAATTAATCAGAATGTTGAAAAGATTGTCGCAGTCGCCAGAAAAGAAGCTGCCGCGCGGTCCCTTTGTACTTGCATATGTAGCGCCTTTTATCGGGCACATGGCCACACTTCAGCCCCTCTTGTACGACTCCCACTACCTTGGAGCCGAAGACCCCGGGAAAGTTTGGGCAGCAACAATCGCTAGCTCTGGCTAACGCGGATCACGGGATATTCGGACTCTGCTGGGAGCCGGAGTCGGGTGCGAGATAATATCCCGAGCTGGTAGGATAGAAAATCTCAGAGCACCACGCTATTTAAGGGTCGCCCGTTGTCGAGTTAGAAGCTTTGATCTCTAAGCTGTCCAAGAAAGGTTTTATCTTTCTACTACACACTGCTCGTGATACAACTCCAATTTTCTGTATTTCACATCATGAACGCCAAAAACGATTCCTGTGCCACTTCTGAAGTTGTCGCCGACATCATTATTGTCGGAGGTGGCTTCGGAGGCTGCTATGCTCTGCATCAGCTTCGACTACAGGGCTACTCCGTCAAGCTCCTTGAAGCTGGCAGTGACTTTGGAGGGGTTTGGCACTTTAACCGATACCCAGGAGCCAGAGTTGACTCGGAAACCCCCCTCTATCAGCTTAGCCTCCCCGAAGCCTGGCGTTCGTTCACATTCCGGGAACGGTTTCCAGATGACAGCGAGCTTCGGGAATACTTTCGTCACATTGGTCAAACACTAGATCTTTATAAGGATGCCATTTTTAACTCAAAGGTTATCAATGCCAAATTCAATCCCGAGCTAAGCACCTGGGATCTCAGAACAGAGAATAACCTTGTTGCCAAATCTCGATACGTGATTTTTGCTACTGGAACTAACAACAAACCTTACATTCCAGACTTTCCTGGAATTGAAATGTTTTCTGGGCAAATTGTTCACCCTGCAGCTTGGCCCAAAGATCTTGATGTAAAGGGCAAGAAGGTTGCCGTGGTAGGACAGGGAGCGTCGGGGCTGCAGATTCTACAAGAGCTTGCTAAAAAGGATTGCTCTCTGACTGTCCTCATCAGAAACCCAACCACAGCTCTACCCTTGCTGCAGAGATCTATACCCAATAGGGAGTCTGAAGAACTCAAGAACTCATATGAGGCCCTATTCTCATATTCCAAATATCATTCTGAAGGGGGCTACTGTTACAATATATCCCGCGATTCGTTTTATGCAGCAACACCCGAGCAACGGAGGGAGCGGTATGAGGATCTCTGGGCAAGAGGGTCCTATGCTATCTTGACCAGCAATTATCCGGAAGTCAGTTATGACAAGAAAGCAAACGCAGAGGTATACACGTTCTGGGCTGAAAAGATCAGAGCACGGATCCGTGATTCGAATAAGCGTGAGATTATGGCGCCGCTTGAACAATTTCAATGGATCGGCGCCAAGAGGCCAAACCTGGAAACGGACTATTACGAGATGATGGACCGACCCAATGTCAAACTGGTGAACCTCAAGAAAACACCCATTGCAAAATTTACCCCGGACGGTATCATCACTGGAAGTCCAGGCGCTGATGAATTTCATAAAGTTGATTTGGTCATTGTGGCAACCGGATATGACTCTGCCACCGGCAGCCTTTACGAGATGAACATCACTGGCAAGACAGGCAAAACGTTGCAGGAGGAATGGAGCAATGGAATACAAACATACCTGGGCATGATGGTCCCAGACCTCCCGAACGCTTTCATACTTTATGGGCCACAAGCACCGTCGGCTTTATCAAACGGGCCTCCGTTTCTAGAGCTGCAGGTAGACTGGCTGGTCAAGTTTTTCCAGAAGATTCAAGAAGAAAAGGCCACAGTTGTTGAGGTTTCCAGCAATGCAGCAGCCAAATATCGCCAGAGGAATCTCGATGCATATCAGAATACTCTCATGAGTGAAACGCCATCCTGGTGGGACGGTTCCAATGTTGCTGGAAAAAGAAAGGAACCACTGTTTTGGGTTTCAGGGCTGCAATCTTGGAGGAAAGAGATTGCAAATGCCTTAGAAGACTTTTCCCCGTTTTTGTTGAGTGGGGGATCATGAAGAGTTGAATCTCCAGTACTTCATACAGAGATATTAGATTCATTAAGCCTTTTGACAACAGTTATCCAGATGGTCCAAGCCCGACTTATCTGGTTAAACATTGAGG
The DNA here is from genome assembly GCA_020623665.1 of Calonectria multiphialidica. Taxonomy (NCBI): domain Eukaryota; kingdom Fungi; phylum Ascomycota; class Sordariomycetes; order Hypocreales; family Nectriaceae; genus Calonectria; species Calonectria multiphialidica. The sequence continues at coordinate 27,578 of JAHVYC010000104.1, forward strand.
GAATAATGGTCTATTGTGAGTCCTGGCATAGATTTGGGTACCGCAAAGGCTGGCATCCTCACCTGTCTTATCATCCATTTTAATTCAACTCTAAATTAGTGAGGTATTGAAGCTTGGGCTGGTCGTGTAGCTTTCGGACTTTATAGCCTCCTGCAATCCTCTAGCCGAGTACTAAATGGATCTTAATAAGGCAACACCCGCAATCCCAAACTAACGAAATGGAGGATAGTAAGGCACCTAGCCTGATCGCAAGGACCCCCTGCCCAATATTACAACCGAGAAACCACCGACCAATTCTGGCAAGGCATTTTTCTCAAGGCATACTTCCAACTCCCTTAGTGCTCTTTGGATGTTTAATCCTTCATCCGTGAGTACTCAAAGTGATGTATAGTAGACAACAAAGGAAGGCCAGCTAGGGAAAATATGGGATTTTTTTTTTAATATCTATGGTTCAAATGAAATTTCCAGGAGGTGATCCACCTCTCTCGAGCTCTCTCAACTCGACCAGACCAGCTTCGTCTGTATCACTATGGTAATGTCCAAATGTGTTTGGATGTGTTATCCGTGGCGAGGAGAAGCTGTAGCGGGATAAACTGGTCAAAACTTTACTCTTCTTCGAATCCGTACTCCTTGCCTGCCAATTTCCACTTGTGTTGTAACTTTGATCACTGGAGTTTCCAATGGTGCCGAATGTTTTGGAAAACATGTGAGCAAGGAACGTACGAACCGTTGGCAGGCATGCACAGATGACTCCAATGTCGATTTCCAGAACACTCCATATAGCAACTGGCATATAGTCCCACGTTGCATCTTGTGTGTTTGATGCAAACTTTATTACGTATCGGAAGCGCAGTATGCTCATAACGGTAACACTGTCCCGAGTTAGATACTTCCGAATATGAGGGTCGAGCCTTACTTACAATGTACCCAGAACAAACATGAGTCCAACTCCCAATTTCTTTTTCCAGTCAAGGTTCAAAGATCTAATCTGGAGTAGCGGGATAAGAAGCACGCACATATCCGCAAATATGGAGATTGCCGAATTTGATACCGACAGGGCGTTCAGATCTGCACATTTCCCTTTGTGCTCTCGATCCCACTGGTTCCAAAAATAGGAAAGGGGCTGGCACATGAAGATGATGAGGAAAATGTAGACCAGGCCGTACACGACGTTGAAGGCGATGGCTCCCCAGATGACGTATCGAATTGATTTAGCAGGAAATATCCGAAGATAGAATAGAAGAAGGGAAACCTTCATCAATGTGATTTCGGCGAAATATAACGAAGCCGAAACTTGAAAATATTTGAGAAAGGTAGTAATTTGTTCTGGGTTGATCGTCCACAGATCACGGCCTAGCCCGTTCCTGCATAGGCCATGGATACTGATGACTGTGCTGGCAATAATGAGGGCCATGGTGACAACTATCACCCAGTCATCAGCGCCAAGACCTATCAGTAATACTTGCTTTACGACAACTCGGTGTAATACGAATAGACTGGTGAGTACGAGTAACGAAATCGACAATATTTCGTATGAACGCGATTGATCTCGACGTGGAAATCCACAGGCTGACATTGTCAGATTCTGCGTAACTGGTCTTGGTAATCAGTATTAACCTCATACCAAACTATATGAGCGAGAGCAAAAACATACACAGCGCTTGTCTAACAGTACATTTGCTTTGTATGCAGTTTCCAACAATAGCGGCCATTGTCTGGTCATGACACAAGCATGTGTCATTCGTTGGTGCACATGTTGACTGAGGGGCTGCCGCGGTAAAGCAAGTTATCTAGTCTTCGTCAATAAATTTATTAATATCGCTAGTAGCAACTTATAAAACTCACAGCACAGTCGGGAAACTCAGGGAGCGCGCTCAAAAGCTTAGACTGCGCTTCGACAATAGGAACCAGCCCAAGGGCAGCTATCCAACACAACCTCCACCACTTCATTTTAAGCGATGCAGGGTATGATTAAACAAACGATACAGTCCGGAAAAAAGCAACAGCACACCAAGACAAAGGAGAATTATGACGGGAGAATAAATTATCATCTCACCTGGGTGTCGGCATTTGCCCATTCTTATTTTCATCAACCGGAGAGAGGGGTAAGACGCTAAAAACGTCCCTAATCATGAATTATCTCAAAACGGGAACATGATTACCAGTTGGGGAATGAGCTACTACGCGATGTATACGCTGGGCTGATGGCGTGGCGGGATCGACCGAGATGGACCAGCGACACTTTGACACTCGTCTGACTGCATCAGATTTGACGCTAATGATTAGAGTTTCCAGCGAAAACATCAGCACTATTCTGCATAGCCCCATTGTTGTCGTGCAGTGCCATATCGAGGCTTGATCAGTATAATGTCGTTACAAATGCGAGAATGTATCATTGCCGTAACCCCGCGTTTTGGAAACCAATTGATACTATCAATGTGATCAACGACCTGTCGATCGGTAATTTGATCTCATCGACACCCAGAGTTTTCCCCTGGTTCAACGCACGGCCCGCTTAACCTTTTTGACGAAGCGCTCGGCCCTGCACGGACGTGAATAGTGGGATTCTCGTCCGAAACTGAGGCCATTACTCATGTGGTCGCCATCTAAAAGGTCCATGCAAAAAAGTGGCGTTGCGGACGAACGACTCCGTAGGAGGTGATGTGTAATCTCCTATCGGAGACAACGTGTTTGAATTCTCCGATGGCGCAAATTAATGGCGTCTGCGTGTGCGTGATGACCAACATTATTGTACTATTTCGGGGGTCCTGTGCTGCAGGTCTTAGCCTGATGGAAATCAGGACCCCGGCCAGCATAATGATTCTGGGACTATATCATCTTTGGCTTGAGGGTTGCTGGATTTAGGACTTGTCACAGTTGGTTACATCAGAATCATGTACCAACCAGATGTTGGCTGACTAAGTTTTTCCAAAGTCATGCGACATCCTACCTGCTACTACACGTACACATCAAATTACAGGGACTGCTTTCAGCCGCAATACCCCCTCATGTCATCAGCAGAGACCAAAATCCCGCATCGAGGTTTTATCGACAAAGTCCCAAGTTCGGGCCAAATTTCAATCCATGGATAAAAGCTCGGGCGTAGTGAACGCAGCCCCCCCTGACGATAGAAACAATACCCTCGACGAGATTGCTAGGCGTCACGACAAGCCAATCCTTGCCCTTATGCTAGAGATCCAGAACAGTACGCTACTGGGGAAAAAAAGGTTGTCAATTATAGAAAATCTCGAGTGTCTCAGCCCCTCAGTAAATCGAAATGATATATTTACACGCCACTACATCAATGGTTTCGAATACCGGGATTTCGTTGCTCTATCTTACACCTGGAGCGCATCAAAAATGTATGAAGATACTTCACGCGGCCGCTACAAAATAGAAACACGAGATAAAATGCAATACTTTCCATCACCAGTTCGAAATTGTGTTTTCGACAGAGTCCTCAAGTACATGCGGAAGTTTGGGTTGGATCACTTGTGGATCGACAGGCACAGTATTCCTCAGAAAGATAGCAGTCAAAAGCGCAACGCCTTGCAGGCAATGGATCTGGTCTATAGGACTAGCAACCATCCTATTGCTTTGCTCGGAAGGCCTGTTGCTACTCTACCTGAATTAATGTGCTTAGCGAAGATCCTCAAGGGAGATTTCATCGCCTCTCAATCAACTCCACCACGATTCCGGTTTTCCGAAAATACAACTCGAGAGGAGGCCAGACTCGCACTTCTGTTGCTCAGAGATATAACAACCGATCTGTGGTGGACCAGAACATGGATATTCCAGGAGAGCTACCGTGCAGGAAAAGCGATGCATCTTCTCATACCTCATCCATCTACTTTAGAGCGGCAGAAACTAGACCTCTATGGGGAATCCTTCAGTGACATCGATGGGGAACTTTGCATCAATCTTGCCGCATTTACTTTCCAAGCTACACGCATATGTCTCGCATTTAAAAAGATCCCATCCATAACATTGGATGAAACACGGGCGATTGACCATATCTGTACTACAGCCGGTAGGTATACTGTTATTCTTGGCGAGCACGAATCAATGTCTCCGACCATAATAGAGGCTGTTGAAAGAAGAAATTCACAAGATCCTTGGGATAGTCTTGCAGTTGTCGCGAACTGCTGCCAGTACCCCATACGCCTCGACAGCGAGCAGTTGAAACAAAGACATAGCATGAGTCTTTCAATGTTAGTCATGGCATTACTGAATGGCGAGATTCTTTCTAATCTTGGTGTCCGTGGGTCACCCTCTCAAATGACTGTGTCGAACTTTTTGAAAGAGCAATCATTCAAAGGGTTTTACTCCCCCGCAGATCGGCAAAGTCTTTCTTTCAACAAAGGCTGCCGCTTTCCACACGTCCAACTCACAACGCACGGGATACTCACAACGGGGCATTTATGGAAGCTCGGCAGAGTAATTTATCCCCATCAAATTAAAAACCAAAAATTACGGGCAGCTATACCAGAAGGAAGACTTGAGTTGTGGAAACGAAGGCGACTCGCCCAATTAGCCAATTATTTACAATACCCTACTCTCAAGAGATCCCTCTTTGATTATCTTCGAAGAGATTCTGAGAACATTCGAAAACATTACTCTGATGAAACCTTCTCGGAGCGGTATATGAATTTGATGGCTTCAGAACTTGTTGATGCGATTAATAGTGGAGTGGCGCTGAGGCTGGGGCGCATCTGGAATCCCTCGGGCGAGGAAACTCCGTATAGAGCAATATTTATTAGCAACAACAAGGGAAGGCATTTAAGAGTGGGAAATGCGAGCGTGTTCGATCAACCAGAGGACCTAAGCTCTACATTCATTTTCACAGCTCTTCGCCCCGAAATGGAAGACTCTGAAGAGTTTGATGTAAACGATCTTGATCGCCATGTTTCGCTAGAAGTTCAGAGTACCGGAAACCTGGAATACGGTGGGAAGAGTTTTCCGCTCTTGTATACAAGGCGCTGGTGTCTCGGTTTGTGCTTCTTTCATGGTTGCAAAAGAGGAGAAGTCATTTTCCCCTGGCCTCTCGGGTTAGGAACGGACATGTCGACCTCAATTTAGACTATCCAACGAACTCGAACAGGCTCGGCTGATGAGCACAATCCTCATCTCATTTTGTTTCTTATTGTAGATGATACAGGTGTAACCTATATTCGTGTTAAATTCAATGCATTAAACATGGCAAGGGCCTTACCAGTTTTCCTTAACCCCTGATTGCCGAACAACCCCCCACTCTTTAGCCATCTCAGCAGCATCTATGGCCAGTGGAAGATTGAGATCTAAACCTAACTGGTACAGATATTCGATGGCGTACATTCTTTCGTGGGGGTTCGTGATGCAGCACTGGTAAACCACCATCAGTGGCCAGACCAATGTCCTCGCCGAAGGACTAAACTTTCTCCGTGGGCTGTCTGGTTCGGCAAAATCAGGCACACTGGCCAGAACATCTGTTGATAGGTCGGATAGGTTTTGTGCAGCCATTGATTGGAGGCTTTTTAAAATTTCGGATTCACATAACCATCCCTCGTCAGGTTCAGTGTCAACCGATTCCCCAGACTCGTCCATCTCCTCGACCGCTGACCAAATCAGTTCGTTGAGAAACATTCGTAGCATGCGGATCGCATTCCAAAACTTTGCCACCCGCAGACTTGGGTACCGATGCGCAATTGCAAGGACGGACCAAGATGGGATATCTGCCATCGGCCGGAGGGCGAAGCGCAGCTCGTCCTCAAGCCCCTCTATCAACAACAAGGCCTCTTGATCTAAACCCCAGGCTTCGCCGACGACTTCCACAGCAGGCATCACAGAAGACTTCTCTCTGAGACATGCGACGCCGTCAATAATTGACCCTATTCGCATGGCTGGATCGCTCTGGTCTAGAAATGGAGCTGCTTCCGCATGTAAGGCGATAAATTCGGCAGGGACAGATACCATGCGTTGAATACAGCTGGTTCGAATATTCGTTATTGTCTGTGAGAAAAGTTGGCTAGCAATTTGTGATTGAAATTGCCCCATCCCTCGTAGTCGCAACAGCTCCACGGCACCCAGTGTGTGTGCAGTCCAGCTTTCGGGGGACTGTCTGCCTCGGAAAGAGGTTGCTTCAAACAAGCCCAACAGGAGCACCGCCGCTAGAGTTTGGTCGAGTACGGAATCTTTTGGTGAAGCCAAGGCTGCATTTGTCTGAACAAGTGCACGTGTGTAGATGGTCCTGGCCGTTTTCATATGGTGTGAATCCCGGTGATGCAACGCCAGTGTTGCGAATGCCGCGGCATGAATAGCAGATGATAATGCTTCGGTTTCAGGGTAGTTTGTGTATAGACCCGGCAGGTATTTCTCGAACTGAGAAGTCGTGATGTACGCATTCATGAAATATGTCACCGCGACGGTTTCAAGATGCGGACGGGGAAACGAGGACAAGGTTGACAACTCCTGCGAGGATGACTCGGATTCACCAAAAGACCCAGACGTATCGCTAGACTTGCCCGCCTGAGTTGCTTCACCCTTTGGAGACTGTTTTATTTTGACTTGCCGAAGCTTCTCAGACACTCGCTTCGTCTCATCTCTCACTCGCAGTTTAGATGCGTCCCTGTAACCCGAACAGGTGATATTCTTGCGTATACATTGGGTGCATGCAGGCACGACTCTGTCGCACTAAAATGTTCGTGTTAGGCGAAAAGAATTGTTGGAAATATGACATGCTTGATAAAGACCATCTATTGAGCGACAGCCTTGACCCGGCCACATTCTTACCTTGCGTCTCCAAACCCGACAGGGCCCACAAGCGGTAGATGGTCGCCCACTGAAGACCATTTGAACGATGACTGAGTAGATGTCAAGGACGGCGCGTTCAGCCGCGTATTTCAAAAACCGATGCCAAGAATTCGAAATACCAAGTGAATGAGTGATGGTGTGAAAGATAAGGATTTTGTTGATCTTGTCCTGGTGCCTAAGCCACGTCCGAATCAAGGCTGAGCTAACCGATCAGCCACTACCGTGTGCCGTGTGCCGAGATCCCGAGTAGCGTGATAGCGCCTAAATTTCGTCTCCCCCAAAAAGGTATAGGCGTCACACGCCCGAGGAATCTTTGCAATCATTTGCTCTAGAGTTGGTCGGCTGCGTCCGATCGTGGTTTCGTCGCGGCTTGTCGGCAGCTCGAATACAGCATGCGCGGCGAGTGACACCATCCCCAGCTTACCCAACCGAAAAAATTCACCTCTTTATGCGACACCTGAGGTCCTGGTTCCCAGTCACTTTTTATCCACCAAGAATTGATTTTTGCCGCAATCCGCCCGGCGTTTACATCAACACCACCAATGTCTGTCCGGTCGCACCATGAATAGCTCAACCAAAGTTGATGATGTTGAGTGGCTTATTTGCGAGAATTTCGAATTGCCTGATATTTCGACAAGAATGGGACAGGCGTGCAGAGTAGGGGGAGAAGGAGCGAAAGGACCATAGAGCACAATAGCCCTCTGTCTCTTTCCATCATGCGCCAACCATAAAGTTGCACTTACAAATGCCAATAGCATTGTAAAAGGATCAAGTATCTTTCCATCTATAACTTTTCTTTTCTTGGGTTTTATTTCATTCGGGTTGTCTGTGTTCAAAGGATTGTTGCAGTGGTGACGACAAATGACATTCTGCCGAGCTTTTAGCATCTATATGATCTCGTTAATAACGTTTTGGAATCAAGGTAGTTGTATTTGCGCCACTTACACGCAGAGAGAATGCACAATGTTGCAAGTGTTTGTGGCGACAATCCGAGCAGTCCTGTTATTGTTGCAACCATCACCGCTGCGTATGGTTTGCCAGTGGTAATCGGTATTTCTGAAGAGCAAACGGTTATTCCAATGATGTCATTTTTCTCCAAAGAACCTCACCACAAGTCTCCATCGACCCATGGCGAGTTGAAACCCAAGTACTCCATGAGGGCAGAGGCGCAGCCAGCTGCCAAATGGCAATGCCGATGGAGATTGCGACTTGTCCTATGGGGAAACCCAAATTCGATTCACATTATATATGGATGGGATATTCGACGGAAAGATGGTGGATATCCCACAATTATACAAAGATCCAATTCGATATTTAAGTAAGTCAACACTGTGCATCCCATCCATACCATGACGTTGATTTTGGGATGCATTTTCGAGATGCTTTCCCAATACGGCTTGTTCTTCGACATGGCCTTTCTGGCTTGTCCGAAATTGGTGGACTAATCGACGCATGCTCTTAGTCACAGCAAAACTGCCCATTTTTCGTAGCCCAACATTCCACAAGACAACTTGACAAAACAATGCAAACTGGATCTAGGGTGGCGTCAATCAGCCCTTTGCCCTCGTTAGCGTCGAAATGCCCTCCAAAAGAAGCTTAGCGCGGCGGGAACCAGATTTGACCCAGGGGGCTGATGGTCGTCCCCACTCACCATCAGCCACGCATCGTCGCGAGTTTTGCTGGGCCATTGGTGATGGAGGATTCAGATCGAAATATATCCCCGTTTGAGAATAGATTCTGTTCAGCTGAATTAATTTGGTTGCCTCTCTTCGGAGTACAAGTATGAGTCGATTAATTGAATTGTTCCCAATCTTTCATTCTGATCAGCCAATTCACCTTTTCTAATTGATCGTTTCCCATCACCAAACACCCGACTTTTCCGTTCAAATCAACTTCACGATGGGGCTTGACGCACGAGGTGGTGTTTCTATCGTGGAACTCATCGTCTACATTCCTGCCTTAATCTTTGCGGTGACCATATGCGCTCGCCATGGGTTTTCCAGGGCTAGCGGTTGGATTTACACCATCATCCTATGCCTTGTCCGCATTATAGGTTCCATCTGCCAGCTTTTAACCTACTCCAATCACTCAAAAAATCTATTGCAAACCACTCTTATCATCGATTCCGTGGGGATTTCTCCCCTACTCCTGGCCACGCTGGGATTGTTATCTAGACTGTTCGTTTGGTCCCTGGATGTTGGTTAAACGTATCTCTCTCTAACTGACTTCTCACAGAGTTGACTGGATCAACAATGGGAGCAAACAAGTATTTACCATGAAGCATTTCCGTCTCATCCAACTCCTCATTGCGGTGGGGTTGATTCTTTCCATTGCCGGAGGTACCAGTGGGACAGTGACTGCTTCTGGCACGATCAAGACTGCTACCACAAGCAAAGTTGGGGTTATACTTTACATCATTGCCTTTGTCGCTATGGTGTTTATCCTCCTGGTGTCTTTTGGCTACCTCGGCTTGGTACCCGGCAATGAGCGAAGGGTCTCAACCGCCGTGGCCGTAGCCATACCTTTCATTGTTGTTCGACTCATCTACTCGGTCGTTGCAACCTTCCTCCACACCAAGACGTTTTCAATCGTTGGTGGAAACGTGGGAGTGCTTGTCGCAATGAGCGTCATTGAAGAATTTATCGTTGTGGCCGATTATCTGTTCTTGGGATTCCAGCTTCAGAAGCTAGAGGCTCATCAACGCGGAGAGTTGGCTAGTCGCGCTTGGAAGGACAAAGGAGGCCGGAAAAGCCACAGATCTCGTGCACACGATGGCAGTAATCAGCCACCTCTCGTCGGGTCCCAACCAGGTCCATCGAATGAGCAGAATGCCCACAACCTGCAACAGTATCCGCATCGAAGTTCATCGCCCAACCCGGGAGACAGAGTGTGAGATGAGCACAACCTCATTGGTGGCTCAATTGAAGCAGTCGCATGCCTAAGCTAGCAACTTTTGAAGATGGATAATTGATGTTTGCTTGATCAGGCAGCTAGATTTGGGATTCAGCCGATATCTGAGAGATATTTTCTTCTGTATAGAGAATGATGGAGGAGCCATGATAATAACGCTGGACATCCAAGCACAAATTGGCTCCAGCAACCTTTGATAGTGTATTAAGAATGCATACCTTTAGCCCCATTTTTTGCCTATGCTATTGCCCATTACAGTGAATTATCTATCCGACAGAGTAAAGGGTAATGGTAATGATTCTATTTTAACTTTGATCCATGCAATCCAGCTCGTGATTGGGTGTGATTTGGGAGCTAGGGGAACCAAATTGGGCCCTTTAGTGTCGCGCTATTGTTTTTTCCCCTGGCCAAAAATTTCTGGAACGCATCGCTAGTCAAATTTGTGAATCATAAAATACCAACCACGGATAATGTGGCAAATTGATCCTGTTGTCTTAATCTAAAGGAATGCATTTTGGAATGCCGTTTGATGAATTTGTCTTTGGCTGCCAGATCGCATGCTAGCCAGAGCGCCAGTGAAATAGCCAAAACCCGCCATACATTAAATCAAACAAGAGTGAGAATCCTACTTACTGCATTGCCGCTTTTGTACAAGCGCTAGATGGTAATCGCTACCTGGCCAGCATCATTCAGCCGTGGCGTCGATAGATTGCAGTTTCTTCGGGGACGGCCCTTGCCGAGAATCAATAGTTGGGAAAAAAACGCAGGGGTGCAGCACGCTTATATGTGGACTCCAATTCTCAGAGCATTGTTGAATTACCATTTTTTATTCCTTTCACCAGATCATTAATCTTTTTGCAATGCGTTGCTCTGTGGCGTTGGCGGCCCTGGTCGCGGGTGCCATTGATGCCGTGCTGGCGGGGCGTTGCAACATTCGCGGTTCATTGAGCGGGACACTCTCAAGCCCGGCGACGGATGCTCCGACCGGCACTGCAACGACTTCCAAGGCATTGAGTGCAACAGACCTAACCGAGATAACACAAAGCACAGCCGGCACCCCGACAATTTCCAGCTCACCGACAACAACCAGAGCGCCCGTCGTCGTGAGCAATGCCATTAGAGGTGGCAGCTTTGAAGGCTACAGCCCCGAATTCCGTAATGGCATCTACGGGTTCCAGAGTGAAGGTGAAGCCCGCCTCGTCAGCGGTCATGGCTACAAGGGATCCGGTAGCAAAGACGACAACTGTGTTGAAATGGAGGCCCGAAGCACAACTGCCAAGCGAGATGTGGACCAGTCCGCTGCGATTGAGCAGGAGCTCGAGAACTTGGACATCACGTCCGACTACACGGTTCACTTTTACTACCAGCTTTTGGAGAACGACATCGCCAACACTTGTAAAATTAATGTCTACTACAGGAATGACTTATTCACCGCCACCGACTACTTTCCTCTTGCTCAGCCAACTGACCCGACCCCGGAATGGCAGGTAGTGGTCCAGCAGGCCGCCGTGAAGACTTCGAGTGGGCTGTTGCGATTCGAGCTCAATTGCGTGAATGGAGGTCACGCATCAATCTACGTTGATCAAGTGTTTTTCTCCAACGGAGTCAACCCCGCAGACATTGACAACGTTTCCCTCCTGTTCACCTGGGATCAGTCAGCGCCAACTGCTGCGCCTCCCGACTCGACGTCCTCAACTTCTGTGGTTTCAATCACGACCGAGTCGACATCGACTCAGTCTACCTCGAGTTCAACCGTCTCCTCCACATCAATGACTACCACTGCATCAACAACGACCTCGACCACCTCTTCAGGCCCAACACCCACTGGAAACAAGTACTGTGCTTCTCTCAGTCCTACCAACATCGCAGACAAAGGATGTGGCATTCGACCTTATAACCCAAGCTCGGGATATAAGACAATCCACTCAACCGGAATAACGGTGGAGCAGTGTGCTGCCGTCTGCCTTGCAGACTCTGGGTGCCAGCAGTTCCAGTGGTTAGCTGGAAGTGTTTCTTGTGACAATATTTGCATCCTCCTGGAAACCAACCTTGGCACTGCGCAGGGTATTGCGGGCCCATACTATGCCTTCGACCGCTCTTGTATTCAGAGGGAAGAGTGCACTGTGCAGCCAGATGGTTCAATCTGTGTCAATGCTCTGGCAGACACACCTGCTGCGAGCTGCAATACCCAGATGGGTACCGTCAAGCCTTGTGCAGCTGCATTCTTGACTACCAGTGTTAGCATGGTGTGTGATAGCGGCAGGCAATGCCGTGACATTTGCGCTCAGCACAATGCCTGCAAGTCATACTCCATCAATTTTGCCGGCGGCTGCTCGCTGTACTCTGGCACCGTTTCGCAAATCGTCCAGCCCGGCTCTGGCCAATTATTTACTGATCTCAGCTGCAGTGAATGCGGTTCTTCCTCGATGGGATACTTCAACTATTTCTCCCAGATGGACGACTCTGACACAACAATGGTCAATAGCTGTTCCGCAGTCACGGCCACAAGCACTACACAATCTACCACCAGCACAGCCGTTCCGACAACTACTTCGACCACGTCGACCACGTCAACTACTTCAACCACCTCAGCCGCATCAACTACCTCAACCACGTCCACCACTTCCACCACATCAGCTGCACTACCCACAGGCACATGCGCCTTGACCAATGGTCAGGGTTGTTCACTAAAAACTTTCGCAGCAGCCGGAACTTACTGCAAGCAAGCAGGATACCCCATGGAGGACGCCTGGGCGGTCGGCCTGGACGTCTACCCGTTCCAAGGCTCCCCGGAGCAGTGCGCTGCCATCTGCGCCCAGACCAAAAGTTGCAAGTCGTCAGGGTTTGATTCGTCTCAGAAACCTTTCCATTGTTCCTTTATTGGGGCCACACTTGCACAAGCCCAATTCTCAGCATCAGGGGGGACCCAAATCTGGAGTGACCAGGCTTGCTGGGATTGTCCCACGTGTTCAGATGCCAAGTCCACTTCCACATCGATCATTTCTACATTGTCCACCTCTACGTCGTCTAGCACATCCTCAGCCCTGACCACCTTGGAAACTTCCACCAAGACAACCACATCACTTGAGTCCAGTACGTCATCCGGCTCCGCTCAACTGACCGAGACTGCCAATACCCCATCGACGGTGACATCGACAACTTCCACTCAGACTTCAACCACCAGTCAATCTCCAACATCCACATCTTGTGTTGCCACCGCGGCTCTTAGTGATGAGGTTACTTGTGGTCTACCCGGGGCGGCTGGGAACCAAGCCCAGTCCATGACACTGAGCAACTTTGTCATCAAACCAGTCGCCAACCTAGTCGCATGCGCCCAAATATGCCTGGAGCGAACGGACTGCTTAGGATTCAGTTATGCGAGTGATTCCAAAGTCTGTATCCCATACACCGGGGGGACTGATGCCTTGGGGCTGTCATATAGTTCCACGTCCAAGGTCAGGTTCTATGATGCAGGTTGCTTCGTCTGTGGGTAGCATATTGCCTCAAGATGACCGTCTGGCCAAGAAACCCTCCTTCACCACGTATTTGTAATTTAATTTAGATGTACCTTTACTAAGAATTAATGCCATGCTGCATCGGCCGTTCCGGGCTTTTTTCATTATCCTTTTATAGCCGATCAATCCTCGGGAAATATGCAGTGCCGCTCGTATTTTAAAACGCAGCTTTTCGCAAGCAAATTCGTAAACAGACAAGATCCCCGCGGCGGTATACTGGAAAGCGAAACAAGTCCGTCTATCTAAGTTGCTCTCCAATCAGAAGGGAGTAGAGCCGCCAGAAGATTGGAAGCAGAGATTGAAGGGCGGATGCGCTGTTTTAGCCAAGGTTGGGCTTGGCGTTTGAGATGTGGGTAAAGAAACAGGGCAACTCTGCGGCTCGTCGGTCTGTGACATACTGGCCAGGATCATCGGGTCCCATAATCACTAGCTACCCCACCTGGAACAAGCTTACAATGAGGCTTATGTTGGCAGTTCGGACGATTGCCTATCGCGTGGATGTTTTGCCAGGGTCTGAAACTATTTACATGGATAGTGGCCCAACATGTCACCCGAAACAAACTCTCTTCGCTCCACTCTCTTCGCGGGAAACGGTGAGAGGAGCGATGCTAAGACGGGAAAATCGAGTCCGCCAAACAAATTACTGCTCTCATACGCGTACCGTCCCTGCTTAATTTAAGCAATACATCAATAAATGCTCTGGATGCACCACTCTGGACGGTGTTGGATAGCATCAACCATTCCTTTCCTTGAGCTTCATTCGTTCTTTTTTTCATTCATTTCTTTTTCAACGGCTGTGCCGCAGGTCTTTACGATGCATAGATACGCCCTTCTTTCACTTTTGCCCGTGGTGCTGGGATGCGCCAACCCCGAGACCAATGAGTGTGCCTCATACATGGCCAACAATGCCGCCACAGCATCGGCCTTTTGCGCTACTTTTACTCAGAGCACTGTGACTGAGACAGCTGGTCTGCCTAGCTGGGCGAGCGCCTGCTCCTTCAAGCCCAAGCACATCTCTAAAGAGTGCTTGTGTCAATTTACCGCTGGCGGAAATGGCGCCGAGGCGACTGAGCCTGCTGCGACCAACGGCCCCGTGCAAACCCCGACTCCCGGTTCTACCTACGCCGCCACCACGCTGAATACCTTTGTGGTTTCTACTCCCAAGGCCTCATCTGCCTTTAGACCCTCATCCGTCGCGGCCGGCACCCCGGTGGCCAGCACCCCTGCAGCCACACCAACCAGTTCCACTGGAGGGTCCAGTGGCAATGGGACCGCGACCGATGGCGCTACATGCGGCTCTGCAGCTGTCGATGAGCTCACCGGATATGGTGACGGTACAACCGGCGGTGGCAGCGGAGCTGGTACTACTGTGACTTCATGCTCGGAGCTTACCTCTGCCGCTGCCGCCGGAGGTGTCATTACCATCTCCGGAAGCTTGAGCGGCTGTGATATTGTGGAGCTTGCCAGTGACACCACCGTCATCGGAGCCGGTTCTGGTGCCAGTAAGTTGTTCTGTGATTCAACGAAGACCAGATGCTAACAAATACAGGCCTCACTGGCAGTGGCTTCCGCCTCAAGGATGTCACCAACGTCATCATCCGCAACCTCAAGTTGAACAACCCACCAGAGGGCAAGGATCTCATCGATGTCGAGTCCTCCACTTACGTTTGGGTCGACCACTGTGAGCTTTTTGCCGAGGGCATCACCGGCGACAAGGACTTTTACGACGGCATGTTTGACCTCAAGCGCGGTTCCGACTTTGTCACTGTCAGCTGGACCAAGTTCTCCGACCACTGGAAGGCTTCCCTGGTCGGCCACTCGGACAGCAACGGCGATCAGGACACCGGCCACCTCCGTGTCACCTACCACCACAACTACTGGACCAATGTCAACAGCCGGTGCCCCTCGGTTCGCTTCGGCACCGCCCATATCTACAGCAGCTGCTATGAGGATATCCCCACCTCGGGCATCAACTCTCGCATGGGCGCCAAGGTTCTTGTTGAGCAGTGCGCTTTCAGCTCTGTCCAGCGTGCCATCATCACAAACCTGGACAGCGAAGAGGATGGCTACGCCGTTTCGCGCGACAATATTTTTACTGACAGTGATGTTTCCATTACTCAGGAGTCGGAATTTACTCCTCCCTATGACTACACGTAAGTTTCCTTTGGTGGTCTCGGATAGTCTGATAACTAACCTGCAATAGAACTGACCCTGCATCTTGCATCTGCGACCTGGTCAAGTCTAAGGCTGGCACTGGTGTTATTTCGGTGTAAAGTCGAGGATGCAATCTTGTATATAGTTGAATGACGAAAATCGCACATGCTCCTAGAAATCTCCAAAATGTCCTCTAATACACTTGGCTGGCGTGCGTTTTTTTTTCTGCTTCTATTAGCCGTTGACTCGCTGCAACTTGCTATGCACCACCTCCGACGAATCTATCCCATCATGGAATCTATGGCTTTCGGATCGATATTTTGCCCTTTGATTTAATGGGTTAGGTGGGTGTTTACCAAGGTAGACTGTGAATGCATCATCTCCCTACTAACGCTACGGCTCTTAATTACTTCAGTTGTGCTCATTGACTGGATACCCTGATCGGTGAATACTACTTTTTTTCTGAGGGCAAATTAATCTATGCAGGCAGGTTTATTCCAGCGTTGAAGTGGGCGGTGTATACTTGTCATTTTGACTGACGGGGGCAAATGACGAGGCTCATGCCCGAATTTAAGCCAGAGTTTACCAAGCCAAAGTCCATCAAGAAAACATCTTCAGAAGATATTACATAGAAACAAACTGAATTAATGGATAAATCTGCCTTGGCCCATATTTAGGCTTCACATAGTCAATTTAATCATCTATGAAAGAAAAGGTACACCGAAAGTGGCGGAGTCTAGTTGTCTTGAACGCCACCCGTCCATAACTCCTGCTCAACTGGGGAGGGAGCCCAAATGTGGCTTGATGCATGGCCTTATGTGTTGTCGGCAGATGATTGGTACCCCAGTAGCTCACAATGGCGCAGGCTCAGCCTCGATGTCAGCCAGTGATCAGGCTGAGAGTAGAAAACCCCGCTTCTCTAGGCAAAGGACTTCAACCTTTCATTTCATCACAGTGAGGTGTCACGTCTATTACAAAAATATCTCGACCTCTAACAGCCTATTTTGCGAATCGGTGTCATGGACCCCATTTCGGGCATTATCGCCGTGCTCCAGGCCGCGGCAGATGGCAAGCATATGGTTGATCTGATCAGGACGCTGCCAGAAGTACAAAAGGACTTTGAAGAGTTCCAAAGAGACGTAAGCTCTTTCAAGCACTCCATACCAAGACTGGCGACAAGAGCAGTCAAAGTCTGATACCTTCCGCGCAGTTGAAGATGATTGAGGCTATCCACAATCGAATCTCACAATATGCTTGCTACAATAGTATGAGACCAGTGGTTGAAAAGCCACTTTCTGAACTACTAAGAGAATTCCGGGATATCGAGAGCCAGTGCCTGCGCGAGTCAAAAGATGGCGAGAAATCTAAAATGCGGAGACTTAAATGGATCGGCAAGGAAGGCAAGATACGAAAGCTACAGGAAAAGTCTGCAAAGGTCAAGGGTGATTTAGTCCTTGCATTAAATCTGGAGCAAAGCAATATGATGGCAGAGTTTGTTGATCCCAGTCAGCATAGCAGAAGCAATGACTAACCTGAGATAGATTCACTCTCTTCAGCAAACTCATAGAGGGTGTGCTGATTCCGAAGTTAGAATCTTCCCAACAACCCAGGCATATAATAGAAATAACAAGTAATTCAAGAATAGTCGGAGAGTTGGCGGATTGCGAGATATCTAAAGACAGCAACAACTCTAGCCATCAAATTGAGCAATTACAAGCATGGCAAGAATCGCAAGTTGGTCACTCTTTGAGCAAGAAGGAACTGTACGACGCTAAGCCTTTCACGGGGAGTAACCGAGGAGCGTGGGATGACATAGGTCCCATGGCGTTGAACAGTTGCTCACCCGAATGTCAGTGTCAATGTCACTTCCGTCGGGATCATTTTGGCACAACTCAATGGGTGGAGCATCTGGCGGGTGCTTTGCTCTTAAGCTATTGCGGACTTCCGTGGCTAGGAACTGCAAAATGCAATCCAGAGTGCAAAGGCAGTATGGATAATTACTTCAAGGTGGAATGGCAGCCGCCTGAGTGGCTCAGTCGAACATTACCCAAAGTCAACTTGAGCTGGTCGCTGCGGCCGCCGCGAGTTCTTGCAACAAATGACGACGTGTGGCATATTATGAATAATCCACGCGAAGATTTGATTTGTTTTATGCGATCAGAGTTTTACTACTTTCCTGATGAGCAAGATTATTTAGGTGAAGGGCTGCTGAAGGTAAGTTTATAAAACGCCAATACCGGTAAATGGTTTTTGTTAATTTTATTGTAAAAGTATGCCATGCATTTTAGCGCATGGGACTTTATAGAGCTTTTGCTACAGGTATGGGATGCGTTGCTGCGCAAGCAAGCGCTTCCCAGGTAAACACAAATCTCAATGAACTAGGCGAAATATACTAAAGGATGGTAGGAATGTTTTCTTTTTCGCGAACCATCAGCTTGAAACATGGAGTCTAAATGAACGAGAAGCTGTTTTAGTGAGAAGATTGAAGGAACTTGCCGACGATGGGAGCGAGTGGAGACGCACGAGGGTGCATGAGGCGGTTGTGCGGGGAGAAGGGATTGAGGAGGCGGTGCGTCAACAGCCGTGGGCACTGAATGAATTGGACCACACGGGGAATGCACCTATCCATATCGCTATCGGACAAGGCCAAATCGAAGCCTTAGAGGCTTTGATAGGTGCCAAAGCTAACATAAACCAGAAGAATTGGCTAAGCCAGACTCCGCTAATGCGTGTTGTCGACTTCAACAATCTGGAGGCTGTAAAATGTCTTCTGAGCGCCGGGTGCCAAGTCAATGCCAAAGATAGCGAAGGCAGAACGGCATTGCATTATGCCGTCAGAAATTCCTCGCCTGATGTCGTCTCCGAGTTCCTCAGGGCAGGTGCACTCCCAAATGTGCGGGACAAAATGGGCCGCGCGCCACTGCACGACCTTGCGATGTGTCAGAAGAGCGAGCCAAAGCTCAATCAGACCCTGCGCCTACTACTGATAGCAAAAGCTGATGTTGAAGCACGGGATAGGCTTGGAAATACCCCACTGCATAAAGCCGTGATAGAAAGCAACCTTTCTGCTGTCCGCTGCCTGGTCCAGACTGGCGCATCTTTGCATGCAGTCGATAACTACAAAGAAAACATACTGCATTTGGCTGGCTCTCACTCGAATGTCCAAATTTTGAACTATCTCACGGATCAGAATATGCTGGGCATCAACCATCAACAAACCAATACGAACGGAGATTCACCGTGGGACCTGTTTCTTAAGACACGACAGTCGCCTACTTGGACCTTGGGGCAGATGCGAAAGCCTACCCGTATGGAAGAATATGCATTTGTCAAGTTATACCGGGAAATCAGGAACCAAAACCTTCAAAGCTGGATCACATCATTACGGGAGGTGGCTCGGTTCATTGACACAAGGGTCGATTCTTCAGCATTCCACGTGTTACGCCCACTCATCAAGAAAATGGAGGACTGGGATAAGGAGGATCTGCTCTTCGTTTTTCTTGATATTCAACAAGAAATTAATAATGGGAACTGGGAGGCCGCCAAAAGTATTGTTGACAACACAATGTTTGATTTGGCGGTAGAGATGGACACGTCCCCTTGGGAACAGCAGTCTTTGGGGGGGTTTAATTCTGATTGGGAGGAAGTCGCGCAAAGTGACACCACTGATGAATCTCAAAGCGAGGTATTTAAAGGTGATAGTGTATAGAGAATAATGCTCCATAGATATGGAAAGTGCGCCTTTTTATATTTATAGGGTCTAATAAAATACCTTATCTAATATCTTACTCACTACTGTCCTACCCTTTAAAATAAAGATATAATATATTCATATATCTATTTCGTTAAACTATATTGATCCACCGAATTGCTTCCGAGATACTGCTGTCGATCAGAGTACTCATGGCCGACCACAGTTTATCAGTGCCCTCCCATATCATAGCTGGGCCCAGAAGTACATACGTATCTCGAGAAGCGGATTCTTTGCGTAATACAAATGCACAGTTGTCCCTCGACAAAACCCACACTTCATCACCAGGTTGCGCACGGCTGACAGTAGTGACAGTTAGATTTAACAGTAGTGGCTTTGCATGGAACTTCCGCCATGGCTTGTACGTCTCCAGTGCAACGCTTCCTAGTGTCATGGCGAGTACCCCTTGAAGCTTAAGAGTCTTTCCACTCTCATCAAATGAATAATTTACTGGAATTTCTGAATTGCTGGGGTCCTCGCCCCTCGCAGGTAGCCCAATACCGCGAAGAATTTGTGCATGATTTTCGTGTTGGACAGCAGCCCAATTGGGTACCCAAGACGGGAGGACATCGTCGCCCGATGCCAGGGGTCGATCTCCCGCCCCGGCGCCTGCATCGAAGAGAAAGCTAAGCGACTTCTCGGTTTGCAAAATACTGCGTGCGGCGTCTGTGAGCGTATCATTGATAGAGTATTTGGCTGTATAGTTGGCGACGATGCCATGGTCTGGCGAGGTAAGCCCCATGAAAGCGTACACCTTGTCTTTTGGTTGGGAAGTTTGACAGTTGCGAGCATGCTTCATCAACTGGGAGAGAGGTATGCTGCCTGACCAGAGTCGCTTGCTCTCCATTACAAAGAGAACACGCGATCTAGCCGTCGTTTTTACCTGCCCTAATTGAGCAAGATGCTGTTTAGCTTCCGCCTCAGCATTGTCCGACATCTCAGGCCACAGGCAACAGCAGAGCAAAAGGTAGCTGATCAAGTAGACACATTTTTTACTGGCACAACAGGCAATCAAGCCGCAGTTTCTACAGCAATTCTCGCAGGCGTCTGTACAGCAGCTACAGCAGTCGTCGCAGCAGTCATCGCAACAATCTGAACAGCAATCGTCACAACCGTCCTCACAGCAGCTGATGCTGTCGTCGTCGGAGTCGTTGAAGCATTCATTGTGGTTTTCAGGGATGGCTGCGCAGTTCTCGGCTCTCTGGAGGCGATTCTCGCAGTTATTACGGTGTGTATCCAGGTCGAAAGAGAGAAACAGCCGTAGCAGGGGCGCAAGAGTGTCCCACTGGACACAGTCGTCCTCGGAGAAGATAAAGTATGCTCTTGTGGCCAGTATGAATTCTTGATACACCCACGCTCTTTGCCACCATGGATGCCTAATGATTTCGCACGCTACCCTCCATGTCGGAGCCGGATTCGCAAAGCTTGCGTGGGGGTCCTCGGGAGCGTATTTGTCAATCACTGGTACGGCTCTCATGGCTTCGGGCGGAATGTAAGGTTGGTCTCGAGGTTTGATATTTTGGAGCCACCGAATGCAACCTTTGACATTGCCGTCGACAGGCATAGACACAAATACTTGGTCGGCTCGGCGATAAATTTCCCTCATAAAGGCCACTTGGCGGGCCCTTTCCTCTGGGTCATTCTGGTTGATACAGATCTGGTCTGTCCACAGGACCAGGGGCGTTCCAGATTGTTCCCGCTTCCAGAAACTGATTGTATTTATTATCGCCTTTTCCAGGTTTGCAAAAGCGTTGAACCAGTGGTCGTTGATGGAAAGCCTCTTTGTGTCTTTGGGATCCCCGGCAAAGTACGATATGGCTGAATAGCTTGGAGCACGTCCCAGCGGCACATTAGACACCAGCCTGTGGCGACCCGCACCGGTTGTGTCTATTTCGAGCAGCCTAATCTCGTCTCTCTGTCTGTTCAGCTCGGGATACGAAAACTCCGAGTAGAAATCATCGTTCCGCGGAGTATGAAACGTCCCATATTGTTTCGGCGTTGCCATCGAATCGATCGCCGGTCGCAGGCTGCGTTTAATGGGCGCTCGCTTCGTCGGCTTGGACCCACAGGTCCGAGAGAGTTGCTCCGCTTGCCTCTCTACGGGTGTAACGGCGGCGCTCTCGAGTTATCGACGAGGAGCTCGGTGCTCACGGGTGCGGTGTCGTATTGAATCTCGTATCATTTCGGAATTCGCATAAATAAACAAAGGAATTCAGCCTCGCCAGGAGCCTGCTCTTGCGAAGCGCCACGCTGAGTCTTGGTTGCCTCCCCTGTGTACCTTTTCCGAGGTTACGCCGAGCGCGTATGCCTCACCATGCGAGAAGCGGCTTATCTTGACCCAGATAAGTAGATAGCCACTTATGCCAAGTCAACTATGCGGATAATGGAAGCATTTCGTCTTTTCCCAGCTGCCGCGGATGTCGGTCTCCACTTGTTAGAGAAAATGTAGGTTGGAATGGAAACAATAGCGAACGGACGTGAGGTGTCGCGCCGCTCTCAACCACAATTGAGGGCTCCGTAGAACATTACAGGAGATCACAACCATTGTACTATATTGTGGTTAAAAAGGAGAATTAATTCCTCCATGGTATAGTAACCTTTAGAAAACGTATTTGTGAGGTCAATTACATCTCAAGCTGGCATCGGCATCTTTGAAACCTATTTACATATTTTGCGCAGCAATGTAGCCAAAAGTCATGCCGGGCCCAAGGGTCCCACCAGACCCAGGGTACCTCGAGCCAAACACATTCGCTGCGGTATTTCCTGCAGCATAAAGTCCCTTGATAAAAGACCCGTCCTTCTTCAAAACTCTTCCATATTCGTCGGTGAGTAAGCCGCCCTTGGTGCCAATATCCCCGGGGTATACCTTTACCGCGTAATAGGGAGACTTCTCGATCGTACCCAAGTTTGAGTTTGGTTTGTGGCTTGGGTCGCTGAAGACTTTATTGTACGGGTTGAGGCCGCGATTAAAGTCTTCGTCGACACCCTTCTCTGCAAACCCGTTGAATCTCATTACTGTTTCCTTCAGTTGAGTTGCATCTACGCCAATATTCGCCGCGAGCTCGTCAAGAGAGGTAGCCTTACACAATAATCCGCTTTCTATGGCTGAATTGGGGGTGATTCCTGGTAGAAGACGACCCAACATGTACTTCTTGCGATGGCGGCTATCGAGTACAAGCCAAGAGTGAATTGCAGGAGTTTCGCTGTTCCTTGAAAGCATATGGTCGCCGGCATCGCAGTAGCATTCAGACTCGTTGAAATAACGCCTCCCTGACTGGTCGACAATAATTGAATGGGGTAGTGAGCGGGCATAAACGTCTATGGCTGGCTTCCCATTGTCCAGAAAGCAGGGCATCCACCAGGCATGCTCCATGAGAGCTACTTCAGCCCCGGCGTTAACACCAGCACGGATCGCGTCGCCTTTATCCTCCGGAGCAGTAGCGGACCATCTGTCGCTGCTTGGTTGACGGAGAAATTGGTCTCTCATAACAGGGTTTTTGGAGAAACCACCAGCAGCAAGGATGACGCCTCTTTCCGCCCGGATTGTGATGTTGTTCCCACCTTGTCGTACGACCGCCCCGGTGACCTCGCCAGTAGTATTCGTGAGAATTTCAGAAAGTCCTGATCCAACCCAAAACTGGGTTCCAGATCGCAAGTTGAGATGAAGCAATTGGGCAATCAGGCTGAGACCCATTCCCACCAGCTTCTTTCCACGCACCATATTCCAGAGTGTTCTGAATACGGCGACATGGGTGCCTCTGGTGAAGTCCCGCATGCTAGATCCGAGACGGAACAGGGATCGAGCTTCGACTGCAGACATAGTAGGCTGCCAATCTGGAGGTCTGCGTAATTTTTGCTGCCATTCTGGTCTCAGGTTGTTGAGATCGAAGAAACCAGCACCCAGACCTCTGCTCGTAGTGCAGGCACCTGGCTCAAGGGAATGATAATCCGGATAAGGGTTATCGAGAATCCACTTGAGACCTTGGTCCTTGAGGAACTTGGCCATCCTGGGACTTTGTCGTATGTAGGAGGCTCTTCTTTCCGGGCTGCTGGCCGGGCTTCCTTCTTTGATAATGGCGTTTAGGTAAGTTGCGGCATCCTCAGGAGAGTCCTTGATGCCGTGCTGCGGCTGGAGGTGGTTACAGGGGACCCAAACCCCACCGCCAGAGTAAGCTGTAGTTCCGCCAATCTTATCTGACTTTTCCACGACGAGAGTTTCCAAACCCCGGGTGCGGCTGCGAAGGGCAGCAGTGAGTGCTGCAGCACCTGAGCCAACCACTAAAACATCGGTAGTATAGCTGAAAACATCAACCTTATATCCGACTTGTTGCATTAAGACATCTGAAGAATACAATGAAGGGCTTGACTTTTCTCAGTACCTTGATCCTCACAGTGTCAGGATGGCCTACATATAACTGGATCTCTAGGCAGGCAAAAAAGTTAATTCTTCATTACCTCATTAGTATTTTCTATTTAGCTTTATGAACAGAGGGATATAAAAGAGCACTCTTCCTCCACCTGACTCAATCCATTATCTCCCTTCAAACACATTATAAAAAAATATGATCTCTTATCCTTGCATCGCATTTCGGATTCATAAGAAGCTTATGGTTTCTCGCCTCCGGACGTTTGCGACGACCATGAGTATTATGGCGTTGAAATCCAACAAATCAAACTATATCATCACTCCAGCCAAAGTCCCTACGCACCAAACAAAGGAGTCTAGAATTGTCCAAAAGGCCACCCAAGTCAAAGATACGGACTTTGCACGAATAGATGCCGAAGTTTTCAAAAGGATGGCTGCCGGCGGACCATATACGAGTTGGGAACTCGGTATGTAATGATACCCCGAGCCTTGAATGCAAATAATTAATAATCTAGAACTTATCCGCAATTCAAAGCCTGTAAGTGTGGTTGTTGCTATGAGATCAGTAGAGGAGTATGAACAAGAACGGGATCAGGAAGAAGATGAGGCGGCTGATGTCAACGAGACAGCCAGGAATGATGCTCATACGTTTGAAAAGGGCAATGTAGATGACAACATAAATAACTCTAAGTAGCGTGGATTTATTCCATAAATGGAAGTTTATTGCATTAAATGCTACAAAAAAGGTTCTTCTTTGGGAAAGCGCAATAGTTACATTTATACAACAAGTACATTGTCGCTCTTTCCAGTTTTAACAAGACCGTGAACCAACCACGTGAAAAATTGTCATCCGACAAACTCACATTCTGCATCCCCCATACTTGAATGAATTCTGCTGTCTCCTGGTCATTCTCTCTCCGAAAACATGACGACAAGCCTGATGCAAGTTGCTGACAAGGCCTGGAGACAGGCCTTCGTCAATGGGCCATACACATCATTTAAGATGGTGGATTTCATACGAAAGCAGGGCGAATTGTCGTACAGAGACCTAGTCAAAGCACCAAAGCGTATGCGTGAAGTCAAGCTCGACGCCTTTAATAACAAAGACATAAATGGAATTCTCAGACCTATCTGGGCATCTAATACTGGCCGTTGCACATCATTTGCATTGAAGGTCACCTCAGAGCTAGAGAAGCAGCATAGGGGTACCTTCAAGTTTGAGTCGTATGATCTTGGAGGCCACCGAATTGCACGATGCTCCAAGACAGGAATCGTAATTGATTCTAGCTCAAGTCATGGCGCCTTTGCTTTGCCACCTGGAGAATGGATAGGCTGCCCTCAAACTACTCGACAATAGAACTGGACAGGTGGCGTGAGCAAGTTTATTTCAGAAACCGGTCGCATTGTAAGTCAGGAAACCCTTTCTTATATACCAATATATTAATTTAACAATAGCAATCATCATCAACTGTCATATCGCCAGAGCAGGCTCTTTCTCTTTGTCTAGCTGATGTCGCCAAGCGGGCTACTATACTCACCCTCTTTCGGTACAAGTAGTATTCATAAGTATATGAAAATCATTATTCTTAACTTTTTCAATAGGTCCTTTCAACAGAATACGTCAACATACCATGGAATGGTATCTTGGGCTGTGAAGAAAAAGCGGATTGAATTAACTACTCATAGCCATATGGCGAGCAAGTTCTTTATATCTTGGGGCCATCATGGGGATGAAAATAGCGATAAAGAATGTCGTGAAAGGTTTAACACTTTTCTCTGCAACTCATGTGGACCCCATTGGAAGGGCCAATGGCACGCTGATGATATCAACCAGTTTCACGACGAATTGTGGAAGGCTATGAATCAAGTATACGGATACCCAATTTGGAGTGAACAAACGGCCTAGATTACTACCATCGTTATATGGAAGTCAGGGGTTGCATAGTTGTTCGAACAAGAGATAAATATTTGGGTAATGCTCGCTGGGAATGTCGGCTCGCTAGAAAACATCATTAGAGAGAACTTAGCGCCTGACATGCGGAAGAGCTTGCATTCTTTCGGCCAGCATTGGGCCAGATACTTACGCGTGTTGGAGGAAAAGAGCCCCGGGAGGCATGGTCTAGACCGAATTGACAACATTTTAAGAATGGAATTGGGTGGCCAACATACAATAGAGGACTCCCTTCGAGTCGAGAATGAATACAATCAGCATTCAAGCTCGCCACTACTACCATTTCTTGCATTCAATCTTTCTTCCAAAACTCGGCGATGGCTCCATTCTCAGGCAAAGTCGTTGCTGTCACGGGTACGTTGATATGACCATTAGTTCAAGAACACTTTTCCCACATGGTGCTGACTTTGTACCAACATAGGCGCCGCATCCGGCATCGGATTCAAGATCTGCAAGAAGCTCCTATCTCAAGGGGCGACCTTATCCATAGCTGACATTGACGAGACCAGCCTGCAGTCTGCTGCTACCCAGCTGAGAGATCTTGGCGGACAAGGCGCCACAGTACTGTCCACTCGACTAGACGTCACAAAAAGTCCCGAGGTTGATGCATGGGTCAAAAGGACGGTTTTGGAGCTCGGCGGCCTGCACGGCGCCGCAAACTTTGCAGGCGTCGTCAATGAGAAGATGGGCGCTGAAGACCTGGTCCAGTCAGATGATGTTTCCTATGACTTTGTCATGGATGTTAACTTGCGCGGTGTCTTCCACTGCATGCGGGCTGAGCTGAAGCACATGCAGCCTGGTGCTGCGCTTGTCAACGCATCCAGCGCTTCGGGACTAATTGGATTTGCCGGTGGCGCTTCTTACACGGCCAGCAAGCACGCGGTAGCGGGTTTCACGAGGGCCGCTGCCAAGGAAGTAGGCCTGAGGAATATCAGGGTCAATGCTGTAGCTCCGTGAGAGATTCCTGTCCCACTTTCAGTAATTACGACTGACCCTGCAATGATAGGGGATATATCCTCATCCCCATGTCGGCCAAGTCGGCTCGAGCCATGAATCTTGCGCCTGATGATATGGGACCAGTCAAGGCAACTGCCCTTCACAGGCCCGGAGAGGCCTACGAAGTTGCCAACCTCACTGTGTTTTTGCTAAGCGATGAGGCTTCCTATATGACTGGAACTGTTGTTTCGATTGACGGGGGCTTGGTCTGCCAGTTTATACAAGCTGACCCTATCCTTCACTGGTTTCCTGCGTCTGCCTATTTTCTATTAGAACTGTATTTAGTCTCACTTATATGTTGTATTCAATTGTTTATGAAATGAAAGCAACCTCTTACACCACCAAGGCCGTCAGGTCAGACTTTTGCAAAATCTATGACCAAGGGATGCGGAGGTCAATTCTGTTGGCTCTTATAAAGATCTACCTTCATTTCCGCCGTGAATTAATCGGGCATTTTGTACAAGATTATTTCTTCCATCGCGACGGCGTGTAAGGCATTTTAAAAAGCATATATGACCATGCAGAGAAATATTTCTAAAGTCAAAACTCCGTTTTTGTGGCTATGGTTTGCTTCTATGGTTCCCAAGCCCACCGTCTCCGCCCTAATCGTACAAAACTCTCAAAATTCCGATCAAAACTCAATCATCCAGCTGATCAGGTTCACCTGTCTTCGCCAAAGCAAAAATCGAATGCATTTCCATCCATGTATCGGGCGACTTTGACAAACAAACAATCCCTGTGTTTGTCGATAGAGCAAACCAGTTTTGGCATGGCCCGCGCCTTCGTACCTCGCGCAGACACGTCTCGAATGCAATGCCACTCTGAAGGCCCCGCGGCGAGAAATTCGTCGAATTTTGGTTTGGATTCTGGGCAGAAAACTGTTCCAATACTCCCAACTAGCCTGTCCCTCGAAAAGGTGCCCGCCGGAGCAGGTACCGCGGGGATTCGGCGGATCCGCCTCGCCTCTTCAAGCATCATCATGATCACTTGGAGGGGGTGGATTGGCATTAAGCCCCCCTGTGTCGTTGTATATTGGAGTACGTCGGAATCTTCGGGAGGCATAATCATGTCGAGGAACGATACCATGGCTTGAACACAATCCCGATGGATCTCGCTGATGAGGTCGCCACTGGTAGGCTGGAGTGCCTCCGAACGGGCGTCGTCCACGGCTTGGATAACACGGCGGATGAGATCCTGGTTGTCGGTCTTAGTGGCAGTCCCGATTGCTAATTTGTCAAAATCGACTGCAAGTTGTTGGTCGGGCGACTCAGTAGATCGCCTGGGGTGGTGTTAACGTACAAGGCGCAATGCATCAAGGACACTTACTGAGCAGTATGGGCAGCACTGATTTCTTCAGCCTTGTCGATGGGTTTGGGAATCGTGCCTTCAATTTCATAAACATCTTGTCGCTCATGGTATGAATCTGCTTTGCTGAAAGACGTCCCAGTCTCGGTGCTCGCTTGCTTAGTCTCGTTGACGATCTTGGCGGTGAGGTCTTGAACCTCGTTGGCAGCGGCTCCATCGCGTGGATCAGACTCCATCCTAGCGCAAGTTTCTTTGAGGTGCTCCATATTCGATACCAGTTGTGAAATATGTCGAGGTTGAGTGATGATGCGGGAGAAAGTTGCAGCATTGGTTGAAAGGGGAGGAAGCAAGTAAGCCGACAAATATTGACAACAGACGGCAGGCACCTAGAACCCTACAAACTACAGCGACTGCTCTTCCACGAGAAATAAAAAGAAGTCCCCTCACAATTTTTGCCCGCATTAAGACTTTCGCCATTGGAACCTCTTGTTGCAGGAAGCGAGAAACAAATCATAGCGAAACTCGTCGACTGGAAGCTACAATTTGTGCGCGTCTATTCATGATTTGCATTGCGCCTATTTCTACCATTTTGACTTCCTGATCCCAAAGAATCCTCCTGTAATATTTCGCATCAAAATCTACGAAAAGAATCCTTAACAATGGGCATCTCATCGAGCATCCCCGCAATATTGTGAAGCTCGCCGTGAAATGCGTCAATGGCGACCACAACGCCAACCGAACACAAGCCAGTTTTGTCCATCGCCTTGAAATATTTTTATTCAGTCTTGTCCGAATTTTTCCAGCCTTATCCACCCCCCCTGGCATGGTCAATTATGCACCAGGCGCAGACTGCATTCCATACCCTTAATCTTCTTCAAAATCACTCACAGGCATCTACAAAGAAGGCAACCACTACTACGGCCATGCCTACAAGACATTATTATGTCATCTTTTCCATTCTTGATGATTTTCTATTGACTAAATTAGTCAAAGTCCGGCAAAAACCACCAAACTTTGGTGGGCTGCTATAGGTTGTCGCGATTTCCACCGTGGAGCACATGTCTGCCCTTGGT
The DNA here is from genome assembly GCA_020623665.1 of Calonectria multiphialidica. Lineage (NCBI taxonomy): Eukaryota > Fungi > Ascomycota > Sordariomycetes > Hypocreales > Nectriaceae > Calonectria > Calonectria multiphialidica. Next base: position 56,388 of record JAHVYC010000104.1, read on the forward strand.
GGAGCAGAACCTCCACAAAAACGACAGCCTTTCCCACAACTCTGAGAGGCTCATGAGGTTGAATTTGGCACTACTCATTCTATCGGCCGCGTGGCCTAATGGCTAAGGCGTCAGATTTCGGTCTGTTTCGATTCTCTGAAGATTCCAGGTTAGTACATCTCCGTTCAATAGAATCAACATCATTTAACACCAGAAAGGTTCGACTCCTGGCGTGGTCGCTTCACCTTATTTTTTCCTTTTTTTTTAGGGCCCTGCTGGTCAGCATCCCTACTTAGCTGATAAGTATTCCCAAAAGCAGCCAAGTTTTTGATGATTTTAGACGTACATTCACATTCACCATATTGTGCTGAAACTAGCATTGCCCTCGCCCAGACAGCCAGGCAATGCCAAGGTAGGACTCCCCCTACAGCTGGACCAAAGAAGAAAGGTGCGCTATGATTGGGCTCTAGTGGACGCATTGTGCTTAAAATTAACCCTAAAAGCATACTTGCGCGCATGGCTGCAAATAGTCAGGGGCTATCAGTAAATAACACAGTCAAATTCCTTCTTCCAGCGCCAGAGGCTGTCGGAGCAGTGTTCCATTTGCCCCTGGACCCACAAACCCTTTTCAGCTTGTGGAGGCTTCAGCCCAATCAGCCCTGTCACTCGCAGCGATTAGCCTACGCTAGCGGTCGAGACCGCGCCGGTTTGGGACGGCGACGGTTTGCAACAGCGGCTGAGATCTCGTGGCTGATATTGCCACTGGCCTCAGCAAATCAAAATGGCCTGTCTGGCGAGTGGCTGACGGCTGGTGATTTCATGAAAGTGGTTACGCGGAGAAGCCACCGGCTCGGGTGACTAGCTTGGACACTATATAAGAACCCGTCTTGTGTGTTCGTAATTTGAAAGCTATTGTCGCTTCTCTTCTCATCATTCGCCCGGTGCTCCGTTGCCCTAGTGTTGCCTTTTGCCCAAACCAAAAGCACACAGTCTGATTTCACTCTTCAAAATGCGGCGATTCATTACCGTCTCACTCGCCCTCGGCCTCTTCAGTACGGCCGCTCAGGCCGTCAACATGATATGGGCCACCGCAACGGGCACGTGTGGCACTTGTCTTGACGAGGTGGCCCAGAGTTGCCCAGGCGACTATGAGAGCAAGTCATACGCTGCGTGTATTTGCGGAGGCAGCACCGACCCGAACTTCGTGTCTTGTGTGCCTTACTGTAACAGTGGCTTTAACGAGCAGGTACGTGCCACCTCTGCGTGGTATATGTACTGTGTTATGTTCTTCCCGGATATGTGCCCCGACGCTGCGGAATACCTCGATTCGGACTACCAGAACGAGTACTGCTCCAAGGAAGCCATCGCCGCCAGCGAAAATTCGGACAGCGACTCTGGTTCAAGCACCGGCTCTGATTCAGATAGCGGCTCCGATTCGAACAGCGGCGCTGATGCGAGGTAAGCTTTTTGGACTAAAAACAAATCAGTAGGAGCCTCCGATTTCTAACGTTGAAATGAGCAGTGCCAGTGCAAGCCCAGACAAGACGACAGGATCAGGGTCCGAGGAAACCAGCGATAGTAGTGCGACAAGTAAGACAAGCGAGACCAGCCAATCTACATCCGGCGCCATGCCAGCGGTTATCCCAGCTTGGGCTCTCATGGCTGGCCTAGGATTGCAACTTGTGAACATATAGAGATACTTTAATAGCTTTGTTAATCTAGAAAGAGATATAAAATATGAAATGACGCATGCCAAAATCAGCAATCCCCTCCCGTGGTAATCAATTTTCCTGTCAATGGTTTGTGGCGCTGCCAAATCTGTACTATGTGCTGTCTTGACAACTATAGCTGCGGTTCTTTTCACAGTTGAGACCGTTCCAGGCCCCAGAAGACAGTATGACTGGTAGAAACAATCTGAGCAACCTCCTTCTGATGCGGAAAACGGGAATCCTCGGTGCGGTCCCTGGATATAAACTACCTATTACTGGGCAATTCTTCTACATCCAGGTTATAGTTTGAGCATTTGTCAATTTGGAAATGGAACTACTCTTGGTTGAGGTACTACTGATGTGGTGCCGATTAGACTAAAGGGGAATGTTCAAACCGATAACTCAAACCCACCTCTTGAGAGCGAATCAAGTATTAGGTCATGGGATATGCATTTCAGTATCCCTCAATTTAGCCCTTTTAATCACTGCTATTGCCCAGAGAGATCGAGAGAATGGAGATACCCTACACTCGAACCAACACGAAATCCGGATAAAGTGCCGTTCAGCATTACTCTAAGATGAATTGTCTTATTATCATTATTTTTTTTTTAAAAAAAAAAAGCTCTATACATATAATATCTAACGTATCCTGTAGTTAACTGCTGGTACGACTTTCCCATTGATCGCCTTTGTTCACGGACATGTCTTGGAAATTCTCCACTTTCGGTGATTGCGGAGTTAGCGCCACCATGCCACGACCCTCTGCACTGCGTTTACGTTCCTTCACCACAAAGCATGGAGTTTCAATTTGTCAACAACAGCGCCGTCAGCGCACCAGATACTCGGAGGGCAATCCGTCGACATGTGATGAAGGGTAAGAATCTGGGGAAGAAGATACCGGGCCGGGGTCGGAAGCATGCATCAGGCGCAGCTCCAAGTGCAGAGCGTGCGAACGATCCGACAGAAGAGCAAGCCGAACTGCTCTTCCCCGAAATCACTACCCAAGACCTTGGCAGCATTTTTACCGGCCATGAGTTTGAGTATTTTGCTTTCCCCACACAGTTCACCCCGGACATGAGATACAGAATACATCAGTGTAAGTAAGAGCACCGATTTGGGATGACCGTGCTGACTGCCAGACTTCACTGCGATCGCCGACACCATTTATCCGCACGCATTTTGTCGCCCAGGCAATGATATCAAATCTCCTTGGATGGAATACATGGCTGATCAAGCATGTAAGATAGCCCGACCATCCCGTCGGTCTTGACTGACGACTCAGTTCTTCATTGTCTCCTCGCCATGGCGGCGACCTACATCAACATGTTTCAGAAGCCCGACAGCGAAACAATCGAGGCGACGCAGCACTTTTCGCAAGCCATTCGCCTAGTAAATAGCAGGCTGTCCACATCATACGTTTCTACAGATCAGACACTCGCCGTCATTGTCATGTTTGCCATCCACGGCAGCCTCATGGGTGACATGGGCCGCATGGAAACGCACCTAAAGGGTCTCGAGAAGGCCCTCACCGTCCGACCCGGGGGCATACTGTCTTTGCGGCAAACTAACAGAGACTTGACACACAAAATCTACCGCACCGACGTAGAATTTGCGATAAAGACAGGCACAAGGACCTTCTTTGGGCCCTGGAAACTGGTGAGGGCCCGGCCGTTGTCAGAGAAGCGGCTAGCGTTTCCGCTGAACCAAACCTGCTTGGCCCTCAGGCCCATGACCAGAGAAGTGATTGAGTTTTGCAGCCGGACAGAAAAGAGCAAGCTCCCCTGGATGGACTACCAAAACGTAATCACCTGGATGTGGCAGCGCCTGATAGATTTCGCGCCGCTCCGCGGTGAGAGGCCCCAGAACCCGGTTGACGACGTCATGCAGCTGTCACTCTTGGCGTTTCTGAGCACGGTCACCTATTCTATAGAGTTTCTGCGGACGAGGAATACTACCCTGTTGCGTAATCTGCTTCGGGAGCGGGTTGAAAAGGATCCGCTGGTGTCGCTTGGCGGAGACTATCTGCCGCTTCGGTTCTGGGTTGCCATCGTTTATGGGTTGCTCTCGATAGACCCAGGAGATTCTTGCATTTCTCAAATACGCGCGTTGGCGACTGAACTTCAGGTCAAGAGCTGGCGCGAAGTGAAGTCGTGTATTCGGCCATTCCCGTGGATCGGTGTTGTACATGAGGAGCCGGGCAAACAACTTTGGGAGGGCAAAGTTCGCTGTTGTACCTTCGAAGCTACTCAGCAATAATTAAATATCTCGGTGAGAGCTTGTCAACACTAATCTAGGGAAAACCACATGGGAAAAGTCCAACACCATCACGGAACAAGACAAAAAAGAGAAGCTAACATTCACAATAAGATAATATAATAAATAACAAGTCACTATTATTCTATATTAATTGACCTACCTTCTTTATTAATTATAATGTGCAAAGGATTCAACTATATCCAGGTAGCACGTCGCAAGGTGTTGGTTGTCAGACGCGTGGCATACCACTTTACCATGTAACCAGTGGAAAGCGAGCCCCAGCTCAGACACGCGGAACTCGGCAAATCTATCGCGGAACGATGTACCCGTTACATTCGACTTTCTTGGCTGGCCTCAAATTGGCGCCCAGGGAAACAGCCGAAAATTTTTTTAAACATGCCCTTTCACATGGGTAAATAAGATATCGCGTCGCTAATGTGACTGCGGATGTAAGCTGATGCTTTGGGAAAAGTCGGCCCACGCGGCGAGCCGAATCGAGAGAGCGGCTCCTCATTGGCTTTGGTGGTATCTTTGCCACGAGGCAGGATCTGTCCGAGGGTGGTGTCGCAGCGGTGGGTGTCAACGACTCTGTGATGCATCAGGCCATGTGGCTTTCAGATTGCTCGCTTGGCATTGCACCGTCCGGAAGCCGCGGGGGTTGCATCTGGCATGTTGTATCTCGAGAATCTCGCCAAGGCCGTGTCCAAGAGATGGGGTTTCATTTCGGTCGCCTCGGCCAAGTTTGGGCGGCAGTTCGTTGGGAGAACGTTGGGGAGGGGAAGGAGGATTTATTTTTTGCTAGCCCACCATTTATCTACGCCTCAACTCGGATGTAGAACGAGAATTGGTAAGGTGAATTATATTCCGTATAACCTAGATTTAACCCTAATTAAAGGATTAAACTACATGTACTCCAGATTTTGGCGAAGGGCCTATCCCTGCCATTTGGCAAGTGCTTCGTGGGGCCGAGTCAGAGGGGTGCAGTGTTTGACCAGACTGGCGGGAACCTCCGTGATAGATGCAAGGGCCAAGACGAGACAGTTATTTCCTTTTCTCCGTGGACTCGAGCCGCTGAGAGAGATAGCCGAGCATAACCAAGGTTGTGGTGCTGGTTCGCCAAGGGAATTGCTGCTCGTGGCCATCTCAAACATGGATCGAGAGGCGCACCCTCTAGATGAGAAGGGATGAGACAAGAACAAGCTGCAGGCTAAAAAACGTGCTTATCTTGGAATTTGTCACTAGCGTTAAGCTTGATGTATGCCAAGGGCTTTAGCAGAGAGGAGAGGAGAATAGGTGTGCAAACTAAGTTTTGTCGACACGCCTGGGACAGGAGCCAAGAGAAGAAACGAAATGCATCCAATGCCAATACATGCCCCATAAGGAACTGGTGGATCTCCCCCGCAATCTGAAGGTCCCGGGTCAAAGAGATGCTGGGTCCGTGTTTGTTACCGGAGGGAGCGAGCCTTGGGACGAAATGGTCACAGGACCCTGCGTGATCATTCGATATCTGGCCACGCGAACCTGGGAAAAGCAATGGGAGCAGGGCTGGGCTCCGAAAACGGGCGGGTGGTCGCAACATGACACATGCAAAGATGATCGTTGTTTCCGCGATTGAACAGAGTCGTATTCCGTGTATTCACATCTGGTATCCTACATGGTGCCATGCGCAGGCCACGTTGTAAGTGACTTGAGGCGTTGCAGCACATCAATGTAAACTGCAACAGGCATGCATTTGGTGGCGGCGCCATCCCTCTGACCGACAGCCAGCCAGACGGCGGAAGAAGCAACCTAGAAGAAGGGCGGAAGCACATCCATGACTCGGGGGGAGGGCCGCAGGATTGGACGGAAGAACAAAAGGAACAAGGTCAGCGAGGCGGAGTAGGCGCACGCGGGGAGTTGGATGGGGGGAGTGAAACGTGGTGACGAGAACAGGGCCCGTTGATACAACGCAAGTCCTGGCCACCGCCGTAGGCTGAAGGGCCCTAGTCATGCATTCTCGAAAGGTAAAGGAGCTGTCCAGTCAGGAGCCGGGGAACAGGGGCTTACGAGTCGACATATAGCCAAGAGGGCTGTTGGTAATGCCAAGCGGGACAACCAGGCCGGAAGCGAACCACCACCCCTGCTCGCTGGAAGGGTGGTCATGGCCGGGGTTGGTGCCGGCTGGGGTAAAGTGCGGAGTAGTGGAGATGGAGACAAGCGCTGCGAGACGGCCAGATGGCGAGATGAGGTGCTCGGGGGCCGGTGCTGGTTCAGGCAGAGGGATCCCGGCCTGGCATTTTATTTCGGTAAACAGGTTCCATTCATGCTCGCCGTTTACAGCGCCCGACAGTCGGCAGCTGGGTCCGCAACGTCGAGGAGAGCAAGCTTGTGGGGAGCAGAAGGGTGGTGGAGACGCGCTGGCAAAGAGGGAAGATTAACCTTATCTGCCCACCTTATTAGGACCTGAGCGGAGCAAAAACGGCAATTGCCAGCGGGTGAGAGTTTGGCGTGGACAACTGTCTGTCCAGGACACAACCACCCCCGCTCCGACCGGGGTGCGGGTGACGGACGGCGCAGACTACGCGGGAAAGGTCTGAAATGACCAGCAGTCTAGCGCGGCCGCCAGGGACTGGTTGGCCATTCGTCACTCACATCACTCACTCGCGGATTGGAGGTTGGGGGCAGTCGTGTCCCCCGCTGGGGGGGTAAGCCGGCCTGGACCTTTCGCACAAGGTCTCGCGATCGACGGACGCGCGATGCGGTTGCGTGGTGTTGACACTCTCGCGCGCAATCAAGCCATGACCATGCGACGAGCGACGGCATCTGACTCTGCCTCGGCGGCATATAACCATCTCATCTCATCTGCGAATCTGGCGTCTGGGTGGACCTGCTCCGGTCTGGGGAAAGAGAGATTGATTCCCCCAGAATCTCGGGCAAGATGGGGACGATGCGGGCAAAAGTGGGAGCATGAGTGCGTCTGAACCAGCTGATGTTTTGGGGGTCGTACCGCTTGTCCAAGACTTCGCTGGCCTCTCAGTGGCCCGCCGCGGCAGGCTGGCCCGTGCGGGGGTTGGGAAGGGCCCTTGGGGGATCATGACCGCAAAAGTGCTGCACCTCAGCTGGGGCTCCAGGGCTCCAGGGCTCTTGGCGAAGCAGACACAGGGACATGGGCGCCGAAGCCCACTGGACTAGAACCCCCAAAACAGAAGCCGTAGCGGATTTAGTGGAGCCGTGCTCCAGTGTTTTCCCCCGCAAATCGCCCCCGTGGCCCCTGCTGACCCTGCCACATCTGGGGTCGAGAGATGGCCTACAGATTCGTCCCCAGATCCCCAACCGCACACACGCACGCACTCACACACCAGAGCCCTTTCATTTGCAAAAAATTTTCCTCCTCCCTCCTCCTCATCCTCAAGCTCTCCAACTTTTTAGCGTCCCCTTTCTTCTCTTCACGCCCAGCTATTCGCGCCTCCTCCTCACGTACCCCCCCTCAGGCCCTAGCCGCGTGCTTCCCTCGTGGTGGCGCTCAACAACCTCGCCCGGCATCCCCTCGTCCTCGCAGCATTCGCGTCAGCCAAGATTGATGCATCGCTGGACTAGATCCAATACAGAGATGTTCCGCTGGACCGGTTCCCATCCGGCTATCACGATAGCCGATCGTTGAGGCTGTCTCAATCGGTCGGTGTCCGACGACCTGGCAGCTCCGAGTCCAATGTCGAGTTGCCAAGTCCAAAGCCTGTGTTCCAATTTGCAGCAGCTTGGAACGCCGCGAAGCCAAGAACTATTGAAAAAGCTTCTTCAATGCTAGTGCTGAGATCTTCAAACGTCACCTCCGTCATGTGAACCCTCCAAGTATTTGTAAAACTCGAGCTCCCAAGAGCTTGATGTGACATTGGGCACTAGGCATATGGCCGGTATGGGCATGCCCTCGTATGTACAAAGCACGCGAAAGCCACGAGCAAACGCGGGCCAGCCAGCATCGGGACGGGCGGCACCGCATGCACCTGTAAACGGGGGTGATGCGAACCGTGGTGGTTACAGGGCTTGGCTCAGAGACGAGGTGGATGGACCTCATCCCGAGCGAGGAGGCGACGTTTGGCGACGCCATGAGGCCACCATTTCCGCTCCGGGTGCATCATGATACGACGCTTCAGTACGGCCGCAGCTTTGCTATCCGGTCTTCCGTGCCAAAGTGATATGCCTGAGATCAGCCTCCGTATCAGACAAGGGTGCATACCTCGCGAGTGAAAGCGCAACCAAACAGGCTGGGTGGCTTTCCTGCAAGCTTTCCAGACTACCAACGGAGCCTGATTTGGCTCTTTCCTACTGCGGCTAGAGAGCCTGGCGCCGCAAGACTTTGTCCCGACAGAGACGGGATTTTCGCCTCCGATGTCAATGGCGGGAGGGGAAGCGGCTGGTAGTCCCATTAGCGCAGGCAGGCCTTCTAGCTTCGTACTGATAGACACCTGCCGAGGTGGCTTGAGGAATGAAACAAAGCAGCGCCACTGGCATAAGTGCGGTCTGGGACGACCCAAGTATAACCCTTGTAGGCCCGAATGTTGCGTCGAAGTCTCGACCGGCGACGATCTTGGCGGGATGGGTATCTGTCGCCGGCGCCAGCAGCAGCAGGGATGCCGGGCCACCTAATGCTTGGCATCCCAAGGGTCGACATTTACCCTCTCGTAGCCACCTCGGGCTCGTTTCCCCTCTTTATTCTGGCTGCTGTCCTCGTCACTATTGGCCTCGCGGGTGAGGATGCTTTCTGCTCGCGGGGACCCGGTCAGTGTGTGTGGAGCAGCGACAAGGACCGGGGGCATGGGTCTGTTGAGGCACGGGCGATGTGAGTGAGAAGTGAGGTCGCTGTATGAGGGTGTGAGCATCCTGACACCCTGACACGACATGGACAAGCCACGACTCCAATTCATTGCAGCCGCTGTCATTTACTCGCCGAGCGGGAGGAGGATACGACATGATTGACAAGACTACTCTGCCCACCCCGGTCTGGGGAAGATACACTCCCGATCCATCGTGCTGTTTTCCTTCAAATAGGCACCCGCTCCCCAGGTGATGGAGTGAGACTTGTCTAGCATCCGCTGTCTTCTCATTCCTCCCTCACCGGAGTCAAAAACCCTCTTGCTCCCTCCTCACTTGGACCTGTTGCATCTGGAGTCTTCAACGAGAAAGAGTTCCTCATACAACAGCAACCATGGCTGCCCCAGCTCAGGAAGTCAAGACGGACCCCCTCGCCCACGACACCTCGTCGTTCGAGAAGACCGACTATGAGAAGAATGTGTCCCTCCATGAGAACCCGGCCGATGAGGTCTACGATCGGAGTGCCACCAAGCGCCTTTTGCGCAAGATGGACTCTCATCTGCTTCCCTTCCTGGCCCTCCTCTACCTCCTGTCCTTCCTTGACCGAACCAACATTGGAAATGCCAAGCTTGCCGGTCTCGAAGAGGACTTGAACATGACGGGAAAATGGGACTACAACGTAGGTCGCAATGATCTTCACCCGCGCGCCTCGAAGCTGACCAGATTAGATTGCCGTCTCAGTCTTCTTCCCCTTCTATGTCGCTGCTGAAATCCCATCCAACCTTGCCATGAAGAAGTGGCGCCCGTCGCGATGGATCCCCTTCATCATGGTCGTCTGGGCTGCCATGACCATGGTCATGGGTGCCGTCCACAGCTTTGGAGGTCTCTTAGGTGTGCGCATGGCCCTGGGTTTCGCTGAGGGTGGTCTCTTCCCCGGTATCACCTACTAGTATGTTTTTCGAGTCGTCCTGACACGCGCACACGCTAATAATTGGTAGCATCACAATGTGGTACAAGCGACACGAGTGCGGTCTCCGCATGGCCATCTTCTTCTCTGCTGCCACTGCCGCCGGTGCCTTCGGTGGTCTCCTGGCCCGCGGCATCATGGAGATGGACGGTCTTGGAAACCTCGACGGCTGGGCCTGGATCTTCATCATTGAGGGTATCATCACCTTCATCTTTGGTACGTTGATTCAGCCACACTTTTTTCTTTTGAGCCTCACACTGACCAATCAGCCGTCATGGCCTTTTTCGTCATGTACGACTACCCCGACACTGCCAAGTTCCTCAACGATTCAGAGCGCAAGGAGGTTCTGCGCCGCCTCGAGGAGGACCGCTCCGTTCTGTCTGACTTGTTTGAGTGGAAGTTCATGAAGGATGCGCTCAAGGACTGGAAGATCTACGTTCACATGTTCATCACGATCGGCATCTACACCCCCCTCTACTCCATCTCCATTTTCCTGCCCACCATCGTCGCCAGTCTCGGCTACACCAACTCAAAGGCCCAGCTCATGACTGTCCCTCCCTATGTGGTCGCCTGCCTGTTCACCGTTGGTGGCGGTTTCGCTGCCGACAAGCACGGCCAGCGTGGTATCTACATGATCTTCTTCTGCCTTGTCGCGTAAGTAGTTCATTGCAAGCGTGAACGAATACGACGCTAACTTTTCCAGCATGGTCGGCTTTGCCATCCTCTGGGGCACTGAGAGCAACGGCGCCAAGTACTTTGCTTGCTTCATGGTCACCTCCGGTATCTACCCCAACGTGCCCCAGGGTGTCGCCTGGAACGGTAACAACATCGGTGGCTCCCTGAAGCGAGGTGTCGGTATCGCTATGCACGTCGGTTTTGTAAGTCACTGCTGATCCAGAACAATGAAGCCCACCCCCGCTAATCTTTTTTGACCCAGGGTAACCTTGGTGGTGCCGTCTCCGGTTTCGTCTACCGCAAGTCTGATCTCCCCCACTACAAGGCCGGCCACGCCACCCTCTTCGGCACGACCACCATGAGCTGCGTCCTCAGCATCATCATGACCATCTACCTCCGCCGCGAGAACGCCCGCCGAGACCGAGAACACAAGGCCCCGACCGAGTACACACGTGCCGAGAAGGAGTTGGAGATGAACAACGGCGACAACGCCACCTTTTTCCGCTACACGGTCTAAGCGAAACATTTTGCACAACACGAAATTTGTATATATCACCCAGTCTGGTGGACTACGCCATAGATGAAATGGGCGTTCTGATGATCTACGAAAGATTGACGCAAGGCCTAAATTTAGGTTTTTAATGAATTGACTTGTCGCACAATCACTTTTTTTTTCGTTTCTTCTTTTCATCCCTGTCTCCATTGTAATACAGTCCCTCGGAAATGTTACCGTGACACGACCTGTCCGAAGGCTCGGGATCGATGCGATCCGGAGGCGTAATGCGCTGTACTGGTAGGGCAGCGCGCAGAGCGCAAGCGCGTCGGCCACCTCATCTCTCTGCCGGGGGAGTTCTCACCTGCTGTCGAACTGCGCCGTAAAATTCGCCGGATCTTCGGCACACGCAATGAATGATACAATGCGCACATCACACAGGCTAATAGCATGCCCCGTTGCAGAACGACTAACGAAGCGATGCAGCCCAAGTGGGTGTGCGCGCAAGCTGCGAGTGGAGACGGCACCGGATAGCATTGGGATCTGCAGGCGGGTCGACGGTTGCCGTGGGCCTTTTGCTTTTCTCGTCACTGAATGCAGAGGAGGGGGAACAGAGGTGGCCGAAAAATAATAACAAAAGGGTCTAGTGCGGTCAGGTTGTGTCTCAGCTGGCAATCATACTCTGGGATGCCGGTAGCCGTGTCTCTCTCTCTATGTGGCCATCGCCATCAACAACACCGCGCATATACGTGCAAAAAATGGGTGCATTGAAAAAAAGTCATCACGTCAGCCCTACACTCATACGAAAACCCGCGGCACCCCCGGGAATTATTCGAGATGTGAACTCGATTTTAGCTCACGCCCATCATTCCGCACTAATCTCTACAATTAAGCTTATTCCCGAAGGTTAGCGACCAGCGAGATTTCAACCAGATCTCTTGACAGCATCTCCGCGGAGGATCCATGATTTGCTTGCTTCGGGGAGTAGCGAAAAAAAAAAATTAATCATCATCGTCATCGCACCGTGTGGCGGGTGCTCCGTCGCCATGAAGCCGCCCAAAGTCCACGTCCACCACCATAGCAAAACGCTGCACCCCACAACACACCGCCCGTCCAGCCACAGCGTAGCATCAGTCGGTTGGCGAGGTGGCACTCGCCATCTCACTGCATCGAGGCGAATCGTTTCAGAGCTTGAATTGAAATGAGCCGCCGTGTATGGTGCACTTTCCTCGCTGCCATTCTCTGCCGCGGCCGCCGGGTCCTCGCATCCCGCCACGGCTGATGTAATCCTGGGCAGATCGCCCTTTCAGCCCTTTACCGGCCCCATTGGAGAAATCGACTGGTCAAAAAAAATATTTATATTTATCCGCGAATCCCGCCGGTGAGTAGTTCCAACAGCGAGTGCATATGTGTGTATATGTATGCACAGTATATGTCCCACCTCCTCGGTTCAGAGAAACACAAAGATTTGCCCCTTTACGCCCAGACCGGGTTAATACGATTGCCAAATGTGTGTGTGGCGGCGGGAACCTCTGAGTGGCTGCAGAAACAATGGGACGGAACTACGGCACTTCGAGCCCTCGACTGCCAGCCCTCGCGTCCCGAAGCAGAATTCAGGCCCGTGATTGCCTTAGCTTCCCGGGGCAGAGAAGGACAAATTATTTAGCCGCATGGCTAAAAGTTGGTGTGATGGCGAGGACTTTTGTTAGTTGGGGGCGGCAAGGAAGAGCCCCCCAACGACACTTGGGGGGTCAGCAGCGACTAATGCATGTAAAAAAATAAATGTCCATTTAAATTGTGCAATATGTAGCTAAATCTGAAGGCTAAATTTGGTGCTCAAAGACGTGTGCGGCATCGCGTGCGCACATCCCATCCCCTTGCAACTCCCCGGTGCACCCAAAGGCACCTTTATTCCGTCGCTCCCGAAAAAGACCACACAGCGGTAAAGGTTGGAAGAAGAAGAAGAAAACGGTGATTTCCCAAACGGGAAAACACCTGCAAAGCTCCCCCCCCGCCTTCGGCTCCGGGCCCGGAACAGGATCCACCACCGGCCGATAAACCCCGGAGCGAAGGGAAGAAGAAGCAAAATAAGTTGAAACGTCCAGATTACCGGATCCGGTTCGGCTTCCGTATCCCGGTCGTGACATCTTCAAACGTCGGCCCCCAGTCAATGTCGGCCGGCTCTATCAGGTCCATCGGCAGCTGATACTCTAGAGGACAAGGATCGACCAAGGTGCCGTCGCTGTCCTCTGACTCCAGGTTTGTGCCTGAGCCTGCCCAGGACGGCGGCGTGACCAGGGTCCTCATCGTCCATCTCGGCGGAGCGCCCGTGCATTCTGGCGGCGTAACTGGCCGCGGGGCTTCTATTTGTTGTACCTTGCGTCGAAGGTGCAGTTTCTTTCTCAGAGTTGACCGGCGGTCAGATAAAAATGTCATTAGGTGTCGGATCGCTTCCCCCAGCGTCTCTTCGCTCTCCTGTATGAGCCTTGCCCGCGCCTCAACCACAGGCCCGACGGCCTCATCCATGATATTCGAGAAGCCGCGGCCCGTCTTGGCGGAACACATGATGAAGCTGCCGCCCAGTCGCCGGGCTAGCCTCCAGCCGTCGTCGACTTTAACTCTGTTGGGTAGGTCGCCCTTGAGGCCGACGACGAGGCACGGGATGCTGGTCCCCGGGGCGATGTCGACGCTGTCGAGTTCGCACCGGGCGCAGAATTCGCAGAGCACCTGGAAGCTCCGCGGGCTGGATATGTCGTAGGCGAGGATCAGGGCGTCGCAGTCGCGGATGCTGCGGGCGATGCGGTCAAAGTGCTCGGAGCTGCTCAGCGGGTGTTTTTCGCCGCACGATGTCAGGGGCGGCGGAGTGGTGAAGGAGATGGTGCAGGACTGGCCGCGGATGTATGTCTGTCTACACCCGCTGCGACGGCTTCTTCTGCTGCTGCTGACGGAGTCGGGGGCGATATTGTAGTTTTCGCCATATTTACCCAGGCAGAGCTGTTGCCATCAGTCCCATTCCTGTCGTTGGTCTGGGCAACTGAGGGGGAGGGGGGGTTCAGGGCAACTCACCCTCTTGAGCAGGCTGTGCCTCCCGCAGCCACCCGCCCCGAGGATCTGGACCTGAATTCCCGAGGGCCATGGCCTGACGTTGCCGTCCTGCGCGTAGCGGCTGTTTCTGATCCTGTTCGCCTGCCAGTCGTCGACGTCCATCGTGGTTGTTGCCCAGAGATGGCCCCGCGGGGGGCGGGCAACCCGGCCGTACTTAACGGCCGTTGACCAGGGCGCTCCGAGACATAACATCGCGGGGCACTAATCCGGCGGTTCCAGAATGAAATGAAGTTGCCCCGGGAGGTTGCCCCGCACATGAACCTCCGTCCTCGACCGGCGGGCCCTGGGTAGGGGAAGCAACGGCGACATTTGACCGCTGGCCCATGCCAGCCGTCTCTCGTCGTTTGCAAGTGATGTCATTTCCCTCCGGCGGTCGTCCTCGCCCTCCGGCTTGGTGATTCATATGTGTGTATGAGAAGAGCATGACTCCTTGTCTAGCTCGCCGATCATGAGCCGACCGGCCGGCCTGCATTTATTCAAGCCGAAACCTGACCTGCATTAGTTGACAAACATATAAACGGTTCCATGGGCGGTGTGGCTAGGTTGTCTCAATTTATCCCATCAGAAACAAAGCCACAAACGCCTCTTGACCTCCTTGCCTACCTGATCAGGCGATTAGCAAGCAGCGCTTGGGATGGCACGATCGAGAGTGTCGCCGAAGCAAAAGAGAGTATTCGCAAAGCGTTATATGTATTAACTATGGAGAGCCTCTAAACTACTAGTTGGCCGGGGTGACCCCCTGCGGGTTCCAAAATACTTGGCCCGGATCCACGTTCGCCTTGATGCTCTTGAGTCTCGCCAGGTTGGAGCCCCAGTACTGCTCCTGGGCAGTCTCGGAGTCCAACTGGGTGTCCAGGTAGTTTGCATACATGCCCCACTCGCCGTCGTCCATCACGTTGGTGATGCTCTCCCTGAACTCCTTGATCAGGGCGAAGCCCGCTGCAGGGTAGTTGCCGTTGGAGCCGCTGTCGGAGAACTGGTACAGCAGCAGGGCGTCGCGGAACGGGTAGGCGGTCGCGGAGCTCGAGACCTTGGTCACGGCGGAGTTGGGGCCGCCGATGACGTCAAGCAGGATGAACCACGAGTGTCGGGCCGTCGAGTTCCTGGAGTTGGCAAAGATGGTGGACAAGAACGACCTTCTCTGGTCTAGGGTGAGGGCCTTAGTCTTGAGACCGCTCTTGTAGTTGGTGGTGTGCTGTAGTTCTGTTAGCCGAGTCCCGCAGGGTAGCTGGTAACGTACAGAGTCATAGGGATATGTCTGGTCGAGTGTTTCACCCGCGTAGTACTCCAGTCCTTCGATCCATCCCATGGTTGAGGCCTCGGTGATTGACGCGTCAATGTCATTAAGGAGGGGCTTCAGAGCCGTTTTGAGTTGGGCTACGGTACCATAGTAAACGCCCTGGATGGTCTGTCCGCCCGGGGCAATATAAATTTGGATGTTGAGTTCCTTGGGTGCATCATCTGCCAGGTCTTGCAGAGCCTTGATTCCAACGACGGCTTCGTCCTCGTCCCAGTCCAACTCAATGTTGAACGGCGTCACCTGCGAAGGCGCCTCAAAGGTGTCAAACTCCAGCTCCGCAACAACTCCAAACGACGAGCCGGCGCCACGCAACGCCCAGAAGAGGTCCTTGTTCTCAGTGGCCGAGCAGTGCACCAACGATCCGTCTGCAAGGACAACGGAGGCCCCAATCAGAAAGTCCAGGGTGAGACCATGGGTTCGGGATGCGAACCCGTACCCCCCGTGCAAGACATGGCCGGACACTCCCACGCTGATCTGATCAGCCAAAAGCAAATCCCAGGTGAGAACAGAAGGGGGGAAAGGTAAGCTACCTACCCAGCACATGATCCGTGGGCGATTGCGCGTCCACCTTGGTTGTACAGCTCCGTCGCGACGTGTCCCAGCCGGGCGCCCGGCTGGATCTTGGCCGTGTTGTTGCTAAAGAGCGTCACCTCGTACATGCGGTCGAGCACGATGACGAGGTGGCCGTCCTCGCCGCCAAAGCCGTACGAGCCGTAGCTGTGACCGCCGGCCTTTGCGCTGACGCGCACATCGTTCTTGACTCCGCAGCCGACAGCGGACTTGATGTGGGCGACGGTGGTGGGGATGGCCACGGCGACGGGCGTGTAGTTCAATCGGAGGTTGTAGGGCTCAATCTCCTCAGTCCACTCGGACGAGGTCTTGGTCAGGTAAGGGACACTGGCATCATCGAGACAGCTGGTGAGGTCATCGCGCTTTGTGCGGATGACGCTCGCCTGCGAAAAAGCTGTAAAGAGGCCCAACGCCAAGTATGCTGCCCGCTGGAACGCCATTTTGGCCATGGTCGTGAAGTTTGCAGTAGCCCTTCAATTGAGACATGATGGCGTCTTATATCTCAGAAGCAAAAAAAAAAAAACACTAGACTTTCATATTCCACTCAGCGCCGCTGATGCAGTAAACCAAAGAGGCACGTCGACCCATCCAACGACAGCCAGACCGGGATGATGCAGATCGCCTCACCCGAGCGTGGTGGAGTTGCAAACCAGGAACCCCGGCAATGTCAGCAAAGGATCCATCACATCACAGCAATTGGATTTTCGGTGGTTCCCCGATCCGACGTGTATAATTTCCGTTGCCTCATAAACGCGTATCTGTCGCAGTTGCTTTATTGCTATACCCGTTACCCCAGACGTGAACTCAGGACTTGGCAATCGACATTGCTGACTTTGTTCCCGCGCCACGCGGAATTTGCAAAGGTCTTATAGGCTGATGGACTGTGGAGCAGAGAATCCTGCAAATGCAGAAATGGACACATGCAGTGTCTCGCCCGATGCTGTGTGAGTAAATTCACAACGCGGCTTGTAAGCACTTACGACGATGTCGACATCAATATTCGGTGGCCCTTATTCCGACCTGCAGCGTGCATGCTGAACACGAGCCCCGATGCCACCTAGCGTTTCATTGTATGCCGGTCTAGTTCAGCTCACCCTCTTGTCATCTGACAGGCCCTGCTCTGGTTCGTTGCTTATGTTGCATCGCAGGTTTTGGTCCGCGGGTTCCTCTCCGATGGCTGCCAGGAACCAGTGCCACTGAGCTCGTGTATGTGTTTGCCCAGGGCTGCTGCTGCGTGACGTCGGTTTTTGGTTCCATTTATGGTTATGGTGAGCCGTAGTTCAGATGGCCAAAATAAGCGCATCAGACGCGTGCAGACAAGCTTACGTACCCCAGCTGTCATTCGACTCGGTGACTGTGCCGCCATTGGATGGCATGTATTGGTGAATTAGTCCCACCAAGGATCATTCTGCGGCTTCCAGCGCTCGACCACGACGCCGGTTCAATTGCTTGCTTGTAGGCTGAGTCAAACCTCCGGGACCCCCTCTCTTCTATTTCGTTATTTAATTGGAAGATTAAGCTGAATCTCAGCTTGAAAGCTTAAATACACAGGTTTTGGCGTTGCCCAGGGTACTCAACTATGCTCTTCTAGAAGAATAAGATCTAAACTGGACATTAACTGGCAATAAAAACTGGGCTAAGAGCAGAATTAGATAGGTTAGGAAGTAATATATATTTATGTCCTAATATATCCTCGTACATTCAGCATCCTCGTGTTTCGAGTGGTCTGTATGCTTATAAGGATACATCTCCCACCTGGACATTGAGATCCCTTCCAATATCCATATGCAGGCTTTCATCTTACCTAAATATCCTCCGCAGCTAAGTCTTTGCTATTTCCAATCAGGAGCACGGGTACCATCACAGACAGCCCTGTCCAGGGTTATATATGACATAATGGAGAGAATTCAGGATGACGGTTATGGTAGGATGAGATGAACATGAAGAGCAATGGATTTAGTACGGGAATGTTTACGAAGCAACCCCAACCCACCCCGGCAGTATCCGAATCCAAAACGTGAGAACTCAAGGCGGGCCGCCGGAGATAAAGCGTCGGGCGGGGCTTGTATAGATAATAATGACTTACTCGAATCCAATTCTAGGGGGTCTGAGCATAAGCTCTCTCTGCCTCGTGGTGCAATATATTCCACACGTGAACTTATTCTCGAACCTTGCGGGTTAGATCCAGGCTCTGCTGTGCTTGATCGGCTTCTGGGGCCGGCACACCAAAGCCGATACGCCAGGAGTTTGAGCTGAAGGGTATAAAATAGTGCACACGCATCCCGGGTGCACAAGATCTGCGGGAGTGTGACTGGGTTAGAGTTGGTCTGTTGCGAAATGCTAAGCTTTGACACTTTTTTGGTGGCCGAGGTGAAACGGTGACTGACGAGGACTGAGAGGTTGCTTGGTGATTTGTATTAGGTCTGAAGAGGATATCTTGTATCAGTGCAGCTGCATAATCAATCGAGAGGCTTTAATTAATTGTTTAGAGTTCATCCGAGCCAGTACCAAACCTCATTTATGTCCGCGAATTCGCGTAAAGCACCGGCACGTCCCGGCCCCACCTTCGGCCCCGGGCTTTTACACTTTCACATGGCATCATGAAGCTCTCGGAAGTACTCAGACAGCTTATGCGATCTGCTCTCACAACGCAAATAACAACTAGAAGAGCAGTTTGATATAAATCCGGATGCAGGGAATCCTGACGGAGTGTTATATGAGATGCGGAGGGGGTATTGTCTTGAATTGTAGAGCAAATAAAGTTGTCGATGGAGTCGCAATGTCAAAGTCAAAAGCATAACAAAACTACAAATAAACCCGTGAATAATATCTTGCCTTTCTCATTAGAAAATTATATAGTAACTAAAGACTGGTGGGCTTAGCAGATTGAGCCCATTGGGAAGTCTGCTACCGAGTACCCAGACACCACGCCGTCCATCAACAGCCCTGCAGCTCAAAATCACTTCGATATCAATATAATAGGATGGCCTCAAACAAAAGTCTTGGAACTTTGGTACTCCATATTGCTTACATTGTCCCCCCCGGGTCCGAAAAATACTCGCGAGTGGCGCTGGGACTATCTAATAAATTGGGCGGGGGGGGGGGAAATCCCGCAAACACAAAGATGGAAACATGCAGCGCTCGCCTGCGGTTATGCAAGGCCGTTCCACGGCAACCTGTAAGTACATGGGACGATTCCGGCATCAATAATCGACGCCTCCTTCCTGGCATTCCGTAGTGCAAGTCGAACATGCGCCCCCGTGTCGCTTAGCTTTTCACGATAAACTGCTCAGGCTGGATCATACGACTTGGTGGCGTGTTCCTCCCGAGAGGCTCCAAGTCCAGAAACCAAGTGATATCAGCATGTTCATCCTCACAACTTTCCTTTTCGCGCTGGCATATGCCGCCCCATCCCTTCAGCAACAATTCAGTGTTGTCGCGAGTCGGTATGGCCCTGGCATGGGGTTTTGCGGCGAATCGAAGACCTCGGAGGATCTTGTGGCTGCTATTGATGAGTCCATATCCCAAAACTTCTGGAGTGTCTGCGGCCGTTACATCAAAGTGACTAGGATGGTGCATATATGCCCATATGGTGAATGTTCGCATCATGGCATCGATCTTTCGCCAGCGGCATTCATGCAAATTGCCAGTTTTGAGAAGGGGAGAGATAATTTGAGAATGGACGTAGAATCAAATCAATAATCACACCGAGAGGGCAAGTAAATGCTCAGCGGCAAACAAATTAGAGTTAATTGTGCAGTCAATCTATGCTACCAGCGCCAAACCAGACCAACCTTTCCGTATCCTATCCTTTTCAGACCGACCGATAATGAGAATCCAGGGTATAATACAAAGCAATATTACTACATGTTGTGCTGATTTTGATTTATGCTCGAAACAGGCCAGATCTCTAACCTGCTCTGTTTTTAAGACCTGTTGACCGAAAGGCCGGGAGCCACTTCCGTCGAACACCTGTGGCCGAGGAAATTCTTGGGCTCCCCTGGGTCTGCTCTGGTGTTGCAGACTCCGAAGTAGATATAGGCATGGTGGGGGTGCCTGGCGCGTTCGGGTCCATTGGTACTGTACCGCCCACGAACACACTCAAGTCGGCAGAGGTGTGGCGCGAATGGCGTGGGTTGCGCATGATGGGCGGGGGTGTGGCGCTCTGGAAGTCTTCCTCTATGGCAGAGCCGCGGTGGTTGACCCAGGACGGGGTGCCCATGTTCGAGTTGGGCTTCAGTTCGTGAACCACTTCGGGCGTGGGGGGCTCCGAGGAAACCGGACTGTTGACTGCTCGGTTGAGAGACCGGCGGAACAGTTTGGTCAGAGGGTTCTGGGGTTGCTGTTGTCCCGCGATGGGAGGGTAATTCTTCTTTTGCTCGGCAGGTGGGGGCACCGGCTGAGGGGGCTGTAAGGGAGTCTTCATGCCGGCCCTCATTTGAATGTCGTCGCTATTTCTTCGACCACGGGTGCGTCGGCTGGGCTTGGTTGTTCCCGCCTTGGTGGCTGGCCGGCTGCCTGGGTTGGCACCTGTCTGGGCCAGCAGACTCGACCTTCTGTTGGGCGGCGGCGGCGGCAACGACGCGGAGAAGTTATCTGGCTGCACGGGAAACATGGCCAACAACTGCTCAGGGTCGATGCCCGGGTTGCCCTTGCCGCCAAACATGACCTCGGCATTCCAGGCTGTTTTTCCATGAGCAGGGAAGCTGAAGAGGTCAGGAGACTGGCTTCTGGCTTGATCAGGCTTGGTGCTTTCTCGCATCCAGATATCTAGGCTCGACTGGAATGAGTGCGCATCCGAGTCGTCGTCGCTATCCCAGTCGTTGGCTCTGCGGTGCGAGATTGTAGTCTCGTCCGCAGAGCGAGGACGCTGAATAGCTCGAGCTTGAGCTTGAGCTTCATAGTAAGCGTGGTTGTTCAGCTCCCGTGCCCGTTCCAGCGGCTTGGCAGCCGATTCGACGAGCGAGACACCTTCGTGCTCCCTCTCATCGCCGGACGCATCAGACAGGTCGCCATAGCTGCGCTGGCCACGTACCGCCTCCTTGGGCAGCGTATCATTCGAGTCTCGGTAGCGTCTGAGGGTCGAGGTGGAAATAGTATCCGGGGTGGGGGGGAGGTCATTGAGACGGACACCACCTGGCGCGTCCGTGAGAACCCTCCTCAAGGACGCGCGCTTTTCGTCTCTTGCGCGTCGACGTCCCGGTGATCTTGGCGAGCTGTGGCCGCCGCGACCCGCAAAGCCTGCAGGATCCTGGTCGCGGCTCTGGGGCCGGCATTCTGCCTTTTTGATCGAATAAGCGGGGTCGAGGCGTTCTATCTTCTGCAAGGGAGATCCCTGAGCAATGTCTGAAATTGCTTGGTAGTCTTTGCGTACGTTTTGTGTGTTGGAAATCGAGTTTGACCGCACAGACCTGTTCGACGTCGCAGGAGGCCGGGCCAAGGAGGTCTTGGGCCTCTTGATCATGTTGGCCTTGCAAGGGAGTGCATCGGCACCATCCAATGAAAGCGGTTCGTCCACTTCGTATGGCACCTCCTGTCGTCCCTTCTCCCCGTAAACGCTAATGAATGAGCTCTCGCTCAGTACGCTCAGACTCGGGCTCGCAAGGACGTTGGCGGGGTTGTTATCCACTTCACCAGCGCCTTCGATGACTTGGGGGAGGCTGAGAACGCTGCCCTTAACACCGAGGTACACATTACGCAAGTTCTCGGTGTTTTCGCTGCGGTCCGATAGGAAGCTGGGCATGCGGGTGATGATCCTAGCATCGTCCTCAAGCTTGCTCAGGTTCGGACCTTGGGATCTGGGCGCAGGGTGCTCAAAGGCCGATTCAAACTCGGGTGACGAGTATATCCCTTCGGCCTCAATCTGATGCACCATGCCCCGCTCCTCGGCATACTGCTCCAGCTTGGCCTCCAGCATGACGATCATGGCCACGGCCTCTTCGACGGCCTTGTCGCGCTTTTCAATTTCTTGCATAAGCTTGTCGCTGATTTCCTCAGCCTGTGACGTTTCCAACTCCAGCTTTTCGACTCGCTCTTCGAGGAGTGTCTGTCGCTCTCGGCGGTGGAACAATTCGAGCTTGAGGTCGAAGTTTTGCTTGTGCAGGCTCGAGATAACCTGGCTTGTCAGCGACAACCGCTTTTGCGTAGGCGGAAGGATTCTTACCGTTTCCATGTCCTTGACACCCAGGCCCTTCTTCTTTTCGGAGCCGGTGGTGGACTGGGGTCGCCGCATATCGCCGCCGCCTTTAACGGGGGAGCCATGGCTGATGCGGCCAAGGTCGATGGAGGCGCTCAGATCGATGGACCGGGACATTGCTGCTTTTTCGTGCTCAACCTGACGATGGGTCTGGAGGCGCTCCTGTAGTAATGACGAAACGGCCGTGGCCTGTCGGTTCGATTCGCTGCTAGGTTCTCTCGACAGCTTCGGCGTGGCCCTGGGCGTGGTTCGCGGGGTGCTGACGCTCTTGCATGAGGCGTGGTATCTGTAGGTGGCCATCTGGGCGGGGTCAATATGCGTGGTTGAGCTGCCAGCGCTTTGCGAGGTAGCTCGGGTATTTGTGGTACTTGTTGAGGACCGGGAGGCTGTGCGTGGGTAGGCAGACCGCGGCCTCTCGTAGGAGTGTGTCTGGGCATCCATGGCGGCGGGTGGGATATGCGGAGGATTAAACAAAAGAGTCTTCAGTTGGAAGCGGGAGAGAATGCAGGGCAGATCGGATCAACAGGCCTGCTGTTTGAAAAGGTCGGATCCGCCGTGTCACTTTGAAGCAAGGTACGCTGGTGGGAGGGGGTTGTTGAGTTGAGACGGAGGACTAGGCCAGGCGAGCTGTCACTTTGACCTGCAGAGAGAGTCTTACACCAAGGACGCCTCAGTCAAGATGCCCGTCAGACACGCAGATGGGCCAGGATGAAGCCAAGCATGTCGATGCAGCGATGGCGTGGGTGTGGCGGGCACGAGAGGAGCTCTATCTCATTGCGATGCCCGTGGGCTTTTCCGTGTGACGTCGTACCGGTCCGCTCGCGAACTGGTCGGAGATGACGAGAAGGACGGACAATCGACTGTTGTGCAGGGTTCAAAACGCGAGGCCGTTGCAGACGCAGCTGAGAGGAGAGGAGTTGGTGTCTCAAATTGCTTCTCAAGCCACTGCCGATCTAGGAGAGGGACAAGGATGTGGCAATGGAGCAGTGGCAAACAGGTGGTTCGTTCGGAAGCCGGCTTTGTTGTAGAAATTGGATGCAAGATGATGATGACGACGAAGCGGCAGTAGTATTGTGTGCGTATCTGACGGAAGGGGACTCGCGCGAAAGTGGTCGGTTTTTTTTTTGGGGGGGTGGGAGGCCGGAGTTGTATAATGCGAGATGCGTAGGAGAGGTTGGTGCGGTCGAAGAGGGATGGGAGGAAAAGAGGGATGAACCAAGGAGTTACAAAGTGGTAAGACAAGGGGCAGAGTCAGGGACAGGGAAAGACAGAAGACACAGTCAGGTAAAAATGTGTCTTGGGCCTTGTGTCAGAAGCTATCGGGAGAGTGGAGGAAAGGGAGGGAACGGAGGGACGGAGGAGGAGAGGGGGGAGGATAGAGTGGAAGAGAAGAAGATGATGCGTCCGTGACAGGTAAATGGAAGTTTGCGGATGTGGAGATGATAATCCCACGAGAGACACTGGACAGGACAGGCCCGGACAGCCCCTACAGAACAGGCATGACAAGGCGCACACAGACCAACCGCAGCTGCAACTTACGAAAAAGCTTTCTTATTCTTAGCAGCCGGTATCCATAAGCTTAGCAGCTCTGCTTTCGCTAGCAAACATCGCCTTGCTCCAGGCCGCTTCGGCTAGTCAGTCCCCGTCTCCATCTCGTGCCACCCAGGGGAAGCTGTCGCTCCTTAGGGGCTGGATCCCGGCTGCTGCGGCGCAGGACAGGAGCTCGTCCGGGTGGGTGGGGACGTGCCTTTGTGCCTGGATGCATTAGCGCCACTGCCGGCACCACTGGGATTAGCAGGACAGAGTCGCCCGTGTTAGTGCAGCGGTGCATTGCAGCCAGCCAGCTGAGGCCTGCCGTCCGCTGCCACCCACCCACCCATCGGCGATAGCCTGCGTGCTTACCCACTGCCTTTGCCCACTGGACTGCCCACAAGCCTACCCACTATCGCCCCAGGGTCCAACGCGCTGATCGACCTCCCAGTGGGTTTATTGAGATTCCCAGTGGGGGGCGGCGCGCGCTGCCTGCGTGATAGGGCACGCGCGGACGAGTGCGTCTGCCACGACCGGGTTCAGGGCTGAGCCCATTACGCTGGGCTCCTCCAACCCCATTAACTAGTCTGTGCCCATCGTCCTGTCTGTCGCGTTTGAGGTTAATGAATTGTGTTCTAGCCTATCCCTACCGGCACTTACACGCGGCGGTCCGCGTCTCCATCCTCAATCACAAATCTTTTTAATTTTTTTTTTACTTTTATTTTCCCTTTGCAACCCACCGAAACTGCTCAGCCATACAGAACACGCCGCCCCATGTGACATCACACTCCCCTCGCGCGCCAATGCAAGGGATGCGTCGTAACATTCGCTACCTCGCCCTCCTCAAACCTCAATCACCACATCCCCCTTCCGCCTGCCAATCATGCTCGCTCCCACTGTTCTGGGGAGCAAGGGCCCCGGCTCCCGGCCACGGACCCCGCCCCCGAAGAGGAGCCCACTCGGGCCTCCCCCCCATGCCGTCACACTGGTCTGGGCCAACGAGCTGTCTCTGCTCATTAATTAGTATTGCTTCTTTTTCGCGTCGCGCGCCCGTGGCGCGTCGCGACTTTGCTTTTTCTCGGTCCTGCTTGGTGAGCAATTGTCAAACGACGGTTTTCCACGCGGCGTCCTGGGGCTGACATGGGGGAACTGCCTAGTTGAGCATTGAAGCCGGAGAGATCAGAGAAACCCGGACTCAAGGTTTTAAACCAGATGATTTGCGCCGTCATGGAAACTGCCATTTGACCCAAATCAATGGGAGATCGACACCAACATCCCACCCAAGGTTCGAGCCTCACTCGCACCCACTAGCCACGTTTGCCTCCCGCCATGCCGCTTTTGCGCAACCGTAAACCCACCGTTCAAGACGGAGATGCAGCGTAACACACGTCCCAGCACGTCATCTAAACTCGGAACAACCCCCGATGATCGACCCCTCGGAGACCTCAGAGCTTCGATATTAATTGAACGGCTGTCTACTCCGTACAGTGACTGTATCCCATCTCCTCCCCGCCTAGAACTTGCCCCGTTTCAGTCATGGAGCCTGCTCAAACGCTCCCGATCGAGCTCTTCCTGCTCATCGTCGACTACATCCTCCCCAGTAATCAAAATGAAATCCTTCCCCCATCCCATGAGACAACGAAAACTCTTCTGGCCCTGACCCAGGCCTCCCGGGCCATCTCCCCGCTTGTCTCAAAGCTACTGTGGCACCACTGCACCTACATCGACAACGTGGGCAGCGCCCGCGCCTTCGCCCGCGCGCTGGAGTCTCTATCTCCGGACGACCCGCGACGCCCAACACGCCTCTTCCTCGCCCTGTATGGAGAAGGCCCGGAGGACGCCCGGCGAGGTCCTCCGTGGCCCTCCGGCTTGCACCGGCATGCGGGCGAGGACGACTCGAGCGTGGCCCACGTCGTCAACCGGGTGCTCTTTGGCGCTGCGCCAACGCTCCGGCGCCTCATCATTGACATGCCCTTGGCGGCCGCCCTTGACTCGCCGGAAAACCCCCAGCTGCCAATTGATGTGCAGCCAGGATTCCAGGCGCTAGCCAATCTCGAGGAATTTGTCTCACTCGGCGACAGCTTCTCCCTTAGACAGCCAGACACTGAGCAGATGGTCTGGGCTTCCTGCTGGCCCAAGCTGCGCTGCCTGTCACTGCACAACCCGCCCATGAACTTCCCGTCCATGATGCGCCTGGAGCAGCTGCAGACGGTGGTCATCTCCAAGCAGAACGCCTTCCAGTACCTGATGATGAATGTCAAGAGCACCATGCTCCGCTCCATGCACACGGAGCGGCAGGGCAAGAACTCGGACGACAATCCCTTTGCCCTGGTGTTCGTCGATGCGTACGGCGCCTCGTGGACCGACCTCCGCCCCGTGCCAAAGGCTCGCGTCATTCTCATTGACGTGGGGAGAGACGTGTCTGGGGTGACTCGACAAGAGCTGCGGCGCACAAGCAGTCATGTCCCTCCAAGTTGGATCCGGGCACTGGCCATCAAAGGCGAGCTTTGGGATTCAGCCCGTGCAGGGAGAAACGAGTGGCCTAGTTAAGATTATCCCGAGCTGAATTAAAGAAAGAAGAAAAAACAAATCACGTAAAATCCAAAACGTAGATAGTGCTATAAGCTAAAAAGAAAATCACTATATTACAACATAGTATATTATTGACTACTATTACTGTTATCTCAACTATCCTAGTTGATAACTCCATGATATCACACTGCAGAGCTCCCACCTTGATAGCCCACTTAAACGAACGCTCTTCTCCCCGACCCGTCCGTTTCCATCCGTTTCATAAACAGGTTAGTCAGCGAACCGTTCGTCCCACCGTAAAGCGGCACCGGCACTAAGCCCCAGCGGCCGCGAACATGACTTTTGACACTGTTCGCCAGCGCTCAGCCATCAAGCCAGGGCTTTCGTAAGCGCCGGCGGTAACTCGCAAGCCCTTGCATTGTCAAGAGCAACGGAGAGGAAACCCCCGGATAAGACACAGTCGGGGCCTGCTGGCTCCAGTGCGCGGTGAAACGAAGCCGGCTCAGCTGCTTCTGGCAACGTCTCCAAGCACTAGGCCTCGCCTCGGTCCGTTGGATGGGTCCGTCTCAGCCATTCCCGTCCACTGCCCATATCGAGCCAAGTTCCTCAAGCCTCTCTGCTTGACTGTCCTATCACGTGCGGACATGGACAAGGGAACCCGACTCTCTATCTGTCGATCGCAACCTCTCAATCAAACACCCGCTGCGCAATACGGCAAATTTGGATTGTCGCCGGTTCTTTCGTTCGCCTTATTCCTCTCCTTCATCGCTCCTCCTTTGGCTGCCTCATTCTGTCCCGACCTGACCTGATCTGAATGCATTCGAGCGGGGTACAACACCACACGGCAAGGGGCACATACCGCTCCTTTAGGGCCGCATCGATTCATGCAAACTGAAGGCCTGAAGCGGCCGACCCACATGAGCTCCTGCAGAGCCCAGGTTTGTTTTTGTTTTGGAAAGTCTCCGGATTAAGCCTGCGCATTGCATCGGCGTCCCGTGTTGTCTAGAATTAGAATGTGCGTGGATGTGGGTGGCGTACTGAGAGTTGGTTGATGTTCGAGGTGGCGTCCGTCCTCCGCCAAAAAACCAGCCATTCACTGAGCAGAGTTTTGCAACTGGGATGTTCCATGGACAACCTGCAGCGAACCTTTTTCTTGTCCGTCTCGGCTATCTGATCTTACGGCTTTGAAACGGGCTAGAAACACATTCTGCATGCACAGATTTTGAAACGGGATGATTTGGAGGAAACATGACTGTTGGTCTGGACCTCAATTTGCCGTTGAGAGGCGTGGCCCGCAGGCACCACCCATGTTGGCCTGCGCAAAGGCGCTATAATAGGCGCAATGATAAGCGCACACAACGTTTGCGCTCAAAGTACAGCCTGTGTGACTGCACCCCAGAAGTAAATGGGATTATGGGAAATAATCAGCAATCAGTCATATAGATATCCCCGTCTTTATGCGGCCCCTTTTGCCTCCGGCCCTGCCGAGAGTCATCCTTACCTTCGGCTCAAATACCCCGGCGAGTGTTTATGACTGATCAGAACTACAAAACCGAGTTGGTTCGTATTTCTTCTGTGTGGCTTCCTTTGAGGTCAGTTTAGTTGTGTTGAGGCCCCTATTTGCCCTGTTCGAACGCTCCCGGTTTCAGGGCCTCACAAACATTGTAGAAACAATGGCCGGTGTAGTCAATATGTGTGTAGTGTCGCCATTGCAATATTTGAGGCGTTCAGCTGGGTAGGTCGCATCGCAAGTGGATGTTCTATTATTAACCTAGCTTTTATACATGTGCAATGCATGCCATTTAATGGGTTTATAGCCCAGTCCCACACTGATCCATAGTCTTGCAGCAATGCACGAAATAATTTTCGGTGCCTGGAAGCCATTCACAGCCAAACGCAATCAGGGTGCCCTGCACACCCAAGGTACCTTCTCTCCATACAAACAGATAGAACGGCCAAAGTTTTGAGACGAGTCACGGGCAAACCACAGTCCCAGGCGATTCTTGGTTTGGTTAATTGGCCGCGTTTCGCTACTTTCGCGGGGTCGATCCCTTGTCTAACTGCGGGGACATGTTCCAAAGCTGTGATGCTTCATCCTCCACACTCACCATTCCAACCATGAAAATAAAAATAAAAAAAGAGTTTGAGGAGAATCAACCCCAGATTCCATCCAATCCCTGATTGAAGGACACCTTTCTGGTACAAAAACTCTGGGACAAGACATGCCACGAAGTGTTTTCTATGACGAGACTTACATGGGGTCTAGGGAGGATCGGCAAGGCCAAGCGGGCCCAGATCCGACCCGCCTTCTTTTGTCATGTATCGTTGTCCAACCTCCAAGGTACGTCATGGATCCCGGTACCCAGGAAGTGTATGAGCAAACTATCATCAAGAAATCAACAAAGATGGTGTTTGGAGAATGCGAGATATTTGATTTGATGGCAGAAAATTAGAAAATAAGTCGTTCCCGATCATAGCCCAAAGAGAGGAAGATGCCGAATATTTAAACTAAGGTAGGTCGTGTTTTCTTGGCTATTAAATTTATCACAACCTGAAGGAAAGTTTTAGTCCCTATTGATCTATCGTGACCAGGACTCTACCATCCAACCATTCAAAATGACACTTTCTGGCAAGCCAACAACAATCGCCGCAGAAGAACTGCCATGACTCAATCAATCTCTCGGAACATATTTTAAATGAAAAGCTAACAAGCTTAATGCAACAACTAATCTTTGCTAGATCACTGTTACCTCTTATTTCACACTTCCGCAAACGGCGGCTGTCCACATCCGGTGCATGCATAGCGAGAGGGAATGGCAAAACTCGCCTTAAGGACACAATTTTCCTAGTGAATGGCGTATTTAATTTTAAGCTTTGTTAAACTGCAGCACATACGGGGCCGCCGTGTGTTTGCCGCAGGTACATATTCTACCATTACTATCTCCACCTCGTCATGACACAATCCCAAGAGCCACATCTATTACCGAAAATGGACTTCTCCTCCATTTTATAGCTCGTGATCATGTGGTTTTGTGTGGATAATCAGGAGCCTTACACGATTTTCGCTTGTGTGACGTGGGTCTTTACATTCTTGAGAGGTTAGCACGTCGACGGTGGAGGTCGGGGGATTATATACACCCCTCCTTGAACTCTTCTGTCGCTTTCCCGATGGGCTCTCGCGTTATAACTACGAGCTAAGGGGGGTTCCCATTCTCCCATCAGCGGCGAAACTTTTGATCATGTGGGGGTGGCTCTGGATGGAAATCTCCATGCCTAATCCCACCATTCCAACCCCTCACATGTTTGTGCAGAGCAAACTTAGCCATGTATGATAATAGTCACACATTGGCGGTGTGATCGATTTAGGACTCACAAGTGAATGTCGCGCGCGGTCGAAAAGCTGGGCACGCCAATTGAATGGACAGTACCGATTTGCCCTGGTGACCCTGTATCTGCAAACATATTTAGGTTCCTATGCCAGGCAGCTCAGGAGTTCCAATTTAGTCGAATGCACCATTCACTAAATTATATAATAACTCTCCAAGGTATCACAATGCAGTTTTTTACCCCTGGCAGAGTGAGACGGATCGCTCGTTCTGACCGATGATTTGTGCCACCATCCTGGTATAAAGATTTCAATCTACGAACATACCATCAACGCAACCAGCATGCATACCCTCCCGTGGACCTTCAGTTTTTTCTTTATTGAGCCCTTAGTATGATCAATCCATGTTGGTCCAGTCGTGCTCGGGTGAAATCGAGCCCCGAAACTCGCATAATTGCAATCGTTTATTCAGGTTTATTCGGATTCTTCTCACTCTTTCTCAACCTAGTTTGTTCAAAGACGTACGACTTCCTTTCACGTTTTCCTTTTCCAGGTAGCCTACTTAACCCTTGTGCTTTCACTCCAACAACCATCTCTTTCTTAATATTTCGCATCAAGAGTCTAAGCCAGCCCACTTCATAGACAAGCAAAATAACTTTGACTCGTGGCGTCTCATTCTGATCAGAGAGCCCTGTCAAAAATTCTGTTAGTTCTCCGACAAAGTTTAGTTTTGCTTCGCGCTCAGATGAGAATCGGATTGTGGATAAGTCCACTATAAGATAGATTTGCTTCCCAAGGCTTGTTAAAATCTGATTAAACAACGCAAGCGAGTCCTTGAGTGTCAGCGCACTGTGAAATTGTGAATAGCGAAATGAAAGTTGCTTTTCTGTACCAATCGCTCCATATATACGAAGTGCCTGGTAATTAAGATATCTCATCAGATCGATGGAAGTCGAGAGAGTCTGTATTCTGCGGCCTTTCAAAGCCCAAATGGTCTGTATAGACGACTCGTTCAGGGCCCGTATTACATCCACACCAAAGTCAATCATTGCCGAACGCAAAGTATATGAACCTTGCACGGCTATGAGAGAAGAGTTTCCAGCTGACGAAAATTTTGCAAGGTTCGGAGACAGCCAAAATTTGTTTGTCGACGCGCTGGCACCAATACCAGTCGCCCGGCGTTTCCGAAAAAGTGCGTTATGCCGATAACATTTCTCTGGATCTTCGAAATTGAGTGACAATGAGGACAAAGCTTGCGACAGTTGTAAATCCGATAGTTGTTGATTGGTGTTCAACTGAGCACTCGTCTGGACAGCGTGGAATGCTGCTCAGTTAGTATACAACACAAACCAGCAACCAGTGGCTTGCGAATCTTACTTTCAATCCTAGTGATCAAATCATTGATACTTGATCCTGACGTCTCTAAAAATGACAGTATCAAGTCAAGCTTCTTGTCCCAATTTTCTTGCGATACCTGCAATCTCGATACTGCCCGAGTCAAACCATTCAACTGATGCATTCGGTCTTGATCCGCAGCTTTCAATGTTGCGATGATCTTTTCAAAGTTCTGAGTTTGGTCACTGTGAATATCGCGAATCTCAGCATGGGAACCAATATCAGCCAGCTGAATGAGGTTATGGGTATGCTCTGAAATCTTCTCCAGTACATCATTATATATAAGTTCATGTGGTCGGGTAATACTATGGTAGAAGTGGCGAAATTTGGATTCGTTACACCATCGATAAGCTATTAAGAGGAATTCCAATATGCATGAGTAGATGTGCTCCACGGTGAGTCGTATCTGCGGGGTTGGATACAACTGGGACAGTATCTCGACCTGAGGCAAGCATATCGCAACTTTGTGAATGGATTTCGATAGTAATCTGAGTGTCTCCTGATGGTTTACTATACCCTATTATGGGGTTGGAAGGTTAGTTCAAGTAACTACAATAGATACCTTTGAGTAGAAAGCATACGGTAAATAGTAGCTTCATAGTGCCCCAAACAAGAGACACATATTCTGGATGGTGTTGAACAAACACATCAAGAACTGTACCATAATGGCAAATTGTTTCGGCGGCTCTGGACAGCCATTTTCGAATCTTTTTGGATTCTCTCTTGGCCTCGTAATCATGTATTAAGTCGGCCACCACTTTTTGGATATCTTCCATATCGCACGCGCCAGTCAAGAGTGCTTTTTCTTCATTGCTCAAACTTCTGGTGTTCTCGAAATGATTCTTGGCTGATTCGAAGGACTCATTTGCAATGGTAGTGTCTGTCTCGGACATCAGTTGGGCTTGAATTCTCCGCCACACATCAGGACTTACGATCACCGGCTCCCTCATACCATGAGCGATGGGTAGTTTTGGGGATCATGGTTTGGTCCGATTTCACGGTCGCAGATGGCCTTGTGGTGCAGTATGCTTTATCATAAGCTAAATGATGACAACGCATCTTGCAGTGTTCTTCCTGGTCTCTATTGGCCCCCGCCCGAGTTCAAAGTGCAATTTGTCTCGTGACCTGTTCAGCCTAGTCCTGCCCAATTTTTCAGGGTATGGTTGAAAAAAAACACTGTCTATTCATCACGGGGAATTAGTGTGTTTAAACAAAAGACAATTGGACTTTATCATCGAAAAGATGGCGTCTTCAAACAGCGACTCGCGGCGAAGCAACCGATATAACTCAACCCACACACCAATAGCAGAAATACAACCCTTTGCCCCATCCTCCAGTTTTCCAAGTACTCCAAAAGCTGACCAAGAAATGCCGCAATCATTCCAGCGAAGGGAAAATAGTCCCGGGGACGGCCAGCAGCCACCGGCCGAGGTATGTTCACTCAGTGACCCTCCCCGCGACTTAATATCAATATATCATAGAGTCGAGTGGGACGCTTGTTTATAAACCCTGGCACATATCTTGATACAGCTGCGGTCCAACAGAAACCAATTCAGAATTTCGCCCCACCTTCTCCGCCAGGACAAAGTAACCCAGCGGGTAGTCTCTCTAGCCAACGTTCATCTAGGGTCGGCCGACACATTTCAGCCCTTCCCATCCCCAAGCGCATCACAAATGGCGCTAGCAGTAACAGTTCAAAACTCAGGCCTCCTCCTCCTCCTCCAGCGCCCGTCCCCGGAATAGGAAGAACAAGAGACAGTTCTACAGATTCGTACAGCGAGGAATCAGACGAATCAATATCCGAACCTGGGCCGCACTACACTGTATCTCAAAATATGATAGGGGCCAAAATGAGCGACAAGCTTGCAGCAATAAAACCCAAGGGGCACAAAACGAAAAAATTATCTCCTCTACCATTTTATCCAGAGATCCCATCTGCGGTCATTCCTGCAGAAGAAACTGTAACTGTTTCTCGAGACCGTAGCCTTATTACTGGTGCCCAAAATAAAGGGCAAACCAAAGGAAGTATATCCAATCATGATCGAAAAAATAGAACGTTGCAAACAGCAGACGAATGGCATCAAAATCCACCAAACGAAGCCGCTCACGAACGTCAATTCCAAACTCGGGATACACTGTCAGATCAACCGACACAAGCAAATCATACAAATGATTTCAGCACAAATTCGGTACTGGGAAATTTTTCAGCACTGGAAAATAGTCTTGAGGAAATATCCCGTTTACTTAATGGCGGATCTGGGTATTCGACTCCCGCAAGATATGAGGAGCATGCCGCTTCGCCCGGGTATTCAATTGATTCTGGCCAAATGCGAGTAATCGAGCAAGTTGAAAATTTGAAGAAAAAGGTCCAAGCATTACAGATGAGTAAAGATGAACAGCTGGTGCCTAAGTTTATGACTTTTTATTGTATCAAATACAACATCGAATACCGAGATCTCCAACAGGATGACCAGGGCTACATTGCGTACCTATTTGAACCACATTGGTATGCCAATGATACCGAAGCCGTTTTGAGGTCTCAATCTCCCGTGACCGACCCTGAAGAATATGCCAAAAACAATGGTGCCACATTCATTATATACAAACGCTACAATGAAAATCACCAGAGTTCCGCTGTTATCAAAGCCTTAAAAGCAAAGCAACCACTCCCAAATCCGGAGCCGATCCGCCAAGATATTCTACTTATTTCGAATGAAATCATTGAGGCTTTGAATAACTATTTTGACCGAATACCAAATTTCCGGTCCGAATTCCCCGAGCTGGCCAAGTCGCGAATGATGCATGCCCCCTTTGTCTGGTGGTATCATTCCCGAAAATCGCACACCACAGAAGGCTTATCAAGTCAGGAGACTCAACTAATCATGCTATTATTTAATTGGATTGAAGAAAGTTACAGCCCTTTATTCCAAAAGATAGAGACACAATTTAACAGAGGAAAAGTCTCCAATGTGTCCATCGAATACCTCTTGCGACCGGGGCAGGTTATTGTATCATACGAAGAGGATGAAACTGTACCTACTGGACATATTGTCGCGTGTCGTCCTGCTAATAAGACGCTCATTCAGGATGGCGAAAAGACTCCCACAGACCAGGTATGGGAGTTTTCTTCACGATCATACATGTACGCAGGCAAGTTTTTCACAAGGCCCAAGCTGCATTTCCTTCTCTTCGACAGCGAAAACGCAGAAGTGGATATTGCCAATTTGAAATCTTTTCCTCTAGAGTACGCTAGCCACGAGATTCACCAGCAACTGTTGCGTCGAGGCAAAGCTTTTTGGAAATGTCGTAATAAACAACTCATCTCCTATAACAGCAATAATGAGCTTGAGAAGCACAGAGTATGCATCTTGAATTCCTTTCTTAATTACAAGACGTACATGTTCCATATTTAACAGTTGCCAAAAACTAGGGAGGGAGATATATGATTGACTTCAACACATACGTGGAACTTCATCCCTCAAATTCATACTTGCCACCTCCCGGGGTATTTTTCAAAGAATCCTCCATTTTCAAGGATGACACAGAACCTGGTATCCCAGATCTTTATTTGTTTCCCAGGCGCATTCCTGGATTTGATCTAAGGCGGAAAAAGTGGCGTTAGTAGTTGAGTGTTGCAAGCTCGTCAGATCGCGTGAACTAAACTATATTTTAGTTGACCTCGAGGTGGACCTTATACATGATGTCACATGGAATGAAGAAGCCTTCAATAACTTGGTAGCAGACCGAGATATGAAGGAGCTTATAGTGGCCTTAGTGACCCATCACCTGATCGGGGAGACAGGCACTGATCTGATTGAGAACAAAGGAAATGGGCTCATTATGCTCCTTCATGGCTCACCCGGCACCGGCAAAACATTCACAGCCGAGTCGGTGGCTGAACTAGCCAAAAAACCACTGTATTCAGTTACATGTGGCGATATAGGTACCGAACCCGAAGCTGTGGAAAAGTATCTCGAGTCGGTTTTTCATCTAGGTAAGATTTGGGATTGTGTTGTGCTTCTTGACGAGGCCGAGGTATTCCTAGAGCAACGTACTCTTCATGATCTCAAGAGAAATGCGCTTGTTTCGGTCTTCTTACGTGCCTTGGAGTATTACGAAGGCATTCTAATCCTGACTACGAACCGGGTTGGAACCTTTGATGAAGCATTCAAGTCACGCATCCAGCTGGCTTTGCGTTATCAGAGGCTGGATTTAGACCAACGAAAGCAAATATGGCAGAATTTTATGGGAAGGCTCAAGTCTCTTGGTGAGCAAGAGAGAATCGACTTTGATGACGTTGTGATGCACATGGATGAGTTGGCAGAGTTTTCGCTAAACGGACGGCAAATACGGAATGCGATTGCAACAGGGCGACAGTTGGCCAAGTACAATGGCGTCAAGATGACATTCACGCAGTTAAAGAGGGCCATACTAGTAGCGAAGAAGTTTGATGAATACTTGGGAGATGTTCGGGAAGGGGATCTCGAGGAATACGCAAAGGAAACTGATGAGAAGTACTCGGGTGAGTATGTTGCAAGAATGGATTTAACGCGATAGTTTTATATGGAATTCGATGTCTACCTGCAAATACGGAAGCTAGTCCAGAATGGGCGATAAACATGAGACCCAGAGTGAGTACATTTGTAGCAGTTAGCCTAGAGAAACAATTCTCCAAGTGTCAAATGTTGCCTCAGGCAGGGTTGGTAACATACCACCCACGTCCTGGAAGGCCTCTTCCAACGCGTTCTCTTGATGTGGTTGAGTTTTGCAGAGTGTCCCAAGTTGTGTCGGTGGGATATAAAAGCTTGATAAATCCTGTGCCCCTCCACGTCACCAACTCCGG
Source organism: Calonectria multiphialidica (assembly GCA_020623665.1). Classification (NCBI taxonomy): domain Eukaryota; kingdom Fungi; phylum Ascomycota; class Sordariomycetes; order Hypocreales; family Nectriaceae; genus Calonectria; species Calonectria multiphialidica. The sequence goes on from JAHVYC010000104.1 coordinate 92,051, forward strand.
GCTCGGCAACGGCTTCTCGTTTGTCCCTTAGTTTTTGTTGCTAAACTTGGAGCCTTCGCCCAAGCGACGGGCGAATGGCCTGACACAAGGTTGAGCTGGTGGGCACTTGACCAAACAGCTGCCGCATCGCGTAACGGCAATCAACCATCGCGATATCTCAGGGTTAGCGCTGTCGACAATTTTTCCGTATTGGTTGAGGCTGGCGGGAAAACTAACTTCAGGGCGACCTTTGCCCACGCGCGCCGGGACCGTCGCTGGATCAATGCGAGTCTCAGGTATAGTAATGAATTTTTGGTGCGCTGGCTAGCGTCACGGGAAGGGCGTCTGGCTTCCGGCTCAAGAAAAAGCCACAATGCGGGGAGGGGGTCAGAAGGGAACTAAGAATGTGTATCTAGCTTCGTAAAGCTTGTTTTGTTTGTTTGTTTGTTTGTATGGCGAGGTCAAGAGGACAGGCGATTCTCCGTTGACCTTGCAAAAACCGGGTTTCTGTTTTAAGAAAGGCTGCGTGAATCAGCCCTCCACTCTGCGAATCAAACAGCTACTTTGTACCTAAAGATGAATATATAAAATATAAAATAAGACAAAATGACATCAAATAATATAATGTAAATACTAAAGAATACCTTTTCTTAATTATTTAGGTACATTTTACTCACTTTTCCTTGCTGCAATAGGTAAATGAGCTGCTTGATACCCAGTGTTGGGTGATTGATCCAGATGGCAAGTAGTAAATGCGTAGATACACAAATTATTAAACACCATTCATGTGCTATGTCAACCACCATTCACTAGTTTACGCATCAAGACCAATAAAGAATGCATTTATTTAACTATTAAAAATTCTGAAATTAAACCAACATCAAAACTTATCTATTGTACCGTCCGTACGACAAACCATTTCGTTGAGAGGACAATTTTGAACGCGAGTTACCCTGTACCACGTCGGAAATTTAAGGGTGGATGCTTCGTGCTACAGCAACATTTGGACACCAGCCTTCACTCGAAACAAGCATATACGCTATAGAAATTCCCGATTGAATGGCTCCATGTCTTACTTCTACTCTAAAACCACACTCAAAGGCAACGATAATATCAGCCAGCCAAACGCCGTATCTACAACTAAAGTTACAATTCATCCTTCTTGAAAAACTTCTCTTCACTGCCCTCGTTCGCCCCATCATCGTCCGCCTCACCATCGTCGTAATCCTTCTTGCTCTCGCTCTCAGCCTTACCCTCGAATTTGCCCTCGCCCTTCTTTGTGGGCTCATCAATGTACCCGCGGAGCTCCCGCACACCACCGGGCAGCTCAACCAGCTCAAGCTTCCATCCGTAGTTGCCCGCAAGCTTGCGCATTTTCTCAATCATCTCCCTGACAGAACTCACCTTGAGTTCTGCCTTCTCCATCTCCGCATCGGTCATCGATGTCACATCGCCTCCATCCTTCTTGCTCTTGCCAGAGGCCACCACCTCGATAAAACGTTCTATGTCAGTATCCGAGGTGTCAAAATAACTTTTGGGTGGCGCAAGCTTGATGGGAGGCTTGCCGTCCTCGTCAGCAGCTGAGAGTACGTTCCTTGCGCCGACGATGACGCCGCCAACGTTAATTTCCTTCTTCTCGGATGCCACATCGAGGACATCCTCTGACTCTCGCTGCTCCTGGGCCAAAGCATCATCATATGGACTGTCCTGATCCAGCAGCGGGGGAGTGGTGTTTTCATCGACAATGAGCTGGCAGTTGATAGGGTTGGCCCTCGTCTCCTCAGGTGGCAAAAACGCGACATCATTGCACAGACGAGGAGTGTTAATCACCATCAAGTAGGCGCAGATGGTGACTTCCTTGATCCAACCGATCCTGTCATTCTTCAAACCCGGCACGCAGTGGTACTGAACTTCGATGGTGCGGTCCCGACCTGTCAAGTCGCATTCGGTGCCGCCCTCCAGCCGTTGGACCAGGTACCGCTGATCGCCCTTGACCTGCAACTCGGCCGGGGGCGGAGAATCTTCGCCATCTTGCTTGGCCTGGTACGCGGTGGACGGCGGGATCGTCGGTGTCTCGCCGAGGACGTAGTAGGCCGTGTTGGGATCCCTCTTCGGGGGTTGGCCGTTCGGAATGGACGGCAAGGCGTGGAACTGAGTGATTTTGCGGTTGTTGCAAAAGCTGTAGCTCCACCAGCCAGACATAAAATACAGGCAAGTGTTCTCGAGCTCGGCAATGAGCTCCCAGCCGCTGGTGGTGGCGCGGACGAGCTCCCGGGCTTCCTCGGCTTTGGCGAGCTCGTTGGCGGTCTTATTTTCGGGGGATGGGGGCTGGATCACGGGGATAGAGCATAGGTATTGGTGAGGGGGCATTTTCATAAGCTCATAGGTAAATGCGTGCCCCGTTTCTGCTCCATCGACAGCCTCGTCGTCGCCGGCATCGGCTTCGCGAACATTGTCGAGGGTGGACTGCGAAAAATCGGCTGAATATGTGGGGTGCTGGCCGTGTCGCTCCAGGAGGGCATTCGCATCATTCTGGGAGATATAATCATCGGCAAAAACAACCTCGAACTGCACCCAGAATTAGCATCGCGACGTCACTGCATGGAGGGGAAGAGGGGTCACGGACCTGAGGGTACGTCAGCAGGTCTTCGTGAATGCTGAAGCCAGGTGAGCGAGCGCTGGCGAGCTGGGCGATGGCCAGCAGGACTAGATTGAGACGGCGCATTGTGCCGTAGTTGGCTTGTTGCGATCACATAGAGCTAAAGCAGATGGAATCACCGAGGTCGAGGAGTGCCACCTGGACGTTGGTTGATGAGGTGTCATGATGGTCCGCGCTGTGGAGTTGAAGGGGACACGGGAACACCGGGGATTTGCCGGCCAATTACAACAGCAGGGGTCTGTGGGCAGTCTGAGCTCAACGCTGAAGTAGCAGCGCCAACTAGCAGCAACTACCTGTTGTGGACAAAAATAATATCCCCTTCCTGGGGTTCACAGGGTTCAAAGCGCCGAGATGAAATTTGGATAGAGGGTAAAATTTGGTTGATCATCCTCTGCGTGCCTGATTGACCCGTCGGTGTTCGGCATGAACTGGCTCAGCCGCAACCCACATGGAGCAGAGCGAGCGACCCTCCTAACTAAGTTGTCCAGTTGTCAATAATTATTCCATCTTTAGACGACATCGCTCCCTATGGCCGTTAGGCTACGGTAGGATTCCTGGGAACATCCCCTTTTATATATTAAAAATGATGTCAATTTTCGGATTCAGGAAATTAGGGTTCCCAGACGACACGTGTCGTGGGGTGGCTGTTCTTCAGGGGCCGTTGGAAGCCATCTCGACCGTGCCTCCCAACAGGCCTCATCCCAGAACCTGGACAGATCCGCGGTTGATGGTTTTTGATCTTATCGTCATCGCTCGCCCGCTAATCCCAGGTTTGGATTGGCATACCGTTTAGCAGCGAGATTAGCTCGTTTGGTGTTTTTTTAGGTCTCGGAGCAATTGTGGTGGTTTCAAGCCAGTTGCTGCCCGTGGCATGATGTTCAAAGCGCTCATCTGTCAAGGGCATCCCGGGGCTCTTCGTCGAAGGGCCATGCCTGGCTTCCACGTTCCAGTCCACCGCGGCAAACAGATGGCACTGCCGGGTGCCGGTACGCTACTGATTAATGCCCCAAATCGAACCGAGGAGGAAGGCTCCGACTCCGATGGCATATGGACATGAAAGACCGTGCTCAAGGGTCCAATCAATCTAGATTCCCCCACACTGGTTGCGTGGCCTATCTAGCCTTGAATGGATTTCTATTTTCACGATTCTGTGCGTGCAACTGTAGGTAATGCGTGCAATGCAACAACCACGAGGGTTTCGACTACAGTAGGAGCAGTAGCTCAGAGGCGTGTGTAAACAAGGTAAAGGAGGGGGGGGGGGAAGGGGGGGTCGCTGAGTCGGATGCATCGGGGGGTGCCGTCAGACGATTGAATGTCAACAACATCGAAAGCGGTGTGCTACTCGGTGAGGCTTTTGCATCTGTTACACTTGAATGTACGTAGACGGAAGAGATACGCGAGGCTCTGCATACAACCCAGGATTGTTCAATCCAGCTCGACAGGTCTCATTCCAGCCCAGGAGATGCAGGCAAGGCACATTTTTCGAGGGACAGATGGACATCCGATAGGCCATGGCCTGGTGGCTTACACGTTTTGACTCAATGGTGTGGTCGCAAATGTGCAGAAGTCGAAGGCGATTGGGGCGGAGCACGAGATCTGCATGCGACTGAGTTGAAACGGGACAGGAGGCTTGAGGCACGATCAACGCAGGGAACGAGGCAGCGAGAGTGGAACTGATGGGACCAGGCATATGGGGGATTATCAGCATAGAGTACGCGGGTCATGCCATAGTTGGGAACCAGAGGTCGTATATTGGGCTAGGTTGGTTCAAGCACGACAGTTGGCCCTGGCTTGGGTTGCAACTGACGCGGCTAGTTCGTGCCCGGTCGATGCGTACCGAGAAGCAGCTGCAGCAGTGCCCATTGCCCGTTGCAGCGTCTCGGTCTGTACGTGATTAGGTTGCACAGCAAACAGGAGGAGTCCTTGGAGTCCTTGGGAGCAGGTGGGCGAGGAGGCTTGTAGGCATCATGGGTGCTCGGTTGTAGCGCCCGAGAGAGTCCAGGGCATATCGCGGTGACGACTCGAGCAAAATGCAAACTAGGACTCGATTGAGCCCACCGCGGGCGATCATCGACCCACCAGCGCAGATGATGGAAGGACAAGGTCTGGGCCAGGGATTGTTCTCAGCAGAGGGTATTCCTGGGCAGATTGCCAGATTGCCTAGGCCCTGCTGCTGCTCTGCTGCTCCTACTCTGTTCAACAGTGTGGTGCAGAAGAGGCTTCTAGACTAGTGGTGGTAGTGGGTTAGCGGTGGGTGGAGTGGGTGACGAGACAGGATGCGAGCACTCTTTTTTTTTCTCTGCTCCTTCTCTCTTCCATGTAAGATGGCCTAGCGGCTTTCTGCTGCTCGCCTCACTTTAAACGTAGATGTAAGCCAATCGTTCAGGCCGGCGGGTCCCTGGCTCGAGCCGCGCCACGTCGAGGGCCAGTCGTTGGGTGCCGTCCGAGTGTTTGCCTCGTTTTTGTGGGCTTGTGTCTGGGGTGTGCCATCCAAGGAAGCGCTGCAGGGATCCAGTCAGTTTAGCGGGATGAGATGGCATGGCGGTATGGGGGGGCAGAAAAGGCCAAGGTGGGATGCCATGTCCCTCTGGTTCTGGCTTGTCGCGAGGCAGCGGGAGGCGGCGGGAGGCAGCGAGAGAGGGGACCAAGCAGGCTGCGGCGCGGGCGAATGGCGGCCCGGCCTGATGACACCTCGTCTGTTGGGGTTGGTCCCCGTGGTTCCTCAGCTGCACCTGTGGCTCGTCAGATGGAGGGTTGGTTGTTTGTTGGCAGTTCCAGAGTCGCTGCCGGGAGTTGATTATGGTGGTGGAGAGGTGCATTGGCGGCCGGCTGCGAATCACGGCCAAGGGCCAAAATGGGATCATCGTCGTCTGTCTGCGGGCCATACCGCAAAGCGTCTAGCCTGCCCATTCACCATCTCTCTTGCCATCTCTCGTCGATTTCGGGATATTCACACCTACATAGCGCAGTCGGCAGCGGGCCCGACGCATGATACGATGAGTCGATCTCTGGGTCCCCAAGTCCCAGAGAGCAAAGTCTACTTTGTGCAGACCGTTGATGGGCAAGCCCAATTACCGAGTACGGCCTACTGCAATGTCGGCCACGGTGCAGGCAGCCCTTAGCCTCTTTGGCGTGCCTTGGTGCCCGCGCCATGATGACATCGCCCTGGTCCCCGTACCCAGTGGTGGGCACGTTCCGGGATGCGAGTTGATCCACGAAACACTGCGACACTGGCTTCTTTGGGTGTTATTTGCTTTTGATGCAAGTCTGCTCCCCTGCATCTGGGATTGGACGGGCACTAGAAAGGAGTCGGTCGTCATGCACGTTGGCGTTGGAGCGACCCGTGTCTCTGCTTCGGTCGTAGTCTATTCTGGTTGCAGTCATATATTTGCTTCTGCTAGAAGCCATGGCCGGTTCCTTGGGATAAGACACCGCATCCTTGGCTTGGAATGACGATGACAATCATCGGCTTCTATAATTACGTGGACCAGGGCCTGGTCCGAGCCCCGAAAGGTCGATTCTGATTCACCGCGGCGGTCATCTGGACGCCTGTGTCGCCGTGTCACACCAAAAGTGCTAGCCTGGGGTTCTGACATATGAAACGGCGCAAAACTGTCGGTGACCATGATGGACTGGACGAAACAGGGCCTCTTTGCGGGTGATGGATGCATGACATTATCGGACGGATGCGATGCGCGCACGTCCGCACGTCCGTCATCTCGTCGACTGGATGGATCCCACAGCACCGCGGCGCCAGGGCGCCATGATCCGGTCGCACAGCAGCGCACCGTAGAGAGCAGAGCACACAGCACAGCCCGGGTGAGCCGCCGACCTGCTGGCCTCCTCCGCGAGCCCAAAGGTCCCGTGTTTTAGAATCGTCTGCCGGATTGGATGCCATCCCAAGCCCAGCCCGTCCGCAGCGCCACCAAGCCAAGGGCGCCTTCTGCACCTTCTGCACCACCTGCACCACTCTGACCGGGCGTCCATTCAGTGACGGCATCCAGCCATCCATTGGGAGAGGAGGAAGTGGGAGTGGTGTGGCGACCTTTTTTTGGGCGCGGGCTGGCTGCTGCAGGCCGGAGCGCCGGAATGGCCAACTGTTCAGTGGGCAAGCACAGTCTCGTCCAGTGGGTGTCCGGTGGGTGTTCAGCGGACGCTCAGTGGCCGCCCGGCAGAGGTGGTGTTAGTTGAGAGTCCTTTTAGTGGGTGCAGGAGCTCCAGCCCACAGTCGTCGTCACTGGGGGTCAGCAATAGCGGTCCTGCAGTATACAGAGGAAGCGCCGGGTGGAGTGGGGACCTGACGGTCTTGAACATTTCAACATCGTCATCGTCACCAGGAGCGGCAGTCGGGAGAGCCAGCATCCCCGGCCTTCAGCTTTTTGTGGTTTGGTATTTTTCTTTTTTTTTTCTTTTTTTCAACCGGGGCCCTCCTTTCGTCTCTTTGGCTATCACCGTCGCAGTTGCAGTCACACCTCTCTTCTCGATGGGCATCGACCTGGATCTTGCGACTGACGCCGGCTGACAGGCATCCATCTCATCGACTCCAGCACACACCGGCACTAAAAAAAAAAGGGCTCCCCCATGCTCCATGCTCATACGTAGCACACGCATCCCGGACATCAGACATCACACATGCCCATCCACATCACTCTTCACACCCTGGTCCCCAGTCCCTGTCGCAATACCCACTCGTACCCATCCAAACAACACACCCCTGTCCCCAGTGGGGTTTCTCGAAAGCCTCGTTCTAAACCACTGGATGAGTGCTGTCCGTCGCATCCTGGTCTCCTACTTTAACCCACGCCCATCGCCAGCTCACATCCCGTCTCGTTTCTACCTCGACTTCTTCGTCACCTACACCGGCTAATCACCAAACTGCAAACCATCGCCCTACATATCTCGGGTCATCGCCACCAGTTCCAACTCCCGCCTCCTCTCTCCTTGTTGGCCATCCTTTCACGAACCGGTCGATCCGCTTTCACGCATTTACGTTCTGATCGGCCCCTTCCTTCTGAAACCCCCATCATCACATCCACTCTCAAGGTTATCCCACTTTAGCCTTGGCCTATCGCTATTCTATCCTTTTTATTTTGCGCTTTCTCCTTCGATCCTTTATTACTACAATATGAATTTACCTAGTGACTCCAATTCATTCGAGGAGCTTCAACGTCAGCTGCAGGAGGCCAAGCAGCGCAACAACCAACTCGAACAGCTCCTCCAGTACCAACAGTTCAACACCTCATTATCAAGTTCTGATGTCGCTCTCGCCCAGGGAGCATACCAGCATGCCAGCCATGTCCCCAGTGCAAGGAGTGTTTCCCTCTCTCGTAGTCAGTCAACTATTAGCTATCCTACCCAGATGGGTGCTGTGACGGTAAATGCTCCCGCCATGCCTCGCGCTGCCTGCCTGACTGACACCCCGCGCCTTCAAGGACCGAAACGTATACCAGGCTCACAAGCGCCAAAAGCGAGCCCTCTCACACCAGGGCGGCGCCCCCATGAGCCGCAGCATCTCAAATCGCTCCGACACCAACATGCCCTTCGTGCAGTTTGGCCCCGTTGCTCCCCTCACCAACCCGGCGCTGGATCGATTCTACTCTTCTCGCGATGAGCCCGCCAACCAGTCTCTCCAGGGCGGACCCTCGCAGCGCCTGCCCAGTGTCCAGGAGAACACCCCCCTCTTCGGCATCGGCATGGATCCCAAGGACTTCCTCGCACGCCTGGATGAGTCGCAGAACGCAGCAGAGTCTTACTTCTCGTCGCCATCTCACGAGTCTCCCAACGAGTCGTTTACGTTTCTTCCATCCGCCTGCCCCTCGATGATCTCGGGCTCGTCCGCCGCTGAAGCAACCAGCCCTCTCACCCGCCAGAACAGCTCATTTGACAACATGGGCTCTGCCGACATGAGCCGCCTCACCTCCACGCAATCTCTCAGCGACAACTACCTCTCTCAGGAGTCGATGCTGCCCGTTGGCGGCAGCCTCGCCGGTACCAAGCGACCTGCTCACGACCAGGTACTCTTTGGACTCGGTGCCAGCCTTCCTCCCACTGCGCCTCACCAGTATGCTGCTTCGGCCCCCAACGGCAACTCGTTTCTGTCCTCCCCCAGCTCGGTCAACATGGAGCGATCGTTCTCCAGTGCCAGCATGAACAGTGTCAAATCAACCGCCTCCAGCCTGGAGCGCCGTGCCAAGGAGGCCCGCGAGCGCGCCGTCCAGAATGCTCGCTCAACCACCCTTGCCCCTAGACCCCAAGAGGGTTCCGCCAAGAGCGAAAGCTCCACTCCATCCAAGAAAGAGCAGAAGGTCGCCGTCAACAAGAGCCAATACGTCCGCCCCAAGCACCCCAAGGTCCACTGCACCCAGTGCAACGAACACCCCGAGGGCTTCCGCGGCGATCACGAACTTCGCCGACACGTGAACGCCAAGCACGAGGGAACCGTTAAGAAGTTTGTTTGTCGAGATCCCGCCGATGTTGGCATTGTCTCCAAGGTCCAGGCCATCAACCCTCTCAACAAGTGCAAGGCTTGCTTGGCCGGCAAGGAATACGGTGCCTACTACAACGCCGCTGCCCATCTCCGCCGAACCCACTTCAAGCCTAAGACTCCCCGCGGCAAGAACAAGGGTCTTGACGAGAAGCGAGGCGGAAAGGGAGGTGGTGACTGGCCTCCCATGTCTGACCTGAAGCTGTGGTTTGAGGAGAAGCTGGTCAAGGTTGACCTGCAGGGCGCCATGGGCTCTGACCAGGAAGATGCCGACGAGGACATGGCTGAGGTTGATGTTTCGGACATGAACTCGCAGCAGATGGAAATGTTCTCTGGCATCGGTACCAACATGGGTTCTTTCGATATGGACGGCAACTACGACTTGAACGTCGAAGGCGCTGCCGAAGCCAACGCCGCCATGCTTGTGGCCGCCGAGATGGGCATCACCGCCCCCATCTCCTCTGCATCCGGCGGGTTCGGATACTCTGCTTACTCTGACGGCTCGCCCATCGCCGCCCTCGAGGGCGAATATGCCTTTTCCGACCAGGGCAACTCCGTCTACGGTTCCAACATGTCATCCACCAACACTATCACTCCTTCAACCTTTCAGGAGATGTCTCACCTCAACGTGCAGGACAACACTATGTGGGCCTAAATGATGCGACTTTTTTTGGTTGCAATTTCTTTTTCTTGGCTCTAGATCATTTCCTATCATCAACTTCCACCAGTTTGCGTGCGTGTGGGCCACCTGTTTGGCCAGCACTTGAATTCCCGAGGGACGAGTGAGAGGAACGAGAAAAAGAAAAACTCCCCGAAAAAAAATGTTTTTTTTTATGATTTGAGGTGGTCGTTATGTCCTCGACTACTGCTGCCCCCAGGGGTTGGCTGCCAGTACACAAGTGGCGCAGCTGATCACCAACAGGCATTTCCTTCTTCCCTAATGCCTTTTTTTTTTCGCTTTTTTCGTCACGATTTCCCGTTTGGCGTCATGTCTTGATTTCACCTGATCTTTATTTTATAATCCTCCCTGGGAAACTGGTGGGAATACGTTATTTACTACTTTTCCTTCTGTCCCCCCCGCTTGAGGGGGGTTGTCAGATTCACGACCGACCGCCAAGAGGAACGGTCCCCATTCAAACGTTTTTATGTCACACGAATTGAAAGTGCTTCATTCGTGAGGAATCTATATACTGGGGTTAGGAAGGGTTCACTGGAAATATTGGGGGGAAAGAGGGAAAAAGACGGGTGTCCTCGTGGTTTTATTTTTTATTAACTTGTACATGACACCCACTTCCGCGAGGAGTGGGAAAATTTCTGGAAGGCGTTTTGACAAGGGTCGTTGGTAGACCCGGGAGGAAGTGCCGGTTTTTTTTTTTTCAAGCGCGGGCTGCATGTGAAGGGCGTTTTCCATCTTTTCATCTTTATTGCTGGACATTTGCTTTCTTGTATACATTTGATTTCGAGAGGGATGCGGGGATGGGGGTTTTGGGTGGAGGCATGTGGGAAACCGGGCAGTCGCTTGGTTGGAAGATACCTGAGCGGATGTAGAGTACCTTGCCGTTGGCTCGAGACGTAGGAGTCGGGAGCCGGCCACCAATGTGCTGGAAACGCACTATTTGACCCCTAATATTGCTGTGTCTAGTATAATTTGGTGATGTGCACTATCATAGATTGATTGTCATGGTCGCATTAGTTCTAGTAGTCTGTACATTTGGGTATCTCTTCATTCTCCCATCCAATCTTTATTTTTTCATGCCTTTTTGACCTTCTCCGCCCACTCCTTGGCTCCCTTGACTCCCTCGTGTCCGCGTCTGAACAATCCCCTCTCCATCTCGTCCAGGCCGCGCAGGAACTCCTCGCTGCGACCGCCCACGCTCTCGTCTGCCTTGCGCGCGTGCAGCCCGACGTCAGCGGCCCTGACAACCCAAGTCTTGCGCACCACGTCAGCGATCTCGCGCTCCTCGAAGAGGTCCAGCATGCGGGCCGCGAGGGAGTAGAAGTGCGGGCTCTGGTCGCGGAGGGGGACGGCGCGCGGGTCGGCGGACAGCGCGGCGAGCACCTGGGCCGAGAGGCTCGGGGGCAGGTTGAGCGTCAGCGGCGCGCCCGAGGCCGCCGACGTCTCGGAGAGGGCGAGCAGCTCGGCCAGCCACAACGGCAGGTTCAACGGCGTGCCGGACTTGAGGCCGTGCGGCGAGTTGTCGAGGTGGCCGAGGTATGGGACGTCGAGCTCGAACTGGCAGGGGACTTTCTGGGTGGCGGCGGGTGTGTGAGATCAGGTGGGGGACAGATTAATGGGGGGGTGTAAATGGGTAGGAAAATACCTCTGCATCCGTGAGGATGGCGTCAATGTCGTAGTAAGACATTGCACAGGGTTCTACAACGGCGCGTGCTCGCACTCTCGAGCTGCTCTCTCCGTCGTCGTGATGGCGGTTATGTTTAGCGGTGGAGGGGCATCCAAGTAAACGCGTTTGGGGAGCCCCGCCAAAACGCGAGTGTGTTCGATGACATAATCGACCCTTGGCGCCGAGCACTCGACAAGCCAACCCAACCAACAACGACCAAGAAATGGAGAGACGGCTGGCTTGAGCTTAATAACGGTGGGTTTGGGTCATTCTCAATTGAGCCCCAGCCATTGGCCACTTAACACTCGTTTTTATTCACGGTTCCTCAGAGCCATTACCGCCATCAACCCTGATTGAAGAACCGGAGACCCTGATTTGGGTGGGATTCGAACAAGGATGGCAATTTAAGAATTAGTGCCCAATTTTTTTTAAGGAAGAAAATTCTCCGTGGTCTATAATTTGGAATCATTAACACAATGTCCGAAGCTCCATGCTCGGGGATTTAGTTCCGGCCCAAGTCATGTATCCGAGTACAGTCAGTCACCTCGCTTTTCGGCCCTAACCACAGAGAGTGGGAAAAAAGGTCTAAAACACGATGAAGAACAATGGAATAAATAAACTAAAACATGAATGGGATGGTTTTCATATATTTCCCGTTTCTCGGACCTGTCTGTGAGCGGGACAAATGAGACTGTATAAGATTCAGGCATACACAGTATGTGATGACTCCAACCTATCTTCACATATGGCACGGCACACACGACCGCCCGTCCTCCTGGATTAGCCGGCTCCTTCGGCCGCCGCTTCCATAGGCGCGAGGTCTCCACCTCGGTGTTCCGAGATCGGGCGAATAGTGTGCGTCAGATCATAGCCAGCCTGCTGTGCAATGGACAGGACATCACCGAGTTCTCCTTTCGGCTCCGAGGCGTTAAATGCGATAAAGAGAAGCCTGCTGCCAAGCTGACTGGGAAAGAAGCGCTCATTCTCGCGTTTCGCGCCAACGGTTGGAATTAGTAAACCTTGGGGAGCTGGGAAGAGCCCGGGGAATCTGATGTCATGGATGAAAGTGGCTTTTGCTTTTTTGTAAGAAAAAATAAATAAATAATGACAATTACATATAAACTGCAGCCCCGTCGAGAAAATCGTTCGATCGTACCCCTGTCCAACCCGTTCCAAGCCCAACGTCACAGCTGCAAATCGTGGAATTGAATCTCATCGATCTCGATAACAGCCACAAGTTCAGCCACTATTACCCCGCCACACCTGGTCCAAGCTCCTCGGCGAATGACGAAACGCTGAGTTCATCACACTCTCAAGCTCGGCAATTCAGTTCGTTGACGCCGCCCAGATTCCGAATCCTCCATCTTTTTGACATCATCACCCCAAAAAATCCCTGTCCGTCTAGGTGAGTTTGCTCCTCCTCGCCCCCCTCTTCCTCATCAACCCGAATCTGTCTCCTGTATCTCTTCCTCTAGCGTGCCCTGATTGCAATTGACCCGTCCATTCGTCTTGATTTGCTGCTGCAAGCTTGACTTTTGCCTACCTTGACTGACAAATCCCCCCGCCTTGATAGCTTCAACAATGGCCTCGACTCTTCTGCGCACCACCCCCGCCCTGCGCGCCGGCCTCCGAGCCCGTGCCGCCAAGCCAATTGCTGCCATGGCCTCCACCAGCTTTGTCCGCGGCAAGGCTACTCTGCCTGACCTCGCCTGTGAGCAACGTCCCTTGACCCAAATGTAGCTGTTGAGCAAAGACACCAACCCCAGATAGACGACTATGGCGCTCTTGAGCCCTACATCTCCGGCCAGATCATGGAGCTCCACCACTCCAAGCACCACCAGACCTACGTCAACGGCTTCAACGCCGCCGTCGAGGCCATCGCCGAGGCCGAGGCCAAGGGTGACGCCAAGGCCGCCGCTGCCCAGGCCCCTCTTATCAACTTCCACGGTGGTGGCCACATCAACCACACCCTCTTCTGGGAGAACCTTGCTCCCAACGGCAAGGGCGGTGGTGGTGAGCCCGAGGGCAAGCTCCTGGTAAGCGATCCGTCCTATCATTTAAGCATTGGCTGACCTTGCAGACTGCCATCAACGAGGACTTCGGCTCTTTCGATGCCCTCCAGAAGCAGACCAACGCTGCCCTCGCCGGCATCCAGGGCTCTGGCTGGGCCTGGCTCGTCAAGGACAAGACCTCTGGTACCCTCAGCGTCGTCACCCGACCCAACCAGGACCCCGTCACTGGCAACCTCGAGCCCCTCCTTGGTATCGACGCCTGGGAGCATGCCTACTACCTCCAGTACCAGAACCGCAAGGCCGAGTACTTTGGCGCCATCTGGGATGTTATCAACTGGAACACCGTTGCTAAGCGATTCGAGAACTAAAAAACAAGGCGAGTCGGCAGGATTAAGCATGGGCGTCACATTAGAGCTGTGCGCCATGAATGCTTGTGAATACTTAGTGTATAGTGTACCAAGCGCCGTCAATACGAAATATGTCAAACAAACCCATCAATCGCTCAATTCCATGACTGAATCATCGCCCCGTAATTGACAGAAACAGCCATCATGACATTTGGTGTCTAATAACCCCCTGATAAGTTGCTAGTGGATCAGAGTATTCTTTTTGGAAAATATGTCCGACATAGTCGTACCAATCAGAATTCTCGGGGCAGGTGAAGGTCTCAAAAAACTTGACATATTCCCACCATGGAGGGTACCAGCCTGCACAATCCCAGCCCAATATTTCACTAATCTTTCCGTCTTTGACAATAATGTGTCTGGGGCAGAGGTTGCCATGTGTCAGGACTACTTTGTCTGAGCTATTGAATTGCAGCAGCAACGACTCGACGACCCTTGATGGGACCGTCTTGCGAAACGAGGACCGGAGGAATGCGACAAACATGGACGCAGCCGATTGGCGCGAAACTCGGTCCTGGATAGCAAAGTACACGCGATTCGGTTGCTTGTCCAAGAGTAGCATATGCCCCTCAAATTCCCAGGACCCTAGAAAGATATCTCCCCGTGCTCCGCGCATGGTGTTGACAATTTGGCGCAGCTGCTCAGCGTAGTCGAGTTTATTTTCGCGGCTCAGGTTCTTCCACACCGTCTCCAGCAATTCCCCCTCCCTTTCCTGCTCTATATTCGAGTCGTCAAAGCCCGAAGGGGGCGGGGGAAGAACTGGCAGGGCAGGAAAGCCCCGTGTTAGCAAAGTCTGTTGTTCCAAGCCTATCCTCGATGTCTGGAATTGAAATTTTGTTGTGAGAAGATTCCCGTTGCCATCAGTGGTGCTGAGACACAGAAGGAGTTGGCGTTTGCCTAGAAGATTTTCGAGGTGATCGGTTGCAAAGTCTGGGTTTGGAGCTAAGAGGTGTCAGACGGAGGTTACCCTCGTTACGGTGACAATAAGGTGTTTTTTTGATAGCGTATTTGGTTAGAAACATACCGGGAGCGAGCTCCGAAAGGGTGCGCTTTTTTACCAGCTTTATCAACACCGGTTTTTCATCCTCATCAGAGATTTGCGGCAGCTCGGGCGCCTCCGGTTGAAACCGTGGAAGTCTTATGGGGTTCCATGAATCTTCGTGGGGTCCCCTTTTGTGATATCAGTAAATAGTCCAAATTTCAAGGCTTTGGGAATCGTACATCATATTAACAATGTGCTGGGTGGTCTTTGGGGGTCCCATGCTGGCCGCTGCGGATGGGTCCGGAACGGGGGGGAGCGAGGAGAAGACATCAATAGGCTGTACATATGTGCCATCTCCGTCGGGAGGATTTATCTGAGCCAAGTCTTGGTCCATGGTTGCAGGATGATGGATGAATCCACGGTCTAACGGAAGTAGAAACGCAACAAATGTTTCGAATAATTTGGTGTTTTTAGAAGATGCAAAGCAATCATCAGAGACCAAGCGAGAAGGAAGGCCGACGAAGGAGGTTGTAGTTGAGGCAAGTGCGCCTGTGGTTGACCAAAGTGGCACACAAAGCCAACTTCTCTACGTATCATATGGCAAGGGACAAGTAAAAAGCCAACTACAGCCGTGACAGGATGTACATTAATAAATGCGGAAGGACCTTGCAACACCGCAATATTTGCCTCGGTCGAGTCGTCAAGATGAGATAATTGTACGGATTCTGGCGTCTGTGTGATTTCACTCGCAAGCAATTCCAGTCTGACACTTATTTAAAAACATGTCCTCTTTATTTTTATCACAAGAAGTTGAATTCTAAACCTGAAATCTGAACTTGATTACTAGAAAACTGACGTTGAGTGGAATTCGTTCCGGCTACGGCCGGCTGTCATGTCTAAATAGCCCCCCTAAATAAACCCGAATTCTACCAAAAAACCAATATCGTCTGTTCGCCTCCACATTTAAACCGTAAAATTGCAAACTGAAATCTACTCGTCCTCCTCTTCCTCCTCCTCCTCTTCCTCGGGCTCCTGTGCAGGCTCCTGGGGCTTCTGGGTGTACCTTCGAGGGAGGCGGTTCTCACCTTCGATGTAGGGAATTCCGGCCTCCTCGCGGGCCATGTCGTTCACCCACTTCTCATTGCCAGGGAAGCCGGGCTTGGCGCCGGTCTCGGCCCACTTGGCGGCAAGGTAGAACCAACCCAGGGCGTTGCCAACGGTGCCGACCTCGTCGCTGACGCCGTTGCGGGCCTCGAGGCTCATCTTAGCGTGGAGCTCCTCGTTTGTCCAGAGGCTCATGAGGTGGTCCGCGACAGCCTTGTAGTCACCGGGCGTGACAAAGAAGCCGTTGATGTTCTCCTTGACCTGGGTCGGGATGCCGCCCTCGTTGGAGACAACGACGGGGACGCCGGCGTGCAGGGCCTCGGACACCTTGATCTCGAAACCTTCCCGGGTGGAAAGCTGGAGGATGATGTGGGCGTTGGCAATGATCATGTTGAGAAGCTGGTCGTTGGGCTCCAGGCGCATGATGCTGCAGTCGGGGAGCAGGTGGGGGTAGTGAGTCTCGAGCTGGCTCATGGTCTGGTCAAAAATGATGGTGCCATCGGGGTCGTCAACAGAACCGTTGCCGCACCTAGCCGAGTTAGAATGAATCTTTTGGGACCTGGAGCACACTTACACGACGAGCTGGGGAACCTCAGTGATGCCGGCCTTGTCGCATTGGCGACGGAACTCGGCGTACGCGTCAATGACGGTCGGGATACCCTTGGCGGGGTCAAATCGGGCAACCTGGGCAATGTATTTGCCTATAATTAAATTAGCAACTTCCCAATACAAGATATCAAGGAATCGTACGGTTAGGCCAAGCAAGGGGAGTCCTTTGTGAAGATATTAGCAAAGCTTCATGAACCATTGATGGGGGACTTACATTCGCTGGCGAAGACACTGCTGGTTGTAAATGTGTCCATAGTAGCCGGTATCCCACTTGTTCATGGGCTTGTTCAGGCCATCGAGCCAGTCGGAAGTGGCTGGAAGGTACACAACCTTCTCTCGGGGAACAGTGTGCGGGACAAACTTGGGGATGGGGTGGCTGATGAACATGTCGGCACCCTGGATCTTGCTCCAGAGGTAGCTCCAAATATCAGACTGAGGGGAGCCCTCAATAGCGACGAGGTCGCTTCGGATCTGGATGTGGGATCGGAAGAGAACAGGGCGGTTGGGGGTGAGCTTCTTGGCGAGAGGGATCAGACCGGGCATTTGAGGATCATCGATCTAGTCTTGTTAGCCTTAAGCCTGTGGGGATCTGGCGTTCGCAACTTACAATAATGATATCAGCACCGCCTTCCTCCGGGGGACGCAGGGGACCGCCCTCAGAGAGCCAGTATCTGTTGGCATTGTCCTCAATCCAGTCGGTGATGGCAGTCTTTTCCTCTGTGGAAATGCGCTGGTCAGGGTGGCTGACACCCTGGAGAATGTTGTGGACATTCTTGGTGATTCGGAAAACACCAGGACGAGGCTTGGGCACTATTTTATGTCAGAGCTGGGCGACAGAGTCCTGATAGCTTGCTTTACATACCATACCAAGTCACCTCAACGCCTAGGAGACGCGAGAGACGGACGAGAGCGTGGCGCATGAGCGCAACGCCGCCACCCTGGGGAGTAGCACTGAAGAAGGCAATCTTGGTCTTATTCGCTCGGAGCTTGTTGACGTAGTGCATCATGGCATTCCATGTGGTGGTACCACAGGTTCCCTTGTGGTCAAGGAGGCTGGTGAGATGGACGCGGAAGCCAGCATCCGTCTGGACAACACCCCTCCAGCCGACCTGCAACAGAGGGACCAGAGAGGGGCCGAAGTTGCTGGGACAGTTAGCAAGCGTTCTCAGAGCTCGGGAAGTAACTTACAGAATACACTTGCGGACCATTGAGTCAGCCTGTTCGTCGACTCTCTTGACATCCCAGAAGTTCTTCTCCTTGGTTTCAGAGTCAGGTCGAAGGACGACCGGGATAATGTCAAGCTCGAGCCAGAGGCGGGAGCAGAGCGAAGGGCTCATGTACTTGAGCGAGGTTGGGAGACCAGCTCCGATGAACTTGACAAAGTTCTCATGCTCATAGCTCTCAACCTCCTTGAGGATATAGTCGGCAATGATGTCGTTGCCCTCACGCATATCCTCGACAAGAGGAATAGTCTTGACAGAAAAGTCGACGAGGTAGGTGGTATCATGGATAGCGAGAGCAACGACGGCAGTGTGGTCATCAGAGAAGACGGCCGAGATACCAAGGTAGAGAGTCTATCTAATTAGATCATGTGGAGACGCATGGGCATGAATGTTCTTACAGTCAAAGCAGCTCCAAGTTGCCCCTCCTTTTCGACAATGAGGCTCATCTGCCTCTTGCGGTGGGAGGATGCACCCGTGGAAAACTTGCGGACCGGGTTGGACGTCATGGTTGCGGGGTGATTACTTGGCGGGATGTAATGACGAAAGAAAGAAAGAAAAAAGGTTGGATGGATGGAAAGCCCAGAGTGCCAACCTTCAACGCAGGAGACGGCGACTAGAAATAGTATTTCGGCCCCGGTCAGACAACTCGTACAACAAAAAGGCGGTGGTGAGAAGGAGGTCGGTATCGAAAGAGCTGTGGAGCTTAGGCAGTGTGTAGAAACGTATCCCTGTGCGATAGCTACACCAGCGAGTTGGGGGGGGTGAGCCGGGTCAGGGATGTAAGTGAGCGAGTCTAGTCGGGAGAATCTGCAGATGAGAGCAACAGACCCAAGATGACAGCCCTAGCTGGTCCACCAGCGCGGGTCGATGCAGGGGGGGTTGAATAAGGTGGTAGAGGAGGGTGGTAATGTCGTACTGATGGCAGTGCCGAGCCCAAGGTGAGCAAAGTGAAGGGGGGAGGGGAGTGCGCACCGACGGCGCAAAGATGGGCTACAGGTGAAGCGAGGTGACAATGAGAGCGTGGGGTGTGAGACACGGTGACGAGGTGAGCAGACGATGATGCCCCAAGGTGAGGAGACGAGTGGCGTGCCGACACGGGTGATGATGGCAGCAGACAGCCACGTTGAGCTCTGTTTGGACGACAGCACCGTATTGCAAGGTACCGTTCCGGGGTGATCGGGGGCCGAGAGATTGGATCCCCGGCGAGGCGGTAGGGAAGATGATGGAGCACCTGACGGTGCTCGGATGGTGGTTTATGACAGATTGGGGAGGTTGTCGTGGATTATCAGTGCTTTTGCGAGTGCAGTTGGCTGATGTAAATAAACATGTAATTTCTCATATAGACCAAGGAAAAAAAAAACAAGTTGAAACTTGGGGGTCCTTAAAGGGGGAGACGAGATGGCGAGGAATCAAGTGAGGCAAGGGAATGCAAGGCAAGGTGGTCTGATAAATTGATGTGCACAATGAGTACGCGGATGTAAAGGATGTAAATGCAAGTCCGGCTTGCAAAACAGGTCTCTTGGTCGGAAATCTAAACTCCACGCGGGTGTACGTATTAATGGGCTTTCCTTGTCCGCGCCAATGCTTAATGCAGGTCCTGGCTGGGTCCGTTGCATAGTTAGTGCCATGGATATGTAGAAAGGGGAGTGAACAAATAGTGACGTCTAAAGGGAGTGGGAGGCTTGAGGATTCGGAGCCTGATTTTCACCACCACTACATGATCACGTTACCGAGCTGCGTTTGGGTTGTAAGAGGAGGCTTGGAGAAACGCCTCCAATCAAACCCGAATGAATGCCCGTGTCTATGCGTGTCGGATCTGATTATTCCCATTTGCAGACAGGCCTCGCCCAGGCGCCAGCTTCATTAGTCGTAGGCCCACCCAGAAGTCAACCCCGCGGCGTCCCGGAACCCCACGATGTGCTAGACCTGAGCCGCTAGGGGGATCGAGGGCGTTCCATGGGGGCGTTCCGCAGGGTCCACAGTCTCCTTCTCTTAGTTGGGAGGGGCCGCCTGTCCGGGGGCGCTACCGGCCGGGAGCCGGATGGGTGTCATCGCAGAGGTTGTTTTTTGATGTGGACGGTGCGGATGGGTGGGTGTGTTGATGACAGGACTCGCTTGTGTAAGAGGTTATGCGAGTACGTCATACAAGACACAAAACTAATTCCGACGATTCTCTTTGCCAAGTCTACATGCCGTTAAACTGCTGCTCTACACTCAAGGTTGAAATTCAAGCCCAGTCAACCGGCAAGGGTCTGGATAAACATGTCCGCCACCCCTCTCGAGAATGACACTACAAGGTCAAGCGAAGCCCCGGGCCCATGGCCTCAGTTTTGACTGCAATATAAACACGACATCTCACTTCTCCCGGGGAAAGAAAGAGCGCCTTGTCGAGCAAATCATCTCAGGCCGTCGGTGCGTGCAGAGCACTTTCGTACGACGCCGTGGCTTGCATTGTCTCGCCTACCCGGTCATCTGCCTGGCAAGCCTGGCCTCGCATCGTATGATGGATGCTCCAAACACATGCAACTTCACCGAGCTGCCGCTCCCGGGTGGCTGCAGCGTCTGCCGAGCAGTCCGTCTTTGCTGATCCTGACATTTCAGCTTGCATTTTGTTTCTGACCGGCGGTGAACTTTTTTTCTTTTTTTCGTGGGTGACCGAATCATCCCATTGTTGCCGCTGCATGTGTTTCTGTCTGCCACCCCCATGTCCAATCTCTCACTCCGTCCCTCGAGGGAGGAGGCTCATTGACCAGGCCATGGCGGGCAGGTAGGTCGCCATCCATCCACCCGTCGCTGGTTGTTGTCGTCGAGTCTCGCCCGACAGCTGATAGACCAGGGTCGCTGGGGGAAGCTCTTCCGCGACCCGCGCGAAACAGTGGAACTGGAACGGACGGTGGGACGATCATCAACCCCACGCCGCGCTCCGCTCGACTTGGCTGCGGAAGCGTCGACGACCGTGGGGCGAGCACACGTGGCTACCGGCCGTCTATCAATTAGTTTTTGCCTCTGGAGCTCTGTGGCTTGGCCCGGAATGCGTCGACTCGATTCGTCACGGCCCACGACCAAGGCATGGCAAGGCAAGCATGGATACCGAGGCGCAGCCCGGAAACCCTGCAGCGGGCCAGGCGCCGCGACGGCTTGTAATGGCTGCAGAGCATTTCGCTACTACCCGAAACACCATGACGGCATCGCCATCTCTAAATTATACAGACGCGATGATGA
This sequence comes from Calonectria multiphialidica, assembly GCA_020623665.1. NCBI lineage: Eukaryota > Fungi > Ascomycota > Sordariomycetes > Hypocreales > Nectriaceae > Calonectria > Calonectria multiphialidica. The sequence continues at coordinate 113,071 of JAHVYC010000104.1, forward strand.
TGTGAATTGGGCGTTTCTGCCGCTTCTTATACCAATTGCACTATGATATACGCCGTCGGCATGCCGCCAATTGGCGTCAATTCATCCGGCTGACAGCTTATATCCGGAGACGATCGGTTTCCGAGTGGGCTGGACGCGCGGCTTCGTCGACCAGGTACGTGCGACCAACGGGGCCGCTGACGTTGCGCCGCAAGACGATCACTTGTGCTTCACGATTTATTAACGCGCGGGGGCCGCTCTGTTGAATTCAGCTTGTATAATCAAGTAACTAGACAGCAGCCATGATTCCAACGACGCTGTGCACGCTGCTCCTGGCCCTCAGTGCCACCGCCAACGGCCAAAATGACTCGCCGGCCCACATCAAGCCGAGCAACGATAGCTCCAAGGCAAACGCCAACCGCATCTTCAACACCATTCACTCTGCGGGACGACAATGGGGTTCATCCCTGTACCACAACGGCTTTAGCTTTTTCCCGGCCGTGATGCCTAAGGGCACTGTGCTGTACCACGGCGACCGCAATAACACGGTGCCCAGCGGGCCGGAATGGCTGGCCTTTGAGATAGAACACGCGGAGGGATTTGCCTTCTCGCACAAGGGACGATTCGGAGGACCTCCGGGGGGGCCGCCTCCGGGTCAAGGAAAGCCTCCAAAGGGAGGAGATCCAAACGACCCCAACCAGCCGCCGCCACCACCGCCGCCACCGGCCCAGAAGCCCTTCTCAGATGATGAACTTGAGGATCTCGATTACCGTCAAGAGCTTCGGCGCCGAGACCCCGGCTCCGGCCCCGGCCCTCGACCCGGCCGACCTGGGCCCGGAGATGGGGATGAGGACGAGGACGTAAATGTCCGCGGATACCTCCACACGTACCAGGCGGCCCGCGAGCTGGATCTGCTCTACATCGACGGCATGAGCGCCGGCAAGACGAGCATGGGCACGCTCGACTCGCAAGACCTCCTGCTCCGGGAGAACTCGACGCACCACAAGCAGCGCGGCTTCGACGAATACCCCCGCGCCCTCGACCTCTGCGATCTCGCAAACGAGTGGGGCTTCGACGGCGTGGTGCGCATGGAGGCAGGCTTCGAGGTCATCTACTGCGACTTCAGCGACGGCCTGAAGCTCGTCTCCATGACGCGCACCATGATGCCCGACGACAAGATCGGCAAGGGCGACATGGGCGGCTTCATGTGGGCGAGGGCCATCGGGGAGCGCTACAACGGGCTCGGCGACCGCCTCCGGATCGACTTCTCGTCCATGGTCTCGGCCCTCTTCTTCCCCGTCAACATCTCCAGCAGCGACGCCGCGCGGCCCGACCTCGTGCGCCTCGAGTCGGCCGGCAAGACCGAGCTCAAGGACATCAAGAACTACCTAGGACACGTGGTGAGGCAGCCGCGCAAGTTCACCGTCAACTGGCAGGGCGTCGCCGACCTGATCGTCAGCCGCTTCGCCAGGAGGATGGCCTCGATGGCCTTCGAGTCCCTCCCCTGGCACTACTTTGTCGACGAGGTCGAAATCGTCACCAGCACCTGGTTCGACGCCCCGCCCCTGCCAAACGACGTCTCCGTGGCCAAGAAGGACCAGGTCAAGGACGTCAACAGGACATCCGACGCCATTGGCCGGTGCCGAAAGAACTTCCTCCGCCAGGCGACCATCGACCGGGACTGGTGGAGCGAGGAGGACCACTTGATCTTCGCCGCCATCGACACCGTCATGGGCGACGTTTGCGAGAACCTCTTCTTCGTCCGCGAGATCCTATTCCACGCCGCGGCCACCTCGACCGAGGAAACCAGGGAGTCCAACATGCAGAGCGCGGTCAAGACCGGGCGGCAAAACATCCAGCGGCTGATGTACAACCTCGGGTGGACAACGTGGAAGCAGGCCCAGCCTTGCCCCGACGACCAGGTCCTCTTCATCGCCATGTGGCCGTTTGGCAACTCTGAGGACCATTGGAACCCGGGGTGCCGCACAATCGACAGCTTTGGGCAGCGAGGAAACTCGTCGTCGTACTGGAGGATGAACTTTGGCGGGCCGCCCAGGGGGGGCAAGCCGAGAAAGGATGGGTTCTAGTCGGGTTGTTTTCTTTATCTTTTTTTGGTTTGTTGGGTTTTCCTATGTCGAGATACCACCAGCCCCAGGGTTGATTGCTTTTTGCTTTTACGAAATACGAAATCGTTAGATATCAATGCGAAAAAAAAGAAAAGGATTTGAAATGAATGAACCATCTATTGACCCACGCGTCTGCGGCACAGTGCCGGCGCGGCAGCCCTACCGCGAAAGACCCTTTGTGCTTTGAGTTTGGGTGTCCCCGGCACGCGCATGTATGTAACTATATGACATACGACATTGCAGCGAGTGAGAACTCTATCCGGATAGCGGCTTCGATGCATTCTATGTCCTCGGTGTGACTGCCCACTGTCGGGTTGCCTCTTTGGGCGATCTGGAGAGATTACGCGGAACGGGCGGGAGGAACGGGACGAGCAGGAACGCGCTTATCAAGAGACTAAACTCAATTGACAAGATATGGTGTCAGGTCGGGGGTTCAACACATCGGGGCTGCGTCGTAAAGCTTGTCCCTCCGTTGAGAGAAACTGCGTGGTCTGACCAAAAAGACGGCTCCGGTGCGGGGATTTCGTGCTGCACTCTCTGCCCCCTCCCTCTCCAACCATGTCCGAAAAGGATGTCAAGGTCGGCCAGACGAAAATTTAGGGGAAGCGTCTCCTGCAATATGAGGATGTTGATCAATCGATACGGCCGTGACTCCAGAAAAATTGGTTGCCCGTCTCGTCGGAATGGATCCCTCTGCATATTCTGATTGCTTTCTATTAAAGTACGGCCGCAAGGATGGCAGGCATGCAATGTTGATGCTGATAGTCGACTCCAGAGTGCTCCAAAGCACTAGAATAATAGCAAGGTTTATCAGACAGGCTGTCCCAGTTTCACGCCAATGAGCATAAGAAGCCAGACTTACTTGTATAATTTACTGGGGTTACATTATCCACAGTTGTCATTTCAAATGTGATGTACCGCATAAGGGAAAATGTCATACTTATTACCCCAAGTAGAAAAGTGCTATAAACTCCTATTTTGAGAGATCTTGTGGTGCATAGCTCGGTGACAACAAGCCAGGGTAGAGTAAAGACTGTAAACGTTAGCATTGAACCAGATTTTTTGAATAGACAGCCGCACCCAGTATATCGCCAAAGAAGTGCAGCGCCCAGCCAACTCTGATCACCAATATCCCAGACTTCCAGACGGGGCATGTTGAGCCTTTGAAAATGTTCCTGTGTCGTGACGGTCAATATCTCGCAATCTCCTCCAATATTTTGGAATACCTACCAAGTCGAGTCAACGGGGAGGCATATGCAAATTTGTACAAGCAGTGATGCAACATAGGCCGCTGCTACATACGTGATTGTAACCCAGAGGAGAATTCTCCGCTTCTTCATAAACTGAGGAAAGAAGTGCAAGTATGTGCAAAGCAGTGATGCTTTGCAGCAGTTCATACTAGTCAGATAGATGATATTTCCTATCCAAAATAACTGAAATCCTGAATTAGTATCTTCATTGTGTTCTCTATCTTGTGTTGTACACATTTCTAGGGCATGCTTACTCACTTCTATGATGAGAGGGATGTCACTTATATTCCCCTCGAATCCTTGCATTGTCGACGTCAGCCCCGGCTCCAGCGCCCCCAAGTCGTGAAGCACAAATAGAACGCCGGTGTCCGCGATGCAAAACATCCATGCTATGCACATGAAGAAATCATTCCATAATAATTTGCGCCTTTGGATCCGGAGGCGAAGGTATATGCGAGCTATCAACATGAGAGTCACAATGCTGATGAGGACCCATCCCGAGGCCTGCGAACAATGAGCAACTATTTTTTTTTAACATCACAACGTGCGCGAGGAAGTCTTACTAGAATCACCTCGGCTTTTGGAGATGGATATGCCATGATGGCTACACCGCTTGGCTCAACTGAGCCGTGGGCACCGAGGAGAGAGGAGTACTCCGGGGAAGTGAAGGCACCCCGGCTGCGAAGGCGCGACACATTTGCTTAATTACGTGTTTTTCAGTTGGTAGTGAAACAATGGACTACAACATCAATGCGTCAGAAAAAAAAATCAATTATGAGCAAAAAATTGCGGGGAGGGGAGAGAATTCTGCGCAGAGTTTCCAGTGGGATTCGGTTACTGTTTTAATAAATCCGGTCGGGCGTGGTGGCTTGGTAGTAGGTTTGAGGTCGTCGCCAGAAGCAGTATAGCGAGGGCAATTGCCGAGATTAAGCTTTGATTTAGATAGCCGGTATATCCAGAAATTACTAGGAAGAATGAGAGGCCGCACCCTCACGGAGATATTTTTCATTGATGGAATTCAAACAACATACACAACGCAGACAAGCTTCTGGGCCATCATAAGGGTTTTCTCTGCGCTTTTTCATGCTGCATTGGTCCAAGAAATCAATACAAGGCAGCACGGCCTTCACATTAGCATCGTTTTCCTAGCTTCATCGAGGTGGCTGCGCCTAGAGATAGGCACTAGAGGGACAGACCGCTCCGACGGTGGCGCGGCACCAAGCATTCCGCACAGGAACCGGAGGAAATTACATTGTTGGCTTCATACCAACTCGCAGATCTTGCCCGAAAGCCAATGCGGCTGCCGAATTCCTGCTCAAGTCGGAGCTTAACCGCATATGTCAAACGCGGTATTAAATTTGTTTCAGGTGAACACGAGGTTGTGTCGCTAGAAATGAGACAGAAGTTAGCTTACTTCACATTCCTATGGCTATAAGAAAGGCGCGTGGTTTAATACCACAGAAAAGTTGAATGCTGACTTATTTCTGACAATAACTACATTAGTCTGATGGTGCGACATTCCGGGTGAATGGGGCCTCGTCTTCACAGGTGGCATCATACGGTTTAGAGTAAATGTTCATTAAAGTCTGGAAAAGAAAGGAAAAGAAAAAAAAGAAGGAGAAAAAGACAGAAGTAAAGAGAAGTTACATAAATGTTCTGTTACTGATAGGGCTGTGATAGTATGGCCAATGGCATTACCAGGTCGGTTACATAGCCGGGTGATTCACAGACCCAAGCCAATCACACACGATTAGGTTAGGTCAGCCCGGGTTGAATGGGCAAACGGTTATTTAAGCACCTCCCCGTCCCTTTGACCGTGCTGAGACAATAGCTCCCCCATATAGCCATAGATGATGTAGAGTCGCATGGAATAGCTTTTGGGCGTCCATAATACAGATTGGTAAAACATGGCGCTCTCGTCAGCCCTACGGCAATTTGCGCGGAAAGGACGGGAAAAGCGGGATGGACGGGAGCACGTTTATTAATGGCGATTCGGAGACTAAGCCTAATTAAACCAATTGGCAAGACATTGTGCCCACCAAGAATCCAACAGATGGGAACTGCGTTACATCGGTGTAGGTTAGGGAGAAATTTGTGGCGATCTGTCTGCCGTGTTATACTTTCTGAGGTGAAGAAGTTGTAAGACGAAATGGGCATAGTCAATTCATCACCAACCGAGACACGGAGGACCAAAAAAAAAACAGCAAAAAAAAGAAAATTAAGCGACCACGCCAGGAGTCGAACCTTTTTCATGAGTTAGAACGAGTTTACGGGCATGTGTTTGGTGTTGATGCTGCACTAACCTGGAATCTTCAGAGAATCGAAACAGACCGAAATCTGACGCCTTAGCCATTAGGCCACGCGGCCGATAAAGGTAAATGGTGGCTAGAGGAGCCCAAGAAGGAGAGGGCTCAGGTCAGGGCAGGGCGGGGTTTGCACGGCAATAATAACTGTAGGGACAAGGACAGGACAGGACAAGGACAAGACAAGCTTTTTCGGTTTGGTGGGCCAAAGGAAGCGAGCGTCGCAGTGCGTGCGTCGCAGTGCATCGCAGTTCAGTTTGTTAGTTGGCGGCCCTGGGACTCCACCGGCCGCGGAGCAATGGGCAATGCAGTGGACGAGGCTCCACGATTTCAAATCAATGCGGCCCACCCGTGCCTCGCACACCGTTTACCGAGAATCTGGCATCTCCGCGCCGGCTTACGAATTGTTTGGTGACTGTTCAGGTATTCCGGGGCTGCGGTGTTCGAGGTGTTCATGTGCCTGGCAAAGCGTCCGCAGAGCGCCCCTCATCCCGGCTGTTTCCTGCCCTCCCGACTTGCGCCGAGCCTGGCTGAAAAAACAACAGGCCATTTTTTGTCAGGGAAACATCGCCTCCAGCATGTGGCTGGCTCCCAAATAGCTGGATTTCCGCTTCTCCGCAAAGCCCACGTTTTTTCCCTCTCGGCTGTATCTTTTCTTTTTTTACCCAATTGGCACACTGGGGAAATAAAGGGAACAACGTCATAGGGGACTTACATGCCGGGGGGGGTGGAGGACAGGAACAGGCCGTTGCAAAAAACCACCATCACACCTGCAAGCGCCGTGTAATGTAATCGAGCAATGACAAAAGCAACGCCGTTGTATGGAATCGGCTCTCACTTCTCTTGCCCAATTAACCCCCGCGCCGTTGCCAATGATATGATACGCGCGCCCCCCCTAAAACCCGGATCCGCGCGCTATTCTGGCCGCTTCGCCCAGCACTTGGGCCTAGATTCTAGCATCCCCGCGGAGATGCGCCCCTCGCCAGTCAGACCATCTTTCTGCGATCAGCAACGGCCCGTCTTGGGAACAATGTCGCCGCGACACCGGGTTCCGGGAAGACTAGGGGTTCGCCCCATACTGGCATGACATGATGTTTTTTTTTTTTTTGCTCTTCCTACTCTAGGGATGGGGCGTAATGCCCTTTAGCTGCTCTATGAGTGGTCCTCACGCCGAATATATAAAGAGGCCCGGGTTGCACGTTGGGAGGCATCATCATCACCATCACAGATACAGATCCAAACAAAAGGACAAAAGACAAAAAGACATATAAACCATGTCGTTGACTCAAGCCCAGATCGCGATTGTCAAGGCCACAGTGCCGATCCTCAAGGAGCATGGCAAGACCATCACCGCCACCATGTACCGCAACATGCTGGCCGCCAACCCGGACTTCCGCAACCTCTTCTCCCTCCGGGCCCAGCACACCGGCGAGCAGCCCACGGCTCTGGCCCGTTCCGTCCTGGCCTACGCCCAGTACATTGACGATCTTCCCAAGTTGCGACACGCCGTCGAGCGCATCGCCCAGAAGCACGTCTCGCTCTTCATCAAGCCCGAGCACTACCCTGTCGTCGGCAAGCACCTGGTCGGCGCATTCGGCGAGGTCCTCGGCCCCGCCCTGACCCCGGAGGTGACCGACGCCTGGATCGCCGCCTACGGCCAGCTCGCCGACGTCTTCATCAACCGCGAGAAGACCCTGTACGACGAGGCCGGCGACTGGACGACATGGCGCAAGTTCACCATCGTCAAGAAGGAGGCCGAGAACGACCGCGTCACCAGCTACTACCTCGAGCCCGTTGACGGCAAGACCCTGCCCAAGTTCCTCCCCGGCCAGTACGTGAGCGTGCAGCTCCCCGTCCCCGGCGCCAACATCAACCAGAGCCGCCAGTTCAGTCTGAGCGAGGCCCCCCAGGCCGGTTCCAACCACTACCGCATCAGCGTCAAGCTCGAGGACACCATCGAGGACGCCTCCGTCGAGGACGTCGTGGCCGGCAAGGTCTACGGCCTCATCTCCAACCTGCTCTACAAGCACAACGTCGGAGACGTCATCGAGGTCAGCCCCCCCGCCGGCGAGTTCTTCGTCGACCCGACCAAGACCGAGGACGCCAAGAAGCCCCTGGTGCTCCTCTCGGCCGGCGTCGGCGCCACCCCGCTCGTCGCCATCCAGGACGCCGTCCTCAACTCGGAGACGGCCTCGCGCCCCATCACCTGGATCCACGGCGCCCAGAACTCCGGCTCCTCGTGCTTCGCGCCCCACGTCCGCGACACCGCCGCCAAGCACGACAACGTCACGGCCAAGATCTTCCTGTCCCAGCCCCGCGACGGCGACGTCGCCGGCAAGGACTACGACTTCACCGGCCGCATCGACCTGGAGAAGCTCGAGGAGGAGAACCTCCTCCAGCTGGCCGACAGCACCGCCGAGTACTACGTCTGCGGGCCCGAGGACTGGATGGTCAGCGTCCGCGACTGGCTCCAGGGCCGCGGTGTGGCCCTGGAGCGCCAGCACCTGGAGCTCTTCAAGACCGGTGACGTCGTCTAAGCTGAACCGAGCGAGTGTGTGAAATAAAAGGGCCTGTTGAGTGCCTGTGTATATATACCCATTGAGATTGTTTGCATTTGGGGGGCGTCTGGCATCATGTATTATTGCTTGACTTACACGAATGTATGAAGACATAACATAGATCAAGCATCTGTTAGATACCAACCGCTCCAATAGAATCCATGTTCATAAACCATCAGACCACCCGTGACCATTACCGCTATTATCATCATCATGCCTGTGAATGCAATTCCACGCCGTATTAACCGGGGCTAAACGGAGGTTTATCTTTATCTCGATGCTACCTTTTGGAAAAGTCTTGGCATGATTAACACTGCTGATCTTCCCCTCCCCCCACCACCAACACCCCAGCCGAATCTCACCTCGTAATGAACCCTTGGATGAGCCGCATGCATCTCCGCCTTATTACCAGTCTAGCTCTGATTAGGATATTTTTGCCTCCCTGGTCTCATGCAACGCTAATGACCAACGGAAGCTTATGTTGGGCGGGCCAGACAAGGCCGGACGCCGGACCAGTGCAACGATATCTATTATAGTACTAGGCCATGATTTACCGCGTGAACCTGGCTCAAAATGGATCATCACGGCCCTCTGCCGGATCATCATATATGATGTGACAGGTATGGCGTGCTGTATGCGCAGCAATGATGGTACCGCCCACAAAACTCTGTCATTTGAGATATCGAATCCCGCGCTTACCAGCCTCAACAATTCTCTGAAAGCTCACAAATTACCAATATTACTCAATGACCCCACTAATATTACAGAATAGCGAATCTCCTCATCATGGGAGATGACTCGCCCACTTAAGGCGACATTTCACAGGTCGAGTAATAGTACGCGTAGCCAGGGCCAACCGCTTCAATGGTAAATAATAGAATAGGCTTTTTGAGACATGATTCAAGAAAAATTTCCATGTTTTATATTTTAATCATGTTTTATTTATCAAAAAGCTACAAGGCCAAGGCGAGTATTAAGTTGCGAAGATATCGTCATACAACATCACACCCATTGTCAGACAACAAAGCCGACCTCATGAATGCTAGCAGCGCAAGGTACTCGGATATACAAGCTCACGATTTGAACAACATTGAAAAGACCGATTCGTACAGATCCTGCCCAAGGTGTTGCACCAAGGAGACTAGATCTAGGCAGTGTAGCTTACATTCAGGTGCCGTCTCATCGATTTGGCAGCAGAAGGCGGTACATGACTACGAGAATTGCCATAAAAAGTCTCCAGTTACACTAGCCAAATACCCCTCTCCAGCGCTTAATAAACCGTTCAGGGTGATGTGGCAGTAAAATGTGTGATTTCTCTCCAGTCGTAAAAGCAGGTTCGGATGATGATACCAATGTCCATTTCCCAGCCACTACCCCGTGTCAGGAGCTCTGTTCGTTCCTCTCCGGGCTCAAACACTACTGGTTTCCCCGCAGCTATCACGATACACGCAATATTTGCCGTATTCAATGGGCCCAAAAAAAAGGACAATCACCATTCGGCCTTCGCCATCGAACCACGGGACACATCGCGTCCAATAACCTCGCAATACGTCCAGTCCGTTTCCCCGTTCTCAGCCGTCGCCGAATACAAAATCCAAACTGCGGTGAAGACGGCCATGTCTCGGCTTGCATGTCTTTCGACCGATGCGCTCCTCGCATAGGTCGAGTAGCTGGCCCTGGGGTGACACTGCATTTTGAAGCACTCGCATGCCGTATGTAAGTAGGGTGGCTACAGCTGCCTCACCGCTTCAACAACCAGATAGCATGCCATCCCGATTATCCATCTTGCGACAATTCTCTCAGAGTTGGCCCTGGAGATGTTCTGAGTAGATAAGACGCGGTATATATATCATCGCATCAGAGAGCATCCCCCATCGTGACATCCACGCCGGCCCGCTGGTCTGGGTTGCTGACCAGTCTCACAAGCTCGATGGCGGAACCACTAGACGGGATGCCCGCAGCACAAAGATAATTAGGCGAGGTATCGCAGACAGACTCACTCCGCCATTTCCAAGAAACAGCAGCCTGCGGTTGGGGTTATACACATGCAAGATCGCCCCAGGTCACCGTCATGGCACTGCAGTATCGCCGGCACAAGGTCTTGTATTCGACCTCTTTCCTCGATATAGGACCGTTTTCCCTCGCCTGCCATGCCACTCACACACACACACCAACCTCAGCACACAAGTGTCTCAACCTTCCCTCCCAGGGATCGCGAACACGCTCTCTCACTACCTGGCCGCTCGGGAAGCAGAGGCTTGTGCCCTTCATGTTTTGGCGCCCTTCTTCTTAAAACGTCTACAAACGTCTACCTACGTCTCCTCCAGAACCCCACATACACCCTATCCGCTGAACCGATGGCTATCACCATGGCCGAGGCCCTCATCCGCAAGGCTTGTGACCGTTGCCACGCGCAGAAGCTCAGCTGCAAGCGCCTCAAGCGCGACAAGTGCGAGCGATGTGACCGCCTTGGTACGGAGTGCAAGTCGAGCCCCTCGCTACGATCCAAGAAGCAGCAGCAGTGCCCATCCCCCACGGAGAAGGCCCCCAGCGAGCGCCGCTCTCCCAAGCGAAGGCGAACGGGCAGCGATCCCACCATTGTCCTACCCGACACGGGTATGTGCCCCCCTTGACCCGAGTCCGGGAGATGAACATTGTCTTGAGTGTGTTGATCACCGACTCACATTTGCGTGGAAGCGCTGCCAATAGTTTCCCACACAGGCGGGCTGGCCAAGGGCCATCTCGCCGTCACACCCGATCCCGTCCTGGAAATCGGTGACTTCAACTTCAACTTTGAGCAGCTGGGCCTCGTCGGGGGCGAGTATTTATCCCATCATGGCCTCCCGCTCGCCGCCGACCACCAAACCCCTTCTTCTCCTCCTCTTTCTCGCCACCAGCCCGGCGCCTATACCGACTCGTGGGATCCGCGCCTCGCCCCGTCCGACGTGTACCCCCTAGTGGCACCGGAACCGCTGCTGCCACAGACGGCAGACGAGACTTCCCACGCCGTGGTGCTCCAGGAAGCCTCGATAAGCTGTGTATCTGAGCACAGCAGCTCTGGCAAGCGTCTCTGCCAGAGGACAAGGCAGCGCCCCAGGCAGATCCATCTCGCGGCGGCCCGTGCCGACACGGCACCGCTGATCAGAGACGCGCCCCTGATTCACTGGATGGCTCAGCTGGCCGACCTCAACGCCCGGCTCCTGGACCTCTCCTCGGCTCTGCCGTCTCACGAGGCGACCCAGAACGGGCCCTTGTCCGGACGGCCGGTCGACGACAAGTTCAAGGGCAACGGGTTCCCCATAGACGAAATGTTCAAGCTGACGAGGCGTGTCGCCGACGTCCTGGAGCAGCCGCCCCCCGAGCCCTCTGAGGCCATCGACGGCTCCGACCCGGGCAACGCCATGTTCATCCTCTCCACTTACACCCGGCTGCTGGACATGTACCAGAAGGTCTTCGGCCTGGTCCACGTCGAGCTGTCCCAGGCCAGCTCCAGCCCGCTGTTTCAGTTCTGGAAGCTCCCCGAGGTCACCGTCGGCTCGTTCGCCGTCGAGTCGTCCCCGTTCCTGCAGATGTCCCTGACCATCCAGCTCGCCGAGGAGTTCCTGGAGCGGCTGCGCAGGCTGGCGGACCGCTGGTCTGGGGTCGCGGGGGGTTCCCTGTTCTCCGACGTCGTGGACATTTCGTTCCAGGCGTTCAAGGAGCGGGAGGAGAAGCTGGCCAGGCACCTAGTGGGGTTGCGAGGCGATATCGAGGCGCTCCTGGACGGCTAGGGAATATGCGCTGCTGTTGGTTCGTGAGAAATCGAGTTCCAGGGTCCAAGAGGGGGGGGGGGGCTTCCCGCAAAGGTTAGGTGGTGAGAAAATAGTGCAACTCCAAAGTCTATCTTACAATCGTCATGCCACTTTTATCGCCTTGTGTCAAATCGCCCCGTACGTCTCCAGATGACCCACAAAACAACTTGCTGGCGTAGCAATGCAGTCCTGAATTGGTAAATCTATCTAGGAATAACCGGTGATGTTGAGCAAGCAAGTGTTATATCCGATGCTAGTCATGCAGCCAAAAATGCGACTCAAGGCCCGCCAATCAAGAGGCGTGCCAAAGGTGAGGTAAACCCTGTGTCTGATCGTCTGATTCAGATTCCCGTTCTTTAATTAACTATGCCAAATCACAGATAGTAAACCGGCAGGGCAATTGTAAGACATCTCGCCTCAGCGCGCTCCGAATTGAATGCGGTTACCATAGACTGTGAAGCATAATTCAATTCGTGGTCAACGCTAGTTATGAGTCGCTGGACCATATTCAACTAGGCTATATGGCGTTTCTCGTGGTGACATCGTCAACGACTATTTATGTTTGGTTAAAAAACAAGCAGGAAGCTCAACCAGGAATTTCCGGGGGCGCACGTCTAGGCTAGTAGTTCGTAGCCAGATGCCAATAGCCTTTGAACAACTGTGGCTGCTGCTATCTTTTTAATCATCAACTATACTGACAGTGAAACCCAATCGTTATGCCTTCAGTCAGTCTCATCAAGCGTAATCATGTAGCTGCAGTCTTAGGGGTGCCTATAATAGCCTGGTGGACATCAACAAGTGTCGTTCCATCATTGTTTACTGGAATCAAAAACATGGACAGCGCATATATTCAACCCAAACGCACCAAGATAAGACACAAGGCTATTGGGAATGTATACCAAGCCCTGATACCCTATGGGTTTGAAATGCTAGGCTCCACCATTCTGACTGTGCCACATATTGTATCATGATCTATATCAGGGCTTTAGAGGAGTTGATAATGACATGCTTCGCTCTCCAAAGCCAGGGCATGGGCTGGCGGCAGCGATTGGCTTGTCTGCGCCATAGATTTGTTCGATCAATGACTTCTTATCTTGGACACCTTCTCTGTTTTGATGAACCACCAGGCATCATACAGGGGCAGTTTTCACGTCAGCATTGGATAATCCAACCCAACGGTTTGCCAAGTGGTCAACTAATGAATTCTACCTTCGAGATGACATGTCACATGTGTGTCTTCCTCCCACTGCCGCCACCATAAACCGACTACGTTTACAATGTGGCAAGGTCCTCCAACTCAAATACTTGCATTAAAAATTTGCTGCAATTGACATCACGAAAGCCAGGGTGGTTATGTTTTGTGTCCACCACAGTTAAATTGTCAATTATGCACAACTGCCATTGCCCCGCTCGTTCCATACACAATGCTCCGCGACGAAACACCAGAAGGCCCTTGGAATTCTTCGGAACATTACCAGGACCACTATAGGAGGGCAAGTCTGCAGCACAACGTACATTCACAGCAGTGCATAGATTTGTGAATGGGTGGATTTCGAGGGAGGGGTTGGAACGACGATGATCGTATACCAGGACCGCAGCACCGGCGCTCCTGGGCAATTAGGTTGGCCGATGACTCGTCAGTCCCTCGACTATAAGTGGGGGTTTCATATACCAGAACCTTGGTTCAGGCATGTCCGAAGGATCCTAACCTGGCCCTGCTCTGGATGGAGCAACTCGTCATTTGCAAGTAGATCATGTGAATCACATGATTTCCCTTGTGTTACACAAGCTCCTCGGAAACGTATGACCACTGTTTGTGCAAGCTAAACGGCGCCCTTGAACGCCAAACGTGCCCCCCAGGGCTTCGCTTTCAAGGGGGCGCTTTGCTAGCCAGGGCCAGGCACCCCGGCAAGAGATCCCCGGCAGTGCTGGAACCGCTGGCACGAGGAAATAACCTTACGAAATTCTCGCCTGGGAGCAAGCCGTCCGTCTACTTCTGCCCAGCAGGTCGGATCCGCTACCCTTGTGGACAAGAGGTTGCCAGAGAGGCCGAGGAGGAAACATGCATTTAGCCTCTATTGGAAGAGATTTACCCTCGTTCTCGGCATTCAGCGGACGCGTGGCGAAAATTGAGTCCCGAGATGGAGGAGAAGGGGAAAAAGACACCAATCGACTTATTGCATTCGGACTCTTCATCTCCGCAGTTCCAGTCGTTGCCACATTCGGGAGGAAAAAACAAAACTCAACACCGTTGGTCGGAGAAAAGATCCTCGTTAAGTATGGCCGGACCTAATTTTTCCTCTGGGCGCCGGGCGAGACCCGATATGCTTTTTGCAAAGGGACCCGGCTTTCTGGAATCAAGACCCTGGATCACGAATGACACGAGGGAAGCAAGCCGCAAAGCGTGGTCGATCGACAGCGTCCATCCAGGCTTGCCTGAGGCGTAGGCTACGGTCAGCCCGGGACCATCTGGGCTCCCCAGACAGCCATCTTTCGGCGAGACCCTCCTCCCTGGGCGAGACTAGCACAATCTCGACCCTGGCGAATCGCCTCTCTCTCTCTCTCTCTCGCAAGGCTTCCAATCGAACCATGGGCCCAGAAATTGCTTATTTGGAATCAAGGTTTCACCCTCCTCGCCTTCGCCGTCTGGACCACGGCATGGCGATATGGGTTTCGAGCGAGCCATGACACGTCGAGATGAGCCCAGCAGCTTGTAGCAGTTTCCGCCGTGCCTTTCTTTCGTGTGACATATGGTGGTAGTGGAGGCCGGGTTGGAAGCGGTGACGCTGTCGGCGGCGTTGCATTACCAGGGTTGGGTGGGAGCGGCAATTGAACCACAGCACTCGTGGAATCGGGAAAAGCAAAACTGCTGGCGCCAAGTCTTCCAGGTTTCTCAACTTCCGCACCTGTGGCGCCAAAAACCCGCGGCAGTACATCTTCTCGCTAAACAGCGAGAAATCAAAAGTCGGTATGTGTGGAGAGAGCGAGAGATGATGGACAGAAACCCGAACGCTTGCCCTGCGCTTCGCGCCCGCGCATGGGGCGGCACTTGTCCGCATGCCTTGGGCAGGGGAAGCGAGGATGAACGAAAAAAGAAAGGAAAACACACAACACATGTCTGGGGTATGCTGGGTGGGCGGAATGCGGCCTCCGAGATGGCTGCGTGAATTGTAGACCTCGTCTGCAGGAGCATGCCTCAGACTTACAGCTGTCAAAGAGCGGTCTGCGTCAACTAGTCTAGTGCCCGGCCATGTCAAACTGTCACTCGGATGCAAGGTCAAAAAGAATGCTGGAGTCGTTCCGGCCTTGGGCACCGCCAATCGTGAAGGCATCGAAGTTGCGGTATAGGGTAATGCGCAAACCCGGGACTCACGGCTACGCCAAACTTTGGCCGGTTTCTCGTATCCTCACCACTGACCGTTTGACGGAATTGAGTTGCGGCCAAGGGCCGTCCCGTGTTTCCATCTTTCCAGATGGAAATTAGACAGAGCCTGATCTCTCTTTGACGGGTGACAATGTTGATAGCCTTCCTGACTGTGCGTCAAAAGCAAAGTTACTGGCGAGTGTGTCCCACGGTACCCCGGTCGTTATGGGTCAAGGGATTTTTCCGCTCAGCCAGCTCACCCCAAACCTTCCGACACCGACACGGGGCGGATCCGCCGATACGATCCTTCGGCAGAGTTGAATCTGACAAGAGACTACGGGGAGTTGCATAAATCCGAGGCAAAGCCGCGAAGAAGTGCAAGACGCAGCAGGTATGCATGCTCTTTGCCAGAGTTGTGCTGTATGGGTGTACATCCACCCAGCCCTGTCGACGGCGTCGGCTCCACCAACAAAATGTGCACCGTCAATTGCGAGGTGCATCGACCCGAGTTTTACCTGAACCTTTTTCTTGCCGGGTAATGATGCAGAGTCGTCAGACATTGAGCGAAGCGACTGGGAGGGTCAGTCGGCCCCATCTGATATGTGATAGATTTGCTTTGAGGGCTGAAATGGACGTTGGCAAAGGGTCCAGAGGGAAAACCCAAGCAAACCCAAGTCTCCAGCCAGGGGTCATGGTGCCAGAAGCAGGACATCCCGAGGCCCGAGCCTGCGTGCTGGGAACGCCAGGACATGATGCTGGGACGCTGGTGATTGGCGACCAGGCCTCCCCCGTGCGGGTCGGGCTGGGCAGCCTGGCCTGGATGGCGGAGAGGCAGGCCCTGAAAAATCGATGATGGTGACAGCGCCAGCGGTGACACCCTGTGAGGAGGGTGGGCTGGTGGGCACGATGCCGGCCCCGTCGGCCATGGCTAGGGCACGAAGGGAAAGGCGCGAGGCCGCTGTAATGAGTTGCAATGACAACGACTCCCATAATTAGACGTGTTTGATGAGGGTCGCACGTCGCAAGGCCTTGCTGATTATCATGGATTGATCTGCGCTAGAAGGTCGACGAGCCCAGGTGAAGAAGCTTGGTGGCTTGGTGGCCCCTTTGCCACACACGTACAACAAAGCGAAAGCGAGGCGTACGGATGGCGCTGAGCTGCTGTATTTGGATCCGAGCCGCGCCATTGATAGCGAAAACGGGAAGCTCGATTACAATCTTGTCGCAGAGTTCTGCCCTCCAATCAATCGGGCGAGACTGGCTGTGTCGCTCGACATGCCACGGCCACCACGGGCTTCAATTTCACTCGAGTTGTGCATCCGCAGGGCTGATTGGGCAGGAGTATGTAGGGGTGCGATGAAGGGGCAATTGAATGTGGGGATGAAATGGGGTGGAGTGGAAATTATTCCAGAACACGCCCATGAACAACGGTAAAAGGCTCTAGCTGGTTGCTAGCCCGTTCGGGTGTGCCTGGTGAATGCTGTTTCTAGGGCTGTGGATCATGGAGATGCAGGCGGGCCCGGGGTGCGTGGCTGGCGAATTGATGAATATCGCAACAACGAGGTTCGAGTCGGGAGGGAGGGAATTTTTAAATCGCTGCCGTCAACAACACCACAAGAGGGCATCTTTGGGGCAGTTTGTGGAGCTCATTGGTGGGAATGGCCTTGGAGGGAGAGGCCTGCCTGCAGGCGGACCCGGGGCAAAGTCGTCCAGCCAGGCCCGACAAATACTCACCGGTTCCTGCATTTGGAAAGCGACGTGGCTGTAACGGCTGAATGGGACAAGACTGATGCGATGCGGGCTTTGTCCAGTGCCGAACTATTCGCACGTCCCGGCATCGGGCCAGTGATGTTGGTCGGCTGAGTGAGCGTGACCTCCTGCGAGTGAGCGACGCCGACACGCCTATTGAGTGACCCCATCTTTGCTGTAGTGTTTCTGGCCATTCAATTTCGTCAGCCAGACTCTCATTTTGCAGGGGTGCAACGCTGCTCAAGATGAGGGATTCAAGTCTCGGCATGGCTGGGCTGAACTGCCACACTAATGTCGGGGCTAAGCAGGCTGACAAGTGACCTCTCTACTCCAGACAGTCTTGGAGCTGTCGGCAGTTTTGCCCACGTGTGTAGTGGAGCAGGCATTCATCGACCTGGTCGTGCAGATGTGAGGCATCAATTTTTTGCTTTCTTCTTCTTGTTGGTTTTGTTTTGATGGCTTTGGCGAACATCATCACGGCCATGGTTTGAAGCATCCGACCGGGCGCCTCTGCTGGGACTGCACAGACGAGAGTCGGCAGTCTGACGCTCCACAGCGAGCGTGCGGGACGGTAATTGGGGACTTGGAAAGTGTATTACGAGGATGGCGTCACCGATGCAGTGACCGCAACCATGGATACGAATCCCAGACGGGCGCGCGCGGCGAGCGAATCGAGCTTTTGCGACGGATTGGTAGGAGGCGCCCACTGAGCCATCCAAGTGAGCGCAGTGGGTCAGACATGTGTCTCTGAATGCCAGGTTTCACCCAGGACCACCCATCGGCAGCAGGACTGAGCAGAGCAAAAGCGCAGGGAAACGGGTGCTCTAGAAACAATGTTGCGCGTTTAATATACAGCGTTCTGCAAGCGAGCGCGCGCATGGCATCCTGTCCTGGGACGTGAGGACTGGGCAGATACGGATCCGAGAGCCGTTTTGGCGCACTGATACCGTAATCGTCAGGCTCAGGCCCAGTTTCGATTTTTATTTAGAAGCCGAGCGACGACGACGCCGTCGATGGCGAAAAAAGATTTGTCACGTCGGTGCGGTGTTACGAGGGACGGGCATTCAATTTCGTCAGGGAAATGAATCCCAAGCGAGCTGTCAGAAAAAAAAACAGAGTCAAGCGACAGAATCCGGTGGGAGCACGTCGACGGAGCTGATGAGGTCCCTCCTCTGGATATCCAAGCTCCTCGGGCCTAGACTCGAAGCTTCAGAGCTTCCTCCTCCCAACGTCCCAGGTTGAGATGGTGGTCGTCTCGTCTGGGAAGTGCTCCATGCCGATCTCGAGAGGGGCTCGGTGAGGAGGGACACAAAGCTGCGGCACCACGTGCCCGATGGCCCGTCATGTCGGGTGATGTTTCTAAGGCCAGAGGTGGACTGAAGAGGGTGACTGGGCTTGGGGGGGCACACAGGTGATGTTGTGCTCCGACTCGCCCATGATTTCCGTTGCCAGTTCTTGGTCCAGCCACTGCTTGGGCTGCTTGGGATGAGCTGGATTCCGAACGCCGATATGGTGGGGTTTACCGCCGACGGAAGGGGGTGGCCAGCCAGCCGTCAAGGTTCTCGCTGGCTGGATATCGTCACGGCCAGCATGGCCTGCCTGGGTGCTACTGCGACGTAACGATGGTATACTACAATGCCACAGGCCGTGGCCGCTCGTGGTAACTGTGACAGGACTCGGACTTTTCCCTCTGCCCAGTGCCGGGTACCTGATACGGCAATGGTGGCCCTGCACACTCTCGTTATCACAGTCACTTGGTCTTGAGACGCCAATGTACGCCGTGTCACATTTCTGTCTGTCAGAGTTAGAGGCCCTCGTCGTTTTGTGACGGGCCGCGGCGGGAAGACGACGCTACCCATCCTTCGCTCGCCTTCCAACGTTGCTCAAAAGTCTAAATAAAACCATGGCATCGTATTGGGCTATGGCCGTTTGCATGGGCGCTTCCCCGTCTGCCTTGCTTTGCGTTGCCTGGTGATGTTCGGCATGAACGAGACAGTCTGGCAGACACGCATCTCGCTCGGGCGAGTCAGACCTGGAACAAGTGCCCCTTTGGAAAGAAAATTTTCATTCTTTCATTTTCTGGTCCGACCTATTCCACCCTTCGCCGACGCCGAACGCTGCGAGGCTCGTAGGATGGCCTGTGTGCTGAACAAGCGCGCTGGCTGGGGGGTGTGGTGGTGGGTGCTCCAGGCTCGCCTAATTGCGCAGCCAAAACCTGATCGGCGACTCACCAAGTGCATACCCGGACAGCTGCATACTGCGTATTGTTGTACACGGGTCACGCACACCCACCCCGTCTGGCCCTTCTCATGGCCTCAACCCCAGACCCCTGCGCTGCAGGCAAAAGTTTCCATACGCCCCCCCCCTTGTCAGGCTCCCCGTCACCACCCGCCCGGGCGTCCTCACTGACTGACTGTATCTCCTCTGCCTTTTGGGCCCTGGTCGGGCCCTGGGAAAGCCTGGCAGAGTGGACTGTCGGACAGGGGTTGAGGAGGGGACTGGCGCTCTTCGACGCCAGTGATCTTTAATAAACAACCCATGGGCCCGGCCGTGGCACGCGGCGGCCCCTCTCTCACCCCGTCTTCTGGGACTCTATGACTACCATTGCTCTGGGATTCGCATTCTTAAATACTCTTCGACCGCCCTGACCTGCCGACAACGCTCCGTTGTGGTTCACCAAGGCGTTTGATCTGTGCTCGCATGCTTCTCTTTATCTGATCGCTCCCGTCCTCTCCGCCAGCTACATATACCTTCGCTCGCCCTCCTCGATCCGGACCGGCATCTCACTCGGCATCACCATCTCTCTCTCCCACAATTATTTACAGCAATCACGCATCGCCTTAATTCAACCTACCTCCATCTCACCTAATCATTCTTCACCATGTGCAACTACATCTACGTAAGGCACCCCCACCATTGGAGTCACAGCACTGCCCCGATTGCCTCCGGACCCGACAACACCAACGAGATATTTAGATCGTGACTAACACCGAGGTACAGAAGGAGCTCAGCTGCCAGCACCACTACCACCTGGTAGAATCTTGGTGCCCCAAGTACATTGAAACGGAACGACGATGCCCTCCTACCATTGTCAGCAAGCAGTACTGGTTAGTCTCATCTCCACGCGTCTCCGCATTCGGAAACGCACTAGAATTTTTTGTTATGACTCGTTTACTAACGTTTTATTTTTTCAGGGGCGACGACATTTGTGGTATGTCTTATTCTCCGGGCTCAATCCACCGCCAGACGTTAGCGACACATCATACTGACTAGTAAACCAGCCGCTTGCCGTGAACGCCAGCAGCCAAGCAACCACCCGTGGGCCAAGCTCATTCAGCGCCCCGAATCTCGCATGTCATATTCGCACCAGCTCTCCGCTCAATAAGTTACCCTCCGCAGGTTGGGCAACTTGTTTCGATCAGCCGTCACCTGAACTTGCAATCTGATACCCAATGGGTGCGGCTGAGACAACATCCCCCCCTCGAGTCGTGGTGGGAAAATGAGATCTCCACCGTCTCGGGCGATAATGAAAAACAAAAAATTACAAACAGATCGAAAATCTCTCTCACCCACCCTCCCATGACCACACCTCCATCGGCGGCGCCGGTCTGCATTGGCAGTCCCGTCACTGGTTGACCCCACCCATGGACGGTTGAAATGGAGGGTGGGATTTTACGACGGCCACAAGGTGGACCGTTGCCAACGTATAATCCGATATCCGACACCGAAACCGGAAAAAGCATAAAAAAAGAAAAGAAAAAAAACGACACCTCAAAATTGGGCACATTCATTTGTTGCAGGCGCGTGGGAATTCACGGATTTGTTTTTTTGGAAACGAACAAGATTTTTTGGCTCTCTAGGTGCAAACCTAACTCTCTAACTCTTCGGCACTTGCTCGCAGGTAATCGTCAATGGGTGGCGTCAACTGGGGTTCACAGCCATGGTCTTTGGGCTTGAGTTTGGGCGGGACTGGGGGCCGTCGGCCAACACGATCGACCAGGGATTTGACGACGCTCAAGCCTTGCAGGCCCATGACACCCTCATTTGCAGCCCTCATCTGGCACCTTCTGGACCAGCATTGGACGCCACGCCAGCCTCGCAGTGCCTCGTCGTCAGACGTGCTCACGGTGGTGGAGGGATAAAATGTCACCGCCGAGGGCACGAGCTGACTGGGCATAGCGCGTTCCCAATGTCCGGGTTTAGGACCGGTGGGCCAGTGCTTCGAAGACGTGGGGGAACGACACAGACGGTATTGGGAAAGGGTGCTCTGGCGTGTGTTTTTTTTACTTGAAATATTTTTGGGTGCATGGTCTAGGATATGGCATTAAGGGATTAAAGGAAATCATTGATGGCTTGGCATACTTGGGTTGTTTTGTGTGCGTTGCTTCCATTATTGTACTCTAGCATGGAGTTTTGTTCACAATCGCATCATGGCGATATTTGGAATGGATGATGAGAGAGCTTGGATCTCTTGTGTGTTTGCACTCTACCGGAAATCATTAGTACGTACGGCTCAGTACAGTTTTGCCACTTTGGCACTGAAATACATGATGTAACGACCAGACTTGTTGGTTCTACCCTTCATTTCGGGACACCGAATGTGTGCTGCCGTGGGGGATGATGGCATCCATCGTGACGGTGAACGGTGAGAGAACGAACGACGCACACAAGAGAAAACACACCCCCGTCCGGCCCATCCAGGTTGGCCTCAATAGCTGCAAGACCCCATCACGCATCCACGAGGTGTGGGAGGTTTGAAGCGTGGTCGCTCGTAATCACAGCCCAGGGGACCAGTTCGTCAACCAGATGGGAGGCGTTTATGCTAGACGCTCGGCCCGCGACGCTCTCCCGCCCCCGCCCCGGAGGCAAACTCCTAGCGCTCCGGACCGTCCGTAGGAGGGAGAAATGGCGGCGATTCCGAATTATTTTTTTCCTTTTCTTTTCTTTTCTTGTGTTACTAGGACGCGGTCCACGACAGACCACGCACAGGCGCACATGGCGGGCATATCCTTGGGAAGCAAGGGAAGGGGTGAGGAAGAGACGACTACGCTATTGCTTTCCTCTACCAGGTCGGTCAAGCGGCCCCGGTGGATTGGTTATGGATCTCCTTGGCGGTCGACGCGTGGCGGCACCTCGTGCCCCGTCCTCACGCCCGTGCTCCCCGCCGCCGGCGCCACCTGTTGTCGAGCGCTTGGTTGGCTGCCAGAAGCCTGCAGCTTCCCTCAAGGTTTGGAGCCGCCCCGATCTAGTTGAGGAGCATCGTGTATTAGGGCCTCGTCTTGGGTTTTGGGTGTTTTGGTTTGCAGCAGGCCGCTCCCCCTTCCCGCGACCGGGGGGGCTTGGCTGGGCTGGCTCTGTCTGGCTTGGACTGTCTAACTAGCTAACTAGCTAACTAGGGGCCATTGGCCGCTATGTAGCTGTGTAGGGAACCGCGGAACCGCGGGTACGGCTGTCTATTCGCCAGCGATGGACATTTCGATTTGCCTCAGGGACGCAACGAGGCTTGGCTGAACGCAAGAGGCTATTCGGAAAACGTCAGAGCCACCATCATCCGTGGCCAGTGCTCGAATCCCGCCCGCCGGTTCGGAGCAGAGCACGGCGATCCGGTATACTATTCCGGGTATAACTCCACAATGTAAACTCGCAGCACAGCAAGCAGGCAGGCAGGCAGACAGCCAGCCAGCCTAGTACATACATAGTAGCTAGCCACCGACTACACCTACATACAGTAGACGGACTTACGTATGCCATGTAAGTACGTTGGCAAATGTGCAGATGCCCAAGGCTCCGGACACATGGCATCCATCAGTCACCTGGCCACTCCCTCGTCGTCTATCGCGCCTATGCCCATGTACGGCGCTGCATGCGATGCCATGCGATGCACCCTGACTTGCCAATTCACCAGCTAAGCTTCTTAGCGAACGCCCCCCCTTCCCTAGGGGAGGGAGCCTTTTTTTGAGGCTCTCTCACGTTGCCTGCCTGGGTTCGTGCCGGGGGGCTAAACTCCTTTCTGAGATCCCACGGCCGTATTTATCCAGTGTACTAGTTTTTTTTTTTTCGGAGGCTTTTTGCTTTGTTGACGGTTTTTCATCATCTCTTCACATTGCTTCTCCCGAGACTACTAAAAAAGAAAAATTTAAAAAAAAAAGAGGAACTCGGCGATTCTTCGTAAAATCCACATCTGATCCGCGCTACTGCAGCAGCAAGGCCGCCACAGCCCTACCTACCCTCCCTCATGCGCCCAAGGGACAAGGGACAGATGTGAGACAGTTATGTGCGTGCGTGTAGACTATAGTTTTTGCTTTTTCCTTGCTTCTTCGCTCTTTTCTCTAGGGGACAAGGTATTCCTGTAGTTGTCTCTTCCCCCACGCGTTTCCTCAATTCTCCGCAGCAACCCCCCCTGGGCCGCCTGCGCGCGCGATGTATACAGGTCAGATCCTCCCCCCTGGCCTGGGGAGGGGACCTTTATTTCTTCTTCATTGCCACCATCATCAACCTTGGCGGGAGGGGCAGCGGGCGACGCTAATAAAAGGGAGACTCACGCTGAATGCGCGTATACGTCGCCTGCCGGGCTGCATGCTGGCTGTTTTTTTTTTGTCTCATCCCGTGTATGTAAGTACGCGTGCATGCAATGCGTGACTGCAATCTCTCCGTAATGAGACATTCGGAGAATACCTCACACAAGCAGAAACGGGTCTAACGGGCATCGGCGGCCCACGAACGATGCCAAACATGTACATGGCCTTGCGCCGGGCCTCGCCATCGGTGTTAGCTGCGGGCTACTCGTGCACCAAGTGGCTGAGAAAGTAAAAAAAATACTTGGGTGTCGTGCGTCGATAGGCCCTGTAGCTAGGGACTCAGAGGTCGCGGACGACGGTGAGAGGAGAGACAACAACGCTTGGCGACTCGCACACCCGCCTCTAAAATGCCTTGGAAGCGCGCCTGCCTACCACCTCCGCGCGCGACAAAACGTCGTCAGGGAGTCTAAGTGCCATGCATTTCGCGCCGCCCTCGAATGAGACGCGAGAGCCTCATCATCACCACTGCACGTGCACTATCCGCAACAGGCCTCGGGCTCTTGCTGGAACCCGTCGCGCCGTCCCGCACTGCAGCCACCCATGGTCCGGTGCAGCCCTTCCGCTCACCGATTGCCATCAAGGCAGTTGCGAATGGTGACGGTGTGCCACGGGCTGCAGATTTCACATTACATTTCGTTTACGTAGAGCCTTGAGTCGCTCTTGTTGAATACGTGAGGCAATCGTAACTGGAAGGTACTGTATCTGGCAATCGGCGTGGGGTGCCGGCGTGGGTGGACAGCAGAGTTGGGGGTTGCATCGGCAGCTACCTCGCCTGGAACCTTTGCGTCCTGGGCCTCCCTCCTCGACTTCGCCGCCCTCAGCCTTGTGATAAGAATCCGGGCCTTGCTGGGCTGGATTGCTGACCTTCCTTCTCAATTGAGTCGATATGCTATCAGAGGCCATATCCTGTCCCAGCCTGCTGGTACACCACCCCGATAGCAATCTGCAACGAGGCGCCCCGGTCAATCACCTGATGCTCCCCTGCTGCATCTAGAACCCACTTTGGAACAATTGCATAGAGCACAAACCCCAAACCGCAGGCGAGTTTCGTTATCAATGCTGGGGGATTTCCATGACATTCAACAAGCGAGGACGGTCTGTTCGCGCCTGGATACACACCTCTTCGATTGACGCATGACCGACCGACTTTTTTTTTTTTTTACATCCCAGTTCTTAGCACCACGTCTGGCCTTTGTCCCTCAGCAGGCATTCTCGTCTGGGCCACACCCTCCATCCATCCATCCCTCCCTCCCTCCAATCTCCAACCCAGGACCTTGCTGCACGCAGGAAAGCACCCTCGACATGGTGAGCGTCAAAGAGGTGATGCGCGGAGCAATCTCGATCATCGACCACATGCTAGATTGGGCCTAGCCAGGTATCAACCGTTCGACCATGGCGGCATTTACAAACGTCCCCTAACTCCCTAACTTCCTGCCTGCCCAAAGCTTCTCCGTTAGGGCCGACGGAACGAGTCAAATCCAGCAACCGGTCAAGGCTGCAATGTGGTAGACAGCGACAGATGGGGAGTAGTGTCCCGACCTAACGCCCAAGACGTAATTCAGCGTCGGATCTCGCATACGACAGTTCGCCTCGAAGAGGGTGTGGTCACGTCAAACAACAGGGATGATACTTGCAACTTCCTCAAACCCAAAGATGGGTTCGCCCAAAGAGTCCCGGGTGACTCCGCCTCGCTTGTGGCAGGCAATTTGACTTTGCTCTGTCAACAAAATGCTGGCGATCTGGGTAATCGTTTCGCCATTTCGTCACCCAGCCGTCACGCGAACTGTCCGTGTCCCGGAGGCCCGTCGCGACGTTTCCAATATCCCTCATCCACCCAGGAGGGCGACTGAGTGAGGCGGGTGTGCGCGCGCGCATGTGTGTGCGGCCCATCAGGGAAACCCCACGCTTAGAGGATGCCAACCCCGTCAGCGCGGGATGTGGCAGAGGGGGGCGCAATTGCGTGCTATCAAGGACAGTTCATTTTGACAAAAGTGCCGCGTATTGGGATATTGGCATCTTGCGATGTTGGAGATGAAGACGTCCCGTGAGCGTCGTATCGCAAATCAAACCAAAATGTGAGAAACCTAGACTCTGCCTAGGCGTTCGCAGCCAACCAACCGCGCCTACAGGTGATTTGCGGGTGGCATGGTCCCCCCCCCCCAGACCAACGTGGCAGTCCAGACTGTCTGAAAGCAGCTCTACCCCACACGAACTGTCACCGGTTTGGAACCTTGCATGCTGAGCCAACTGGGAAGACCTGGATTCGATTTGTTCACCGAGGTGGGCGTCGGAACGCACAGGAGCGAGTGTATTCGAGCCACGCACCGCCGAGGCCTTCATCCGTTGGCCACACTCTTGCGACATGAGCTCGGATCCAAACTTGCTAGGCTTGGCCAGGCCACCGACGCGACCGAGGCGCAGCCCTGCCATCGTAAGGTCTGGTTCCCGAGTTCAATCACGGGCGGACATGCAAACCCGTGGCGCAAGGGATTCCTGGCCAGTCATCCGGGTGTCAAGGTGTCGATGCTAAACCGGCTGGTTGGGAAACGGTCTCGTCATTCTGGATGCTCGGGGGGGGGTCTTGAATCCTAGTCACCGAGCACCCTGGGGGGGCGTGCATAGAAGGCCTTGACAGCTTCGAAGAAGGCATCCAACCCGCAGAACCATGGTGCCGAGGAGGGCCTCAGCACAATCCGTGTGCCGGACATGGGAGAATCCGGTGCACCATGAAGGACAGCTGCCAATTATCCGGACGAAGAATCCATGTCATGTCGCCGAGATGACGCCAGACAGGGCCGACGGGGATGCGCATCGCTTCAAATGGTTGAAACATGGGCGCCCGGGTAATCGTTAACTGCATAATCTCGCCGCTCGCTTAGCTGCAACCCCTCGGTACATCACACTTCAAACGGCGTCAAACCGCCCTCATCCCAACAGCCATTTCCTAAATGGTCGACTTGCAGAGCTTCCACACCCCTTCACCCACGAGGCAAACGCTGTTTTTGTGTCTCCATCTGCCCACATTGGGTCATGGATTCTGGAAAAAAAAAAACGGCTTCGGTAACGTCTCCTAAAATGGCTATTTCCCTTTCCGGCCACGTGTGTCGCTCCTGACAGCTTGTATGTCCAAGCGGACCTGATATGATACCACGCTGCCCAGCATTGACGTCCACCCGCAACAGCGCAGGGACGTCCATGGGGGAAAAAATTTGCATGGCTCCGTCTCGCTCGGAGATCAAATGTCATCCAGTTTCAGCCGCCCCCTCGTGTTGACGTGCGAGAAAAAGAAAAAAGGCCCGAGCTGGCCCAAGCCAGCCTGGCAAAACGTGAGCAATGCTCGTGCCATATTCAGCGCCGCCTGCGTGCATCAAGATTACTCCGCGATCTGGGGCCCTGGCTGACCCATGGGACCCCCCTGCCGTTCTATGCTTGCACCCGCACACGCGTGAAAGCATGTGACCTGGGCAATTGTGGTTGCCATTGTCTTATTCTTGTTGTATATGTTTGCAGCTGCGTTGTTTGTATGCCTCGATTGCTTTGTGGCTGGCTGACAATGACATTGCCACCGTTGGGAACCCCTTGCATCTCCTGGCTGACGCATAGACCAAAGAAAAAATTTTCTTTGAAAGAAGACTAAAAAAAAATTGGCTGCGCTTCCAAGCCAATTGAATTTTTCGTATTGTGGCTTTATTTAATCCTACAAACAACTTCCGCATCCTGTGCTGTGTGACAATGTCTCATTTCTTTGTTGAATGGACCGTTGTCGCCCAGTCAGGCTAGACGACTTGCCATTTTTAGTGAGGCTGTTGGCTCTTAGCGGACAAGCAGGTCTTGTCTGCAGTTGTTGAACCCAGCCAGGGTTTGCTTGTTCCGGATGCGGATTGGTTTCTTAGTCGATATTTATGGCACCCTCAGGTCACAACTATGGCCTGGGCATCCCGAAAGAGTAATTAAATACGACTGGATGGAAAAGTCCGGCTCAATCAGGAACAGTTGGCTGTTAGCCCGAATCGCCGCCTAGTGCGTTGCGTCAGTTTCCGGGGTTTACCGCCCCTGGAGACTGTTGGTTCTTCCTTCATCTGCCGGAGCTATCACATATCACCAAGCCACCGTCAATCCAACAAGGGATGAACTGGTGGCGCGCTAGGCTAATCTTCTCGCACCACCAAGTAGAGCAAACTGAAGCTTAATACAATTAGGAGGTGTGATTCTTTGGTCTATGGTGAATCACGGCCCGTTCAATCAGAGCGATCGAGAGCGACTGTGCACTCATCGGGTTGCTAAAATGGGTGTTGGGCCTCGGGTTTGCCCGTTTGGTCAGGTTTGATGCAACCAAGCCTCAAGGATCATGGCTGCATATTGCATTCTGGTCTAATTACTACGCTCTGATCCGTATTTCGCTTGCAACCAACAGGTCACACAAAGCCTCCTTGTCGTGGCAGCCACGGGAATGGCCGCCGCCTCTCGTATTAAGTTATTAGTTGGCAGAGTATCTGACCACCTCGGTAGCTATCACTGCTTAGAAATATGACTACAGGGAGCATGCCGATGTCTCAACATCAGCAAGCCAAATCTGTCCAGATGCACCGTTGGTTGTCTCGAACCAACACTTGCCACACTGGATGACACCCCAGCAAATTTGTTACTGGTGTTTTTTGTCCGTGGCTGCGGCGCAGTCCTCCCCGGCTACCACGGTTCCATCGGGCAGAATCCTCTCAGTCGACCGGACATGGCCTAGGACGAATGGATAGGCGATGTCACAGCAGATTGCCGTGCCAATGATGAAGACGCCCAGAGGGTGCCACACGAAGCCATGAGCTTCGGGCCAGTACCACCACAGCAGGATAGTGGTTACGGGAAGCCCCATCAATGTACCGACAAATCGATAGAACCTGCAAAGACACATGTCAGCAATGCTGAATCAATCGAGTCATGGGGGGCTTATGCTGCGGGACGCCACCACCCTAACACCCGCATATGCTGACTGTCAGGCTACGCGGTTGCAAGAACTAGTTTGCTGGCTCACTAGTCGTGGCGCTTGACCAAAGTCGACACACGGGCTACGGCGCAGTGCCATCCACTCGACATGAGAGCAACGGGATCAAGTCGCATGCACCCAATCGCAACACGCAGTCTAGCGAGTGCGCAGCGGAAGCCCAAGTGTCTCAGAAGGATGGATGCAGACACCCCCGGGGACAAACGAGGTTGGACGAAACAGCAGTCCGTTAGCTGCATCTTGGAACTCACCAGATTGCATAGCTCTGCCCACCAGAGTGGCCTCGCTGGAGGAGCATGGCCAGGGCGTTGACACTAAAGGCCATCTGCGCTACGCCAGCCGACCAGAATGCCAGCTCAGTCGTGTCGCGCGCTTCTTGGCCCTTCCAGAACTTGCCCCATTTGAGGCCATAGCCGCGGTGTGGTTCCTTGAGCCACCACCAGACGAAGAGGCCGTTGCCAACCACGCCAAAGGCAAACATGATGCCCAACAACAGGCCGACGTTTCTCGCAATCATTGGCGACGACGCGAACGAGCGGGGCGCGGTCTTCAGGGTCGCGCGGAGGACGAAGATGTCGAGGAACAGCCACAGGTAGAAACCCGCGGCCTCAATCGGTTCCGTGACGACACCGAACGCGTACACCACTTCCCACGACAGATTGAGCGCCAGCGGGAACAGTGGCGCGGGCGTTGCATTAGTGGCAAGGGAACGGCGGATCATCAAGACATATGCCACGAGCCAAAATGCCATTCCGGTTCCAAGGCATACCGTGGACGCCGGCACGAGCCATGCTGGGGCCGTGGCTGGGGCGATGTCATTCGACCCCATTCTGGTAATGGATGCGAGCGTTGGCGGCGGGAGAGGATGGCCTCAGCGATAAACAATGCAGCCGGTCAAGAGGACAATGACAAACGCGACCCGGATAGGGCGGGAAACAATGAGTCCAATGCACCTAAATACAATCAATCAACTCCTACCGCCAAATCCGGTCTAGCTGGCTGTCGAGGGAGGGTATCGTATGACTTGTTGTCGACGCCAATGCCGAGCAAATATCACCATTGGCAGGAGAGGGATTACAGATTGTTGCAGAACTTCGCTACAAAGTACCCGACGGGAAAGGTGCAGCCGGATTGCGTGAGGTTGACGTCGCTGAGAGCCAATTGTCAAGTTGAGATGGGTAGAAACAGAGAGGCTGATGACGGCCCAAATGCGGTGAGACGGGGCAGAGATGGGGGGTCTACCCTGTAGCTGTACCTCCGTGCTGACCGTAAGCCGAGGCAATAGTCGTCGCGGACAGAAGAGGAAAACACCGAGGTTGAATAAACATTACCTAGGCTTTGCTTGTAAACCTGACACGATGGATAATTATAGAAAGCAATGATTGGGTGGTCTTGTTTTCCTTGGGTGGTTGACATCATACGGGTGATTGTGCAACTAAGATTCCAAGGCGAGTCATGATAAATGCACAATACGGAAGTATCAACGACAAGCATATACCAAGACTTGTCTCCAATAAAAACAAGATATAGAAGCTTTGCAAATGAAAAAAACTTTAATTCGATCCGCATTTTCTGAATAACAAGAACGTCAATGTTATCCTAACGATTGACTTCGGATACAATGCATGAGAGCACTGGAGCGAATGCTTCATTGATCGACCGACAACAAACTCTACACGTCTTCTCTCCTCTAGCGTGGCGTCATGCATCGATTGCACCATTGAGTTGCGCAGAAAGGAGCACCGAGCATGACGGGAGGAGGTTGCGCAACAGTTAAATGGAAATAAAACTGAAATGGAACTACTGATTGATGCCACTATAATCTAAGACTTGTATTAATATATCATTCTATTCATTGGAAAGGAGCAGGCAATTAATATTGGAGAACTTGCTGGAGCTAGATTGTAAGGACTGAAGTTGGGTAGAAATATGACGGCCACGTCGAATTTTAGAACAGAAATAGTACAGTGATCTCACCTCGTTATAAAAAAAAATTGTATGCCAAAGTGATGGAATTCTCTGCAAATTTTGGTCCGATTTCTGTAAAAGACGTTGCTTTCAGTTTAGTAACCGTTCGATACCTAGGCTTAAGATGCACCAGTAAACTCGAATTATATGGTTCCGTGACGATGTCAGTGATCTCAAACCCGTAATTTAGCAGTGAAACCAAGTACAGTCATATGGCAAAGTCACATTTTACTAGGGGGAGAATAGTGGTAACACGCGACTAACAAAGCCGTATTTCGGGCCAGTTGGGTTAACTTGGCTAATTCGTGCGTTGGCTCGGCAATGGTAGAGGGCCTGCCTATATGTATTGGAGATTATGATATAGAGTTTGTTGAAACTGGATTTGAAACTAAATGGCCATACACTAGCGGGAAGTGTGGATGGAGAACAGCCCGTCATGTTCCGATGGTTATGGATAAAAGTTTGGTGATACAATATTGAGCCTGGCGGAGGCGTGGCTGTTAAGCTGCCGAACAAACATAGCACTTTATTGCTTGAAACATCGTGTATTCATAGAGTAAAATACATGGAGAATAATATGCGTAAACCTTGATCGATAATGGGTGCACGCGTCATTCACACGGTGTTCCAGCGCTAAGTAACCTTATTGTGTTGGTTTTCAACGCCATGTATATCCTCTAGAGCATCTTTCAAAAAGGTGAACCAACTGTAGTATGATATATTAGTACTCGGCATATACTTCAAATCGGAGACTAGATGTATGTATTCACATCATACACCAAGCGCCCGTCTAATATGGATGATAGAGATGAATTCTTGTGAAGTGGATTGGCCTGTGTATAGATTCTATCGCACTGGCGACACGCCATATTAAAGAATTCGTACTAAAGGTTAAAAAAAAGCATTCCAAAAATCCCATATTTGACTGGAATATTTTACCGCACGTCGTTTTTCACTCGGGCT
This sequence comes from Calonectria multiphialidica, assembly GCA_020623665.1. Taxonomy (NCBI): domain Eukaryota; kingdom Fungi; phylum Ascomycota; class Sordariomycetes; order Hypocreales; family Nectriaceae; genus Calonectria; species Calonectria multiphialidica. The sequence goes on from JAHVYC010000104.1 coordinate 144,696, forward strand.
GAGGGGTTTCGTCGGATGCTGGATACAGCGATGGGGGATAACGATTCTGGCCTGTGGCAGTCATATTAGCTAATCAACTCCACGATTGCAATTCAGGAAAGGAGCAAAGCATGTGCCCAAGATGTAAGTGACATCATTATGGTGGTTGGAAGTTGGGACGTCCACTGGATGGAGTATGAGGAGAGTGAGAGAACTCATCTTGTAGCCTTGCATTTTGCTGACCGAGGACGATGTCGGCGATAAGCTTGGGGCGAGCCATTTCGAGTGGGCTAGTGTCTGATACTAATGAGTCATAGATGTTACTGTTAGGTGACCGATGGTTTCATGTATCCTCCGGTTACAGCTCCCAGTTGGGTGATTTTCGAGACTCCGAGGCCAGATGGGGGCACTAGATCATTATTTTGATGCCCGAAATTGACGAGGTTAACCGGTAGGGCATCATTAATATCTTGACGAGAACTAGATGCTGGGTTACTTCTTGAGAGATGAGAGCTTTGAAGAATGACTCGTACGCAAGGAATAGCATGGATCATATTCCCCAACGAGGATTAGTCGCCATCCTTCTCTCAGCGGGTTCCCTCGTCCTTCTTAAGCCAGAATTTCGATCAATGACACTTCGTACTCAACATCCATTAACACCGTAGCTCTGAGAGGCTTTGGATTCATCTACGTTGGCTTGGCTGATGAGAGATGACAGTGATAATATCCAGGCAAGGAAATTCGGACACAGCGTCTCAGGGTCATCCATGATACGAGACACCAGCAGTTGTTTCTACCCCTTTTCCTTCCCCGGTAGTTTTTTTACTTCATATCTATTATTTCTAGTTCTACAAGGACGTATGGAGAGTGATCGGATATTAGCTCTACAGTACGGTGATTGAAGTCAATGACAGCATCGACCAGGACTTCATATACTTTGCTGGTCTTTCATCAATGCGGCTTGTAAAGAAAAGAAGAAGAAAGCAGCCATGAATAACTCCTTGAAGGTAATATGCTCCCCTTTTCGATTGGTATTACCAAGAGTCTCGTCATCGTGCTTGATAATGTGATTGACACCGTAATCAAAAGAAGATGTACTCCCTGATATTGACAGCGACATCGTAATTCTGAGGACGAAGTATCAGAATAAAATGTGGTGACATATTGGAATGAAGCATCAGTGTCATCTCACCCGAGACTCGAAGAGGCCGCCCAAAGGCTGGCAACCGCCCATCCTACCGTTTCTCCTCGAGTGCATACGCTGGAGTCAGATGCCCATACCGGAGCGACTGATTCAAAAGACGTTTGAAAAGATCGGAAAAGACCGGCTTGAAACTTGACAGGGTCCATTAGCACTTGGCCACGTTTGATGCCCGAGTGAGGCCCGTCCTGGCATCGTGGTCGCCGCATCGTCATCAATTCTGCATCAACACCCTGTCATTTTCACACACATCGTCGACATCAAGTGATTTCCCTCCCCGAACCCCCGACCATGACCAAGTAGCCGGGTGTCTGGGCAGGCAACGGGCCTCAAGGCTGCACCGGTGTATACGTTTGATGTCGCCCATAAAGGGGGCCCAGCTAAGGCGTCGTCGTCGTCAATGCCAGGAATAGCGCCGGGTGGAGATGGGCTTTCAAACTCGGGCAACGAAGCTCTTGGCATTTCATTCTTTTGGTGGTCCCGTGAAGCAAACTGGGACAAGAAACGAGCGCACGACCTGGAGAAGTTGCAGAAAATGTACGTAATAACAGCTCTGCAGCGGAGCCGTGGAGGGGCGGGCAAAATGTCTTGGCTCCCACCCCAAGACAGGAAGATGTGGACGGAACTTGGCCGTCAGGGAGGGAAGAAGAAAAAAAAAAAAGGGACGGTGAGATGATATTATTGTCATGGGGGTCCCCCCCCAAAAGGGCGCAAGGGAATCGCGACGGCGGAGCGATAATTTCAACAGCAGCACAAAACCTTATTGGCGTTTGAAGCCGTCACGATGAGGAGATCGTGACCAACAATCCATGGCGTGAGCGGAGACGCTGTGAGCACACAAACGAGTTCATGTACAAAATACCGCAGGCCCTGCTCGCAGGCGTGCAAGGTTGTGCCCTGGGATCCTCTTCTGCACGGGGTCCATGGGCGCCTCTTAAGCCATCGCAAAGCGAGCCGGCGCAACAGGGAACGCGCCCTCTCTCTCGCGTGGATCAGTTAATGAGTGGAACGTGGCATTCGTCATAGCGGACAGGTTAAATCAGAGTTGATCCGTTGGACGGCATCGGGGGGGTTGTTTGGGCAGAGCCGCAGCGGACGGATGCCGGCATGCTAACGGCTTGCTTCTCCCTTGCAGCCGGTAGCGACGGGAGCCCGATGAAGCTTGCCCAAACAAGCAGCTGGGAGAGCCAAGGTGGGCGCCTCATATCCAGACAAGGCTGAGTACGCTCTTTGGTCGGCGAGAAGGCCGCGGCGTGCGAGAGATAGCCCATGGCACCACGTCGGCGGCTCCAGGAAAATCTCGACGGCATCACCGCACCGCACGGGACTCTCCTCGCCTTGGACCCATCGCCGGCCGGGACCCGAGAGAGTCCCCGCCCGTGTGCCTCCGAGACACACTCTGGCGGGTGTGTATATACATGCACGATTTGAGAGTCTACATCTACTACCACAGGGAAAAAAGAAAAGAAAAAAGCCAAGAAATGACAAGCTCTTTTTTGCTACGGGGAAACCTGGAGCCCCCAAGAAGGAGACTCCGGGGCAGACAGGACCTGTCCCATGGGGGTGACGGGGCCGTTGTACGTAAGAAATGCTGGAGATGTCGACTGTGAAGGAAACGATATGTCATCGTGGCCAGCAAAACCCCAGGGCCCATGTGTTGCATTCTCCAAGTCCTAATCGACACATCAGGATTCGGGAATGGGGATACCCCCTTCCAACATCCCAGCCGGAACATGCACCGAAGCGAGCCGAAAGGCCACCCACAAGACGAAGCAGGCGTCTTGGCAGCGGTGCTAAACGCAGGTCGTCCCTGAAGTCCCACCACGCCGCTCGGCGAGCGAGTCGGACCATGGCCCGGCGATAACTGGCTGGCATCACGTCCCTCTCTCCTTCTCTGTCGCCTTGGCACAATGTCGGGACGACGACGATGACGGCGAAGGAGCGTGTGCCTGAAACCACGGCCCACTAATGCCAAAGAAAATGCCCACACCGATGAATGAGGGCTTCTAGAATACGACTAGAAGATTGGGTGTTCCCGCGCTAGAATTGGGGATCGCGCCGACCGACGTTGGCCGCGCTGCCAATGCGCCAGGGGAGGGAAGGGGAGGAAGAAAAAAAAAAGGGTAGGGCGCGTTCAGGGACCGGGGGTTGAGCTCTCAAGCCCACAAAGGTCAGTCTCTAAAGTCATTCTTAAAACCAAATAGGACAGTCAACGCGAGGTCGTTGCGCGCGGGCTTGGCTTACAGGTTTTTCGGTCGATCACGAACACCGGAAACACGCTAAGAGATTGATCAGCGGCGGGCGATGTTGATGATGATCAATCGGTCAGTCAATGAATCAATCAAGTATGCATGCCATTCTATTCTTACACTCCCGTTAATCCTTTTTTGCTGCTCCTCTTTCTGCCCGTTGTTGGACCGTGAGCATGTTACAGGACCTCGGCGGTAATCCGTCCCATTCGCGCCATTGGCTCGTGGTTGTAATTTGTTCCCAGTTAGGCAAGCCCAGGGATATGCGCGGATAATCCGCTACCATACGTGGCGACAGCTTCTTCTTTTCACTCAATGGACCCCTTCCGTATGGCTGCAGACTGATCCGAGACCCTGGGGAGGGGGATGAAGGGATGAAGGGATGAAGAGGAGCGTTCTCTCTCTGCCCAGACTCCAGAGGGTGTCCCTTTGTTCCAATTCTTCTTGTTCTGGTTCGTCTGAGCGAAAGCAGACGCAGCATCCAGCATCCAGCATCACATCTCCAGGTCAGGGTCTGCTGTGCCAGCTCCACACCCACACGCCGCCTCCGCCCTGGGCATGGCGGGAGCAGTGGGCGATGGGGCCGCCGTCCGCCTCGAATAGCTGCGTTGCTCCCAGGAGCGCGCAGGCCTCTGGATCAACGCCGAGTCCCCGCTCCGCTCCGCTCCTTCGTCACCCAGGCGCCGCCGTTTGTGTGTGTCTGTGTGTGCGGCTCCGTCGAGCTATGTACATATGTACACACACACATACATGCAGTACATGCTTTTTTGGAAATCCCACCCCTGCAGCTAAGCGTTCTCGAATCCCACTGGCGGGTTCGTCTTGAGCGCCTCTTCGTCATTGCACAGCTGCAACCTCTTAATACTGCGCGGGAGAGGGCTGTGAAGGAGCCAAAACTTGGACAAAACAGTAGATATATATCTTGTATGCGATTTTGAGCTTTGAATGTATGCCAAGTGCTTTTTTCGCATGGCCGGCCCGGACAGACACTGTAAGGATGACGCCCGGGCCGGCCAATATACGGCCCTGTACGTAACATCACGGCTTGGGAAATGGAGTAGCCTGCCTCGTCCCCCACATGCCACTATATCCTCGTGTCCAATTCGTTGCCTCCCCATGGAGAAGCCTTCACCGTCCAGGCTCAGCTCCAGACCCCATTGTCTCGGCGTGCCATGGCCTGACAAGGTATACTTGGGGGACCGCAGAGTGAGAGAGGGGAGGGAGGGGGGACACACACACACACTTCTCCTTCTCCAAGACCAGCTTCGAGGAATCCACAACTCTCCATGGAACCCCAAAGTCGCCGCAGGACGGGCCCATCTCCATTAGCCTCCGTGTGGTAGCGCCCCCCTCCCCAACTCTTGCCAAAAGGGTCAGTTCCGCGTCGCTCCACCATGGGGAGATTGCTCTGCTGCGAATGCTCTGCCCCCGTTTGAGAGGGCTGGTCGGCCGATTAGGGCAATGGAGATGCGCTCACATTTTTTCGCCGTAGGTCGAGGGCACCACCCCAGGAATCGTGGTGGACCAGGATCATCGTGGAGATGGAGAGGGAATTCTGAACTCGCCCGTCCTCTGGCCTCTGGCCTCTCCTCACCTCTTCCCTGTCGTCTTCATCACCTTCAATATATATATTCATTCATTCCTAACTCCCCCTCTCAGGCCCAGAGCATATCTTACTCACTCTCGTCCTCTCCTCCCATCTCTCTATCTCCTTCTCCTTCTTCCCATATCGACACCATCAGCGAACATCTGAGTGAAAAAAGAGAAAAGAAAATCATTCCTTACATGTTTTGAAACCACCACACGCAACCCACCACCCATCATGGCGTCCTACCCCAAAGAGGATAATAATACCATCTACCCTTCCGACCAGGGCTTCGACTCGAGCAAGAGCAACAGCAAGGAGAAGATTGACAATGAGAAGGGCGCCCAGCCCGTCGATCTCCAGTCCGGCAACGTTGCCGACAATGGCTTCGGCGGTGGTGATGGAGGCAAGAGCTTCCGCACCATGAGCAAATGGGACACCGTCTTTGCTCTCCTGACCAACCAAGTTGGTCTCGGTGTGCTGTCGCTGCCCGGTGTCCTGAAAGTGTTTGGCATTGTCCCTGGCATCATTGCCATCGTCGGCATCGGCTGCTTGTCCTGGTATACGGCCTTTGAGCTCAAGCAGTTCTACAGCCGCCACCAGCATGTGCTCAACGTCGTCGACATGGCCCGCGTTGTTGGCGGCCGACCCTTTGAGATCATCGCCGGTATTGGTCTGCTTATCCAGGTCATCATGACCGCCGCCTCCGCCTCCGTCACCCTGTCCATCGCCTTCAACACCATCTCCGGCCACTCCCTCTGCACCGTGGGCTACATTGGCATTGCCTGCCTCGGCTGCTGGGTTCTCTGCGCCCCCAGGACTGCCAAGTTCGTCTCCCAGAGCGGTCTCCCCTGCTGTATATCAGTCATCGCCGCCGCCCTCCTCGTGATGATCAGTCTTGGCATCAAGCACCCCAGCGACGCCCCCGATGACTGGCACAAGAAGATCGAAATCGTCGGCAAGCCTACCTTCCGCGAGGGCCTCAACGCCTGCCTCAAGGTCTGCTACGCCTACTCCGGAAACATCAACTTCGTCTCCTACATGGCCGAGATGATTGACCCCGTCAACGACTTCAACTTTGCCCTGGCCATCCTCGAGATCAGCTCCATCGGTTTCTACACCGTCGTTGCCGTCGCCATCTACTGCCTTGCTGGCGAGTACACCGTCTCGCCCGCCCTGGGCTCTGCCCCCCACCGGGTCGCCCAGATCGCCTACGGCCTTGTCCTCCCCGCTGTTTACTCTACCGGTCTCGCTTTCGGCCACACCGGTATCAAGTACGTCTACGTCGAGGTCATGAAGAAGTTCAAGTTGACCTCCGAGATGACCTCCAATACTGTGCGATCCTGGTCCATCTGGATGACCATTGTCACCATCTTCTGGGTCCTCTGCTTCATCCTGTCAAACGCCATCCCCGTGTTCGACTCGATCCTGTCCATTGCGTCGGCCACCACCATCTCCTGGTTCACCTTTGGTCTGAGCGCCATCTACTGGTTCCACATCAACTGGGATTGCAAGTTCAGGGATTGGAAGAAAATCACCCTGAGCTGCATCAACGTGTTCCTCATCTTCATCTCGCTCTTCTGCAACGGTGCGGGCCTGTGGTCCTCCATTACCGAACTGAACGACCTCATGCACTCCGACTCAAGCTCCGTGTCGGGCGTGTTTGACTGTGGCGACAACGCCCTGTTTTAGGAGTCGTAATGGGCCAGCCCGACTTTTCCCTGTCTTTTCCCCTGTGATTTTGCGCACCAGCCATATAGACTGAGCGATTTTACTAGTGTTTGTGTATATGTGTCAAATCGGCCGTTTTCTGGTCAACTGTTATATAAAAAATTCAACTTGGTTCCACATCATCCTCTCGTCGCGTCCATTCATGTTGTGCATGCCGGAGCGTTTCTCCGCTGTTAATTCTCCGTTGTGGCCAAAAGCCCACATGGGGTAGTTTTTTGGGACGGTCACTCACGGTCAGACCGCGGTGTCGAATGTGAGAAATCCACATTGAGCGGTCGAATGAGCAATGCCAAGAAGACGGCAGCAACTAAGAGGTCATGATGCCTGTTTACACGGCAACTGTGGACCGTCGTCGAATAAGAGTTTGCTAATGCCGGCTATTATGAGTGGTGGGTCGGTCGCACGCCTTAACGTTAGCCGGGTCAATCTGGTCGGATCGGATGGAGCCCCCAAGAGCCTCACTGCCAGGGAGCCCAGCGGGTGGATCTCATCTGATTGTCACCGCTGGTGGCCCGATTTGCTTCAGCCAAAACACACGCAGGACTGCCAAGCGGCGTTTTGTTGGCAAGAGATTTTACGAGAATTTCTTCTCCCCGCCAAGCCTGCAGGCCAAGATGTGAGTAGGTCTTGGAAGCTGGCCCGGATGTGTCGGAGGTTGCAACGAGAGAGCGAGTCTTCTCGACGCGCCGAGGAGGCTGACTCGCTCCGCTGACAAGCGATGACGATCGGGTTTTGCTCAGATTGAGGTGGGTTGGCGATGGATCTTGTTCCTCCCTCTCTTCAGCCTTCAATAGCCGAAGTCAAGATGACGAAAAACGCCAGCACGGGGCACAGACCCCTGAGGGACGGATAATCCAGGAGAACAAGCCCATGTCGCCGGGCCTCTCGCTGCAAGACCCGCCGTGAGAGCGACACAAGCCGAGTCTTTGTCATCGGTTCCATTGAAACCCGTGACCACGACCAAGAAGGGCTCGGGGCGAATGCTTTACGCATTTCCGTTGATCATAGCCGTCGAGGCAATCGACAAGTCTATCAGTCAGCAATATCAACGGCCAGATTACCTGTGGTCATGGCTGCTGTTGCCTGCCGGCTGTGCTTGACTCAAACGGGAAACGAGGCATAGAGGACCATAGATCGGGGTCCCAATGAAGTTGAGATGTGGTGTTGCTGCCACTGCCGCATCTGCTGCGCTGCCTCCATCTCTGGCGATCTGCACCGGCGCCGCTAGATCGAATGCCGGGTGAAGGTGCTCGTTATATATTATTTTGTGACGGGAGGCCAACACTGCATATTTTCTTCTGGCCGGTAATTTGGTTCCGTGACATTCGTGCCAGAACCGGATCCCATCAGTCATCGGTTCGGCAGACTCATCATCTGTATGGCCAACGATGGCGACGCCATTCGCACCGGACCGGGCGTCCCACAAACACCCTGCCAGTCCACTCAATGCAGCCCGTGATCTCATTCCATCTGCCCCTTTTGTCGTCGTGCGGCTCTTATTGGTGGGGCGTTTTGTAAGAGGCTCTGCTTAAGCCTCTCCCGTCACAAAAGCATTAGCAATAGTTAGCATCAACCCTGTCAAGGAAGCCTTGGTATTGCTTCATGTCATGCGGCTCTCGTCGGGTTGTACGTGGACTGTGTAGCTAGTGAGAACTGAACCTTGGTCTCCCTTGCGGCCTTGCCTCGACGGCTGCCGTCGGATGTCCTGAAGATGCAGTCGATTCGGTGCCTCTGATGCCTCTGAATCTGAGGCTGAAATGGGTTTTCTTGCGGCTCTTGGCGGTACAAACAAGCTTGTTTCTAGGTCAGTTCGTTACCATATCCCCGTCTCGAGAATCCCTCCCACCCCATTGCATGCGGCTCATCTCGGTTTATGATTGACCATGTATTGTCCCCCTCCTGTTCCCAGCGACATCGATGGCATGTTTTGTTGGACGTGGGATGATTCTCCTCTCGGCATTTCGTCAACGTCCCGGGTCCTTGCACGAGGAATCTGATATGTCGCTTTCGTGGCATCGTCGACCATACAATTGCAGTTTCCGCAACAAATCCTCACACGTTCTTGCCGTCTCATCGTCCCACCGATTAGTACACGACGCACACCAGATCGATCGGTCACCAATGGATGCTCGCAATTCTTTGTGGAAGCCTCTATTCCCATCCTTACAGTTGTATATGTACAATCCGTCCGTTTCGGCCGCCACTCTTTCGTGACCAGGCCTAGTTGGTTCGAGCACCGCCCTTTTCCTCCCGCAGCTCGTCCATCTTGGCAACTCGCTTCTTGAACTCGACGTACTGGCACTTTTCGTAGCTGTGTCGCTCATCCTAATTGTCTCCCGTGAGTGGTTTGTCCCAGACGTCACACACGTGCGCAGGCTCGCCCGGAATCGCGCGGCCCGAGTCCAACTTACCGAGCACTTCCAAGGGGCGTACCAGGTGTCCCGTCGGCACTTGTTGAGGGGGATCAGGAGGTGGGCGCAGCTGTCTCGGTAGGCGATGGGGAGGCGGGCATCGCGCATCTCCTCGCGGGTCGCCTCTGTGGCATAGGTTAGCGATTGAGACGGGGGAAATTGGCTCAGGCGGATGCCACGGGGGTCAAAACGTACGCCGCGGCTCAGTAACAGCGTCGGAAGCCATGGTGCTGGTTCAATTGGGCTTCAAGATGTGAGGTTGCTGAGATGTCGAGCTGTCGTGAGTTACTGCTCGGGTCAAGGTCGGCAGTTCAGGATTTCTGCCTTGAAATTGGGGCACAAAATGCTGGCGTCCAATCAGGTGTTGTGAATTACCACGCCCGTCAGGAATCTCTATCAACGAATGCCCAGAAACCAGGAGGAGAAGAAAACTCCAGCTCTTAATAACGAAGGCATATTCTCGACTACTTGATATCAATTGCCTGCCTTCTTCTATCCTGCGACTCGGGAGCATGGATGTACATCATAGTCAACGCCACAACTGTGGGTCTATTGAAGCCACACCTTGACTTACAAGAAAATCAGAAGGGCCACAACGAGAACCCGCTGAATTTGCAGAGCATACTTGGTTTCAAACATTGTGCTCTTTCCAAAAAAAAAAAATTCATTGAAAAATACTGGTGCTTGGACCGGCCCGGTCGTTATGGGCCGTTAACCAAGCCTAGTCCAAGATCCCAGTCGCCTGAAGCAAGGAATGAGATCCAGGCCGTTCGCAGGGATCCCATCGCTGATAATCATAGCAACTCACATCATCCCATTGGAGTTGCACTGTTACGTACGTATTTCAAAAGATGCATCTGGTGCCTTATGTTTCAGCTGTAGCCGCATAAATTCTACCAATTGCCGGTATGCGTACCTTAAAACCCAGAGCGGCAATGATGCTAGCTATATTGCCAAGGTAATAATTAATCATCTCTGTTCAATCTCTTTCTACGTTCTGTAAATTAGAGTATAGCCGAGTTCTGTAATCCAGATCAGCTCTCAGCCCCGATATTTTCTGGCCGGTTATAGATAGAGTTTTCCGGTGGTACTCTGGACGGGCCCGTGTCGTAATCCCATCGCGGATCATGCCATGTTTTCAACTCGCGGTGGATCTGTACAGTCACGATTATCGCACATTCTCCCTTGTTCCTCAAGCCCACTATTTGAATTTTATTTTTATTTTCCAAGACTACAGCCCGAGATATCTGCGAGAATATCCACCAACTCCTTGATCGGGGCGTTGGGCGGTTAGGCCTCAGCCACGACCCCTTGGGCACCCCGGTGTCTGCAGATTTTGGGCGTGATCAGAGGCAACATCGTGCTCGGATCTCAGGCACCTCATTTCAGTCATTATATTCTATGTCCAGTGATGCCATTCCAAGCCATTTCGATATTCGTATCCAACTTGCGGTCCTTCAGAGCTGATAATATAGCCATTCTCACAACGATCAAACTCGACCTTGACCTGCTGCTCATAAAATTGGTCAAACTTGGGCTGGAGAGCATCCTGCAGGCTCTCTACATCGCCCTGGGGGTGGATGATGTTCCAAGGCTTGATACAGGTCTCGCCCCGGCATGACTTGAGGACCATCATTAGCGTATCCAGACGGTCAACGACCCTGCCAACACTGGTGCCTAGCAGTTTAATCTCGGGTCCAGCCAGCTTTCCACTTGCCAAGAATAGGTTGTTAATCTGTCCAGGGTCGTTCTACGATATTCAGTCAGCGATTGTTGCGCATCGACGAGTGCTAATTCTTACCTTGACATCATAGAGCTCATGTTCATTAGTGCACCACGCCGAGTAGTACAAGTCATAGTCTTCGTGCACGATACGAACGCCCTTGTATGTGTTGTTGAGAACAAGGCGCCCGCCTATGCCATCGAAACCTCCGACATCACCCTCGGCGATTGCAATTCCCCAATACTCAACAGCCACGTGCTCGTGGCGCGTGATAGTGGCTTCATCCTCGTGCACGGGAATAGGGGTGCCGTCCAGGTCGGATCGGAGCTCAGCACCTGCAATCTTCAGGAATGTAGGAGCGAGGTCGATGTGCGTCGTGACAGTGTCCTCGACTGAACCCTTGGCCACGCCAGGGCCACGAACGAAGAGGGGGACACGAATATCCTCATCGAAACCACACTCCTTACCAGGGGGGAGTCGGTGCTGTCCCAGATGGTACCCATTGTCGGATGAGAAAACGATATAAGTGTCGTCAAGAATGCCGGCTTCTTCCAGCTGGTTGACAACCTGCTCAACGAGCTCGTCCACCGCCTGCAGCGCCTGGAGTCGAGCTCGATAGAAATCATCAATATACGACACCGAAGACTCATTGAGCTTGGGCAGCCTGCTGATCCAGCTGACGCCACTAGGCTAGTTACGCGTTAGCTCTGCGAACACCCCTCACTAATAATCTCTATACATACCGAGTCAGGGTTGAAGTTGTCTGATCGAGGCACCTTGACTCCCTCAAACAGGTGGGAGTGCTTCTCGAGCGGAATCGGAGTAGTCATGAATGGCACCCCGCCGCCTCTGTTGACGTCAATGTTGGAGTGCGGAGCCACGGGCGAAAGAGTGAGGAAGAAGGGGTCGCCAGCGTTGATAGCCTCGTCGAGCAGCTCACGGGCATATTCTGCAATCAGCTCGGAAGTGTGCTCATTGTGGTGGAATACCGGTGGCTCCTTGTTGCGCTGGTAAATGGGATTGAGGTAAGAGTACGTCCCCGGGTCGAGGAGAAAGTTGGTTCCGTTCCATCCTGCGGGAAACGGGGAGTCATAGTTGTACACTGTGTGTGAGTTGAACAGCTTTCCCGTGTAGTAGGTATTGTACCCGGCCTCGTTTAGCCATATAGGGAGGTAGTTTTCGTTTAGTCCTTGGGACACAAACTTGGGGAAGCCACCTTATCGTTATCAGCAGCGTTACCAGTGACGAAAAAAGGAAAAGGAAAAAAGAGCTCAGTCGTACCGTATGGGGGTGATACATCTGTGACATTTGTGTTGTGAGGTTGCTTGCCGGCCCAGAGGGAAACGCGGGACGGGCAGCAGATGGCGGTGGTGGTAAAGTGATTGGCGAATGAGGTGCCTTGGTCAATTATGTGCTTCTTTAACAAGGGCATGTAAGACACGGATTCCAACACCGCATCCTGGTCGTCGGTAAGAATGAAGACGATATTCTTCCTGTCCTGGCCGGACTTGGACCCGTGCACTGTCTCAGCGCCAAGAACAGCCTCGTCCCCAGAAAGGACGATCTGATCCCTCGGCTGCTGCTGCGCCAGAACCGATGATGCCGCAAGCCACGAGATAGAGCCTGCTACTAGGCCCGCGGGCCGTAGCCAATGTCTGGAATGCATGCCGAATTCTACAATTGCCACCGCCTGCAATTGGTTACAGTAGTTGTATGAAACTCTACACAAGCATAAGCAGATCCTTTGCAGGAGAAGAAACGCCAGGGGAAAAGATTAATTCGATAATATCCAGAGGTATTCGCAAGAGCCGACGTTGTCAGTGGATAGGCGCGTCGAACGTCATCGAGCCCATGTGCTCGCGCAATGAGAGTTGAGATGGCGTCAAAGTTAGCGCTCCCACGCAAAACACCACACAACGCACTAACAGCCAGCTGTCTTAGCTTGGGCGGGTCACCCCCGCCACGCCGTATCGGAAGCATGGGCCGCGCGTTTTCCGATTCCAATCCGCGTATCCTTAACCATTTTCGCATCGTTATTCCATCTATTACACGGCTCAAAGGGGCAATGTTGCAGCCCAGAGATATATTGCGTGCAGCATGTAATTTGCGACTTTGATATGGCGTGCTATCGGGACAAGGCTCTGGGGCGGGCGGGTTGCAACTCCCACTTCCCTGAGCTTGCCGGGGGTGGGTGGAGGATGAATGATTAAGTGGTGGAAGCAGCCTGTTTCTTTTACAACACAGTTGGGATCTACGATTCTCAACCCGAGACTATTCTTCAGTCTCAGGCAAGATGAAGTCTATCGGGATCGTCTCCATCCTCGCCTCCCTGACCGGGTTGGCGAGCGCAAAGTCCCAGTTCCGCTCCCGTCCGGATCTCTCTCCGCCTCGCCTCAACATCACCATACCCGCTGCTGAGGACGTTGCTCCCGGGCTCATCTTTGTAACGCCCAATCCAGTTCAGGACGGTGAACTCCCGGAGCAGCCCGCCGCCTACATCTTCCGCGACAATGGCGACCTGGTCTGGTCGAGCCTGGGATATCTGTCAGGCGTCGTGGCCAACTTCCAAGCCACGACGTATAAGGGCAAGCCTGCTTTACAAGCGTTCCAGGGAACAGTTGACACCAATCACGGGCGCCGCTACGGCACGCTGCAGATCCTGAGCGAGGAATACCGACCCGTAGCGCAGATCCAGAGCCTGACCAACAAGATCCCGTCGATACACGAACTCCGCATTGTGGGTGAGAAGACGGCACTGGTTGAGATCTACGACCCAGTTCCGTATGACCTCACGCCCTACGGCGGAACCAAGGAGCAGACGAGGATCATTGACAGCATCCTGCAAGAGATAGACATCGAGACGGGCGAGCTCGTCTTCGAGGTCCACTCCCTCGACATCGTGTCCCCCGCCGGTATGTCTGATAACGCATGAATGCAGCAGCAGAAATGCAACAACATCGCAGCTGACGTCCATTTTTAGACAGCCAAGCCCCGATCTTCCCAAGTACCGGTCTCAGCGCTGCTGACGGCTGGGACTACTTCCACCTCAACAGCATAGACAAGGACGACGAGGGCAACTACCTCATCTCGTCACGCCACACCAGCACCATCTACAAGCTATCCGGCCTAGATGGCTCCATCATCTGGCAGCTCGGTGGCGATAGGTCCACGTTTGAATCATCATCATCATCATCATCATCGGGGGAGCTAAAGTTTGGGCACCAGCACGACGCACGTTTCCTGGACCGGTCCGCCGACGGCCAGATCGAGACCATCTCCTTCTTTGACAACGCAGCCTGGCAGTTTGACACCCCGGGGCACGAGAGGACGGCGTCGCGGGGCATTATCGTGCAGCTCAACCACGCCGACAACTCAACCAAAATCCTCCAGTCATACCCCTCGCCAGACGGGCTCGTCGCCAAGTCCCAGGGCAGCACCCAGGTGCTCCCCAACGGCAATGTCTTTGTCAACTGGGGTCAGGAGGGCGCCGTGACTGAGTTCCGCGCCGACGGGACACCCATCTTCAACGCCTACCTCGACACGGGGGGTGCGTCTTCTTTGTCGTCGTCGTCGTTGTCATCCTCCCCCTCCTCCCCCTCCTCCTCCTCTTCATCCTCCTCGCTGGTCCAGAGCTACAGGGGCTTCCGGTTCGAGTGGAGCGGCCGTCCAAAGGAGGTGCCCGCCGTCGTCGCGCTGCGAGACAAGGGCGAGGTCAGCGTCTATGCGAGCTGGAACGGCGACACCCGGGTCGCGTTGTGGAGGTTCTACGTGCAAGACGGCGACGACGCCGACGCAACGACGGTGCGGGGGATTGGGGCCGCCGAGAGGAGCTCGTTTGAGACGAGCCTCTCCTTCTCCAGTCGGCAGATTGAGCACCTGGGAGACGACGCTCGCATCTTCGCGGGGGGGTTCGCGGCCGACGGAACCGTCCTGACTCGGTCACGGCCGGTGGCGGTGCGTGAGGTTGTACATGTCGTTGCCAATCAAGAGGACGGTGATCGGGCGGAGCTGTGATAGCCGAGGGCATTCTTGTTTCCTGTACATGTTTTGTTTACGCACCGAAGAATAATGCATTGATGATGATGATGATGCCGCTCTCCTGCTGCTTGTTGCTGCTGTCTGGAGCATGTATGTCTTGTGAGTCATAGCAGGCGACGCTTGGCCCGTCTGGTCTGCAGGAAAAACAATGGGTGCAGCAGCGTCGTATTATGTATGGGCATGTATGGACATGTGTGGACATGTATGTTCTGCCTCAGCTTCCGTCCAGTACCGTCGTCGGGGCCAGAGCCGTGTGTGAGGTGCCAATTCGTCTCGCCCACTCTTTATGGGCTCCCCGCTGCTACTGTCACACGTCAAGCTGTGGCCGCTTATAGCTTCATGCAAGCCCCCGTCCCAAGAACTCTTGTCTGCCCCCCGCTGTCGACGATCGCCGCCTCTCCCGGGCAGCCACGTCGAAACACAGCACCATCGCTTCCCCCCCTCTCCCCTCCCCAAAAAAGCTGCACCGGCATCATGTTGCATGTGTCTGCTCGTCCAGAAACTTAAGCTACCAAGTTAGAGTGGAGCAGGGGAGAACAGGGGGGCGAGGGCCTGCAATGCAGAAGCCTGCTGTTCGCTCCCCAGTGGCAGCCACTCGCGAGACCCCTGCTGCGCGACTCCACACGAAACCATTGGCCGTCGCGCTCCGGGCCTCACACCCTCCACACGGCCAACGCACCCAGCGCCCACAACACGTCCGCGCCGCCATGAAACCGACGTCTGCGAGTCGTCCGCCGCCCGCACTCTTCTGTGGCCGTCATGTGTTTTCGCGACGCGCCCCGTCCATAAAGACGCGGTGGTTGTCCGCGGCAACACCCCAACCAATCTATCTCTGCCCGGACGAGCAATTCACATTCACGGAAACTAGTCTATAAAGCCCTCCGAGCATACCGCCTCGATTCAACTTTTCTCGTCCTCCCTCAGTCGAGTCTAATACACTGCATTGCAAACCCACCTGCAGCCCAAACAACCTCTCCCCGCCGACTTGCCTCGTTTTAAGTCGACTTACACGCACACACACGCACACACCACACACATACGATACCCCGGAGGACATTCATTCACCGTCTCTCTGCCGCTCACTTACACACTTTCATTTTTAATTTTTTCGGTCCTACTGTATAATTTACAACCACTGATACCCCACTATTCTCTTATAATATTTTTCGATTCACTTACACGCAAATACTTGCACACACGCACACACTTACACGCTCACAACACTTACACTCCCTCAACATGTCGAGCCCCTCAAACGTCATCGCCTGGCTGGTTCCAACGGCGCGTGGCTCTTTCGCCGACAAGGCAACCCACCTCCCATCAAACGAATTCCGCTCCGTCTCCACGGACTCGTCTCCGCTGCTCGCCTCCCGCCTCCCCAACCTCATCACCAGCAAGCCCGCCAAGGCCATCCAGCTGTCCTTCGACCAGGCCCCCAAGCGGCCCGGCTCCTTCGTCCTCGGGTCCGACCCGGCCCGGTGCGACGTCGTCCTGCCGGACCTGCCCGGCGTCGCGCCCCGCCACTGCGCCCTGAGCTTCGACGCCGAGGCCAGGCTAGTCCTCAACGACTTCTCCGAGAGCGGCACCCAGGTCTGGTACGACTGGGAGAGCAACGGCGACCAGACCGACTACACCTGGGTCCTCAGCAGCGGCTACTCGCACGGCTTCCCCAACACCGTGCAGCGCCTCACCGTCGACATCCAGGGCCTGCGCTTCCAGGTCGTCGTCAACGACCACTCAGCCGACTGGGATGCGTACCGTGAAAAGGTCGACTCCTTCGTCCAGCAGCCCTCGTGGATGGACGGCCTCAGCCCCGGCTGGGACCGCGACTCCGTGGCCCCAGTGGCCCCTCTGTTCTCGTCGACACCGCTATTCCAGCACATCTTTGTCAAGTCTCTGGGAGATGAGCCAGTGGGCAAGGTGTACCTGTGGAATCTCGCCAGGCCATGGGAACCCATGGTCGAGGCCGCGGCGTAAAGCCGTCGGGTAATAACGAATGTAAAAAAATAAAACAACTGTTATATCTTGTGGGGGGCGCATCATCGGACATGTCATAGCTTGGCGTTTGGTTCTCTCGTTTGTTTTTTTAGATAGGTTACGTTTCTGGCAGGGACACTCTTTAGAAAACGGAAATTCCCATCCGTGTGTGTAGTAACAATTTACTCATTAAACCAAGGTATCACACAACTCCTGGCTCCTTTTTTTGAATTCCATGTCCACGTCTGCTGCCCTAGTCTTCGCTCACCGCCAATACTTCCCGCTTCGCCTCCTCGTCGTCCTGGGCCTCCTCGTTGACGTCGAATCGAGTCATGGCAAAGTCGGGCACACGTCTCCTCTGCACCCTCTGGCCACCCCTCTTGCCCTTGCGCATGCGCGCAGTCTCGGCCTCCTCGGCAACCACTGCCTTCTCGCCTTGCTTGTCCAGCATAGTTCCCTCCAGTGAGAGATAGCTGGTCTCTCCGCTGGTGCCCACGTCAAAGTTGCGTATCCTGAATCGAATCTTGCCCTTGATCTTTTCACCGCTGCCATCGACCCAGAACCCGGTGCTGTGGATCTGTCGAACAACACCGTGGTCGTCAGAGGTGATGACGGAAGCAGTCTCCTCGAAGCCCTGGGCATCTGGGGACTCGTTAGGAACCCACTTCCAGGAGGGAGGCAACCTCCGCGCCTCGATGGACGCATTGAATTTGCCAAAGCAGACGACACCAATGTGTCCCTCAGTTTGAAGGTTGACGCTTCCCTCCATCCATGCGCCTCGGCTGGGCACAAACAGGTCCACGTCGGCAGTGATCCAGCCGAAACCAACGGCGGCCTCGTCCTTGGACATGACCTGAGCCGGCGATTCGTCGTCCGTAGCTGCGCCTTTCCTGCCGGGCTTCTCGCCAAATGCGACATTCCTGTAGTCGAGGAGGACGCCGCGCAGAGATGGCACATACTTGTTCTGGAGGTGCTGCAGGTGCTGGTACTGGCAGTTGGTCACGGGCTGAGCCCAGCCAATTGGGAAGAGGGGCTCGTATAGGGATACCGTCTGGGTGAAGAAGGGGAATTGGGGGTTCGCGGGGATGTCGGGGGGTTGGTGGATTCCGGACGCAGACTTGGACGGAGCAGGCTCGGTGTCGACGTCCATGGCATCGGCGTCGGCGGGCTCCTCCTGGGCCTCGGGGGCCGCAGGAGCATCAGCCTGCTCTTCTTCGGATTCCTTCTTGGACTTCTTGCTCTTCTTCTTTTTCTTCTCGCCGTCAGCAGCAGCCTCGGCCTCTGGCTCGGCATCGGCAGCGTCCTTCTTCTTCTTGTGCTTCTTCTTTTCCGCCTTGGGCTCCTCGTCCGCTACGGGGGCGCTCTCCGTCTCGGTCACTTCATCATTGGCGTGCTTGTCCTTCTTGCTCTTCTTCTTCTTCTTGTCGGCCTTGTCGCTGGAGTCGGGTGCGATGTTGGTGACGGAGACGCTCTTGGATTTTTTGTGTTTTCGCTCGACGTCTCCGGTAGCATCTTCCTCTCGCGCACGCTTCTTTTCCTTCTTGGACTTCTTCTCGTGCTTGGGAGCCGCAGGCTCAGGCGAGGCGATTGGCGCCATTGTTGCGTCGGTGGTGGTGTCGCGGATTGGTTAGTGGAAGAAGCTGCGTGGGAAATTTTTTTAGATGGAGCTTATCGATTATCAGCTCTCACCTCGCAAATAGTGGGTCTCACCGAGGGGCCTTCACCTCGGTGTGCAGCGTCATGATGGTTCGACATGATTAGATCAAAAAACTATGAAATCACTTATTTTTAACAACCTGGATTCTTAAATTTTGCATAGTATCATGAATTTTGCTTTAATATTCTTAGTCCATGGAACTGCTCGGTCCATATCCTGTCAATTCCAATTTGAATGGCCAAACCTCTAAGAAACTGACCAAGGGTGGATTGGGCATGACGACAGGCTTGTTGGGCTAACCGTTGACCGTGGAATATTCCCAAAATGGATGCCAACATGAGAATCACATGCCATTTTTTAAAACAAGAATAAAAATGATTCTACTCTCTGCTCTGTAGTAGATCTGTCTCAAACCCATCCCCACCCGACATACACACATTGCGTCAGGTATGAGGGGTATGCGGGAGGCCATCGATGAACTCAGCGTCGCATTGAACATTGCCTGACTGCTCGATGTTTCCTCGTGGGGGTGCATCTTACTACCTGATATTTAGTTGCAGAGGATTTCCGTCGATAATTGGGCATCTGCTCACATTTCCAGCTCTTAGCTTGCGAGTCCATATCTCAACCCCCACCAAGTAACCACTCGAGGCCAATGATGAAAGAATTGGGTCAGGGCCTCACACATGAGAGTGTTGTGGAATTCGCTGCTGTTGGCTCCCTTCTCTGCACTTCGATCCGGCTCGCCGAATTTCCTGCTTTTATGGCGCAATCATGTGCTTGTCGAAAGTGAAAATGAGGCATATCTCCTCAATTATAAATTCGCCACTCTCTTCCACCTTTCAGGGCTCTGTTTTATTCAAGGGTGCCTTTGCCAATCACTCCATCTCACTGCATTGTACTTTTTAGCCCTTGGGCCAAGTGGCACGCCATGGTCGTCGAAGGTGAGTACCACCAGGGGTCATGAACAGGCTGTGCCTGAATGTCTTGTTCGCCGCTGTCTTATTGGGTTCTGCATTGGTTCATCTAATCTAGGCTACTTTTATTGGTGGTTTAGGCGAAGCACATCAGACAGGAACTGAAGATGGATTGCTTACCGACAGATATGACTTTTTCTCTACATCTAGCGTACCTTCTACTAGTTTCACTCGTGCTAATTCGCCAAAGTTCCAGGTGTTTATCTTTGAGATGGCTCAGCATATCACCCCGGCCTTCCGTGAAGGGGCCACAGATCCTCCTCTCATGGAGGAGGATTTGGACTATGACACTCTGCAATTTTTTGGCGAGCATTCCCATGCCATACCCATGTCTTTTGATACATCTTCCTTTGAGGAGACCTCAGAAGCCGATAGTTATTATGACGAAGGGACAGCCGACCCATCGCTGCTCGACATTCTTGTAGCTCCCAGCTCTCCGTCACTGGTCACATCAGAAGCTCCGACACCATCACCCCGAACATGAGGTCGTGGCGATTTGCAAAGCAACGCAGATCAGGAGTTTGATACTTCTGACTGGACTCAGCAAACGGTTTCTACGGCTCCTGTTGATGACACACCTGATTTTTTTTCCTTAGTCGATCTAGCTCCTCCCATGAATATGGCGAATTTCCAAGTTCCGCAACCTCCGTCCCATGTCTATTTACAGGCATCAGAAAATTTTGCTCCAATAAAGAAGCCCTCGCGAAAGCCTCGGCGCAGATGCAATTGGTCCAACTGCAATTACATTGCTCCAAATGATGAGCTCTGCAGGTGTGTATACCCTTTCGGCCTAGTCCAACCTTTGCTTCCCTTCCAGAACATTTCTATTCGTTTGTTTATCTATTCTTGCATGGTATATCTGCTGAGGCATCGTCTTACGTTGGCAGGCAACACCGAGATGACCACAGGAAGTGCCCAAAGGAGGGTTGCGAATGGAACAAAGGGTATAGTAGCAAGGAGATAAGTCGTCATGTTTGGACAAAACATCGCATTTGGGCAACGGGTGCCGGATATCCGCCCATGAGTAGCAAGTGTCCCGAGTGTAAAAAGGTGCTGGAACGTCAAGACTATCTGATTCGACACATGAGGACGGCTCACTATGGGATTTGAGAGAATTTGGCCAGGAATTCGGGTTGACAATACTATTTAATTGCTCCATATTTCATTTGCCTTACTAAATATGTTCCTCTTGCATGGATGGATGCGGTTCCGCGATCACATTTGCTACACACCAAAGCTTTGATTTTGGAGGCGCTTGACTTGGTAGATCCCAATCATTCTCCCTCAGCCCATTTTCAGACGGGCTCGGAGTGGCAGATGACGACGGGAGACACTGGCCTGCCCCATGTCAATCTTGAGCAAAGCCTCAGCCACTTGATTAGAACGCCGCAAAGCGGGTCATCTGACCAAAGACGAGATGCCATGAGGCTTGGCTGAATACGAAGTGTAGCGAAGAGCCGGGCCCAGCGATACGAGCAAACTTTCTTAGCATGGCGGGAAGCGGGTGAGGGAGGCTGCCATGGCTTCTGCTCAATACGGACGTGCTTTGAGTGGGATTTAGTTGGACGGCAGAGTGAATTCCTTGCGTATTAATGTCTGTTTCTACAGGTGTATTTGCGTGACAAAATAATTCATCGAATGGTGGGACGAGGGAAGATCCATTATTTCTGAGCTTATTTTGTCAAAGCGGTACCGCTAACTATAAGCTGACATCGGAATGGCGCCAGGTTTGCGCCTACCCTACACATGATGTAGATCTTACAATTAACAAAATATTAAAATAGCTACCTTTGACGCCATTCTTTTATAGAAATAAAAATTATATAGAACTTTTGTGGTTTGTTTCTTTAGATGTATTTAGAGCGGAATCATCATTGTTCGTTCGCTGGGGTAGATTCGGAGTTAGACCCCAGTCCCATTCGGCAGGAGCCACGACCGCTTTTCCGAATTCCTACTCATCATATACGAGAGAAAATCTATTTGTTAACCCGTCCCGCCAAAACTCCACACCGCATGAACGGAGCTACTGTAGGAAAAGAGGCACTGACACTCCCCAGCCACTCGGAAGGGCAGTGATTACCGGGTATTCTCCAGAATGGCACAAGGGATCTGCACCGCGCCGTGATTCCCGTGCGCTACCGAGGAGCCGTGCCTTTGAGCTGTCACCGTTCCCAACGTTCTTCAAGAGAGGAACTGTATCATGACTCGGACAACCCTTTCGAACACCTGTCTTCTGCATCCCGTGTCATTGAAAGGTGTATACGAACAACATAAGCCTCGACTTAGGGCTCGCTTACGTTCCGGCGGGCGAAGGACCGATTGGCGTCAACTGGAGGCGTTAGATAGTCTCATCCACGTTGCCCTACTTTCCAACCCGATGCCGGCAACTTTCTATGGCAGCGTTACGAGCAGATAAGTGACGTCGGCGGGAACCTGCATTAACAGGTTGAGACAGAGCTAGCTTGAAGTTACTGCGCACACCGAACCGAGTTGATCTGCCACATTGGGAATATTGGGACAGCGTTTCGACTCGCATGAATAGCGGCAGAGCGTACATGTCTAGCACAGTACCAAAGCGCCAAAAGAGCAGTCATCTGAACTGGCATACTTTTCTTTTTGTCTCGGGCCAATGACTTCTGAATATGCGGGCGGGCATGCTTACTCTGCAGGCTGCGCGGCAAGATGCAAAAGAGTCAGACTCGCGCCTCCTCATGGGCCTTGGGCCATTGGCCCGCCGCAGACGGGCTACATGAAGGCCAAGCCAGGCGGCGAAAAGGTCTCGTCTGCACGGTCGGGTGGAGATGCTGCCGTCTAGGACTGTCATGGCTCGAGAGAGGGAGGCGAGGAGGCTGGAATACTCAACCGTGTGGATAACGGAAGTGGGGTCCGACCGTCCCGAAAGACTTCTGAGAAGGGCAAGTTCCGGATAAAGCAAGAAATTTTTTTCTAGTTTGTGACACTGAAGCGAATATGCTAGCTACTGCAGCCCGTCGAAATAGTTTGCGAAAAACCGGAGACGATAGATTCTGGAAAGCGGCAAATGCAACGTCCGAAGTAGGGGCGACGATGTGTGCGTGTGGTGTGGTGGGGAAAAACTACAACCTCGCTCTTTGATGGAGGTGGATGGTACTGTAGGGAAGCTAGGAAGGGCGAGGTCTCAACGCAGGCAGCCATGAAACATGCGCAATTTCCACCGTCCCTTTGTCGACAGCAACTGTCGGCTGGTAAAAGGGGAGAGCATCTCCAATGGGAGCAATTGCTTTTTGGGCGATAAAGCGTCGAGTTAGTTAGTGCTGGTCCCACGGGGATCCTTTACCCGCCCACATTCCTCGTGGTTCTAGCGCCGGGGCTGGGAACTGACCAATGGGGGGCTGAGAGAAGAAGAGATTTTTTCCCTCCTCAGTTGAGGGGGTACGTACCTGCAGCTGTCGCACGGCTGGGGGCTCACGACGGTCGGGAAAAAAGAGGCTGTCAGGCTGATGGTTCACTGGAGGCTCAAGAGTGTGTGAGTGGGGAATGACAAGATGCAAAATGCCTCTGTGGATAGCAGAGCGCTTTTCTGGCTCAACCTTGTTTTCGAGGCCTCAGCCTTTTCTTGGCTTACACAATGCTGGCATCTGTCCGCAGACATCCACAGACATCCACAGACACAGCCTCCGCCATGCCAAGCGGGGAGGGAGTAGGGATGAAAGAGAAGATGGATGGGGAGCTAAAAAAGATGCACACCGTGCGTGGGAAAAAAAGAAAAGAGAGAATAAGCACAAACCGAAAAAAACAAAGGTTGGGTTGGGATAGACAGCTGGTCTCGCTGGAGCTATGATGGACAGCTGGCAGGGCTGATCGGACGTGCAGGAGCTATGATCACACGGCATCAGTCTGATTTGTCCAGCAAAGCACGAATAGATTAAAGACTGGCGGTGCAAGAGCGGGAGCGGTAAACGCCATAATGGGTCGCTTGCGCAGAGACAGCTCCAATCTCCCTCAGCTAGAGATTGACATGTCTCCAGAGACACGGCTTCAGCTTGAGACTGACTCAGCTGGAGGGAGAGACATGAACCCGCGCACAACCAAACCCAAACCCGTGCTTGGTCTGACCTCTCGGCAGGTCTGATGCTGTGGCTGCACCCTTTGTTTCCCTTTCCTTTCTTTTGCCCTCACTTTAATAACACAAAAAGAACTGTCATCTTTATTACCCAGCGCCACAGTCATTTCCCTGGAAGACGAATCAATGAATGCCCAAACTTGCAGATGATATGATCATGAAACAATGGCCCAAGCCCGTAGCCAAAATACGTCGCTGCTTGTACAACGCGGCGTCGGTTCCTTTGACCTTGGCGTCTTAGCCCACAGTGCACAGCAACCTGGCGGCTCCCACTGTCGGGTTCATCCCCCTCGGCCGGTGGCCGCGTCGGTTCCACTGAATTAACCCTAAGCCATGCCGAATCCGCATCCATCCAATCCATTTTTGCCTCTCAACGCTCGCTCTGCGTCGTAGGTACGTATATTCTCTGCAGACGCCTTCGTTGTTGGCAACGGTCCCCGCTCCCGTGCAGAGTTTTCTCCCGTCTTCTCTCTCCCAGAAGCCCCTCCCGGCCGCTTCGGCTGTTGAAAGATCTCACAGCGGTGACAGATCACTACTTAGAGAGGTGGTGAACAGCTATGCGGTGCAGTCCTCCCCGCAGACCGATGACTGCCCATGCCCATGCTACCACATGTTCTGGCGGCTTACCATCCTGTGAAACCGCCCAGTCACAGCCCGACAGGCAGGGGTCCCATTGAGTGTGTGCGTTTCTCGGGTCCCTGGCTAATGCACGGTGCCTGGGACGGAGCCAGGGGCGTCCTCGCCTTGCTGGCGGCCCTAGGCAGAGACGGGCCTAGCTGGGGGAGGGCAGTGAGCCATTTTCCTCGCCAGGGGCAGAGAGAACAAAGCCAGGGCACGCCAGAGCTAAGCCAGGACGGGCTTCGCGGGAGCCCGGGACCTTGGCGATTTTCATACCGCCCCGGTCCCTCCCATCGGCTCGCTGCCGGGAGGATCCCCCCCCAAAAAGCTGCCTCCCATGGACCGACAGCGAGGCGGAAACAAACTGCCTCGAGCTACTGAGCTGCTAACCCGCTAACCCTTGGGGGGGGCCCTCAACGGTGCCAGCGCCGCCCAGCTGCTAGCCCACACGCTGACATGCTTTGCCACGCGCCAGCATCGTGAATCATGGAGCCCCTGGGACCCGACTTGCTGGAGTCGGGCTCGCTCGCCTTTCAGGCCCTGACCCGGGGGGCAAGCTCCCGGCCCCCATGCCCATCGGGATCTGTTTCGCCTTCCGACGCCAGGGCGCTGCTGGCTTTGTCGTCCAGGCCCCTGGGGCCGTACCTTGTCCTCCCCCGTTGATCCTTGAGATGCCCTCCGCAGTTCCCCATGTGTATATAAGTCGGGGCATCCACACCCCATCTGTTGACTTTTCCTCTTGCTCACCACCACACTCTCTTCAAACCTTCAGTCGCTCTCTCGGCAGGCCGTCGCCAACAAACCAGAAACCGATCTGTGATCAGTTTCTATCACTCATTCACTCACTCTTTCACTCTTCGCCGTGCGTCGAGTATACACAACAGCAACAGCAACCACAACAACAGTCGGGCCAGTCTCTAGACTACACACACCACAATCTTTCATCACTTCCACTTCACTCGTACAAAACAAACTTTACCAACCAGCTTATACAAAACAAGCCTTCAAAATGTTTGCCACTTTCACTGCTCTCCTCGCCGCCTCGGCCTCCCTTGTCTCTGGCGCTGCCCTTGCCCCCCGCGGCTCCGGCACTGCTGCCATGACCCCCCACGCCCAGTACGGAAGCTCCGTTGGCGTTCTCGGATGCAAGGTCAACACCAACCGCATCGCCTACTGGCCCAGCGCCGTCAGCTGCGATGAAATCTGCCTCAAGGTCTCCAACGAGGGCCGCCACGTCTACCTCCTCAAGGTCGATCAGTCCCAGGGCGCCTACGACATCTCCTACGATGCCTGGAACTACCTCAAGTGCGGCAAGTCCGCCTCCGAGCAGCCCGAGACCGGTGGCCCTCTGAGCTACGACTGGGAGTACGTCCACCCCAGCAAGTGCGCCCACCTCATGCACGAGGGCAAGCTCCCCCTCGCCGCCGTCCCCAGCATGGAATACCTCGTCTCCTGCCTCGCCCAGCCCAACAGCTGGGTTGCCAAGAACCACAACATGTACAACATCTGGAACGCCGTCTGCACCTATGGTGTCGATGAGAAGTGCAGCCTCAACCTCGCCGTGTCCAACCAGCCCTCGTGCCCCCACGGCTCCAATGCCGTCATTGAGAAGCTCAACGAGAAGGTCTACAACATCGACTACTCCACCGGCAAGAAGTCCCAGGCCGTCTAAGCCAGATAGATGGCCCTCAGTCATGAATACACACCATCCTTCAAAAACAAAACGAAGCAAACAATGGTTATGAAGTGAAATGAAACATCAGGATATCCCCAAGGAAAAATAAGGACAAAGTTTTTTGCTTTTTCTTCAATTCTATCTTGTACATACATACATAGAACAGCCAATACAATTGTGGCAACTTTTCATCTATATGACCTCACCTCGCGTTCATCTAAGCCCATTTCCGCATGTGATTTATGATCGGGACTGCGCCCATGCCATCATGGTGGTGTAAGACGGGCAGGACCTGGTACCTTGCAGCACTAGACGCCGAGGGCTGGCACACACACTCTCACACACACACCAACCAACCGCGCACCACTGACGTGAGTTACACCGCAGCCGTCCTTTTTGTGACAGGCCACACTCCCCCGGTCGAATCATTTTGCCAGATGCGTGCGGGGCGCGCTTGGTCGCATTGGGGGCTGACCAACAGCCTGCGCATGTTTACAAGTTGAGCCACGCACAGCTGACTGCTGCAGAATTCCTACCTCGATCCAATGGGTCTCTCTGCTCTGTGCAGTTGGCCGATAATTAATTATGGAAGACCTTTTTTTGGGACCCGTCTTATGCTTTGTTGGCCCTGCAGCAGCACATCATTTTGTCTGTCTTGGCTCCTCGCCCCCTCTCTTTTCTCTCCCCTTTTTGGCGTGGTGCGTCGGCCGTTGCTCCCTCCCTGGGCTGACTCAAAACAAGACGTTGGAAAAGAAAGAAAAAAAAAACACTAAACACCCAAGCCCCCCCAGGTTCCGGAGATGCCCTGAAACCAACAGGGCGAAACAGCCGAAAAGGGTAACAAGCTTAAAATTTTACTGGGCTGGCACCGATTGGCCGCGTTTCATTGGCACAAGTCAAACGCCATGTTGACGAAGGGGAAAAGGGAGTGGGAGGAGGGCCTCACCTTGGTCATGGCGGCGCGATGATGAGATGGGGCGCAAAGCGCAAAAGGGGACGGGGGGACGGGGAGGAGGGGGACGCCGAAATGGAAAAAAAAAAAAAAAAATAGAAGCAAAGCCCGACGCGTGCTGGCAATCGCAATCTGGGAGGACTTGGCATGATTACGTGTTGCCTCGTATTGTTGCGGTGCCTTGACCAGGACCTTGTTTTTTTTATGTTTTCCTTTTTTCTTTTTTTGGGTTGTTTGCCTAACGGCTGCTGATCGGCGCTGCAGGCTTCACCCAAGCGAAGGAATGCCTGGGAATGTTCCTCTTCTCTTCTTGCCGTGGGGGCATGGGGCCTGCATTTGGCTGGGTCGCCGTTGGAAACGTGTGTGTGCGTGTGTGTGTGTGGAATCGCCTCGCAGGGATCGCCGGGCCAAGAGTGGAGTGCGACGACCCTCCCAAGGTTTCGCCTGTTGGAGTCGGGATGAACTGTAGGTCCCTCTGTCTCTCTCTCTTTCGGTCTCGCCGCCGCAGTGTTTGTCTCGGATTTCTGGCGCGAACAGACCACGGGTCAACGGGCAACGGATGACGTCGCAGCCCGCCCTGAGGAAGAAAACAATGTGCACAGATCAGGGCATGTCTATGCTAAAACATGAGATGATTGAGAAGTGAAGCAAATCGAGGACCCTTGGGCCTGTGAACTGCAGCAGAAGGGTTTGCCATTTATCCTTAAATGTCATTTAACCTCAATTAAATTGGCCCTTGCAGAATTTTTCTCTCTCTCTCTTTCTCTCCCGTCATGGTCAAACACAGGGTCCGAAGGGCTTTGCGCAACTGTGCCACGGGCAGGTTTTGCCCTTGCTAAAACGTCGTCGGACAGAGAGGACAGAGAGGGCTCATTAATTGGGTGGATGTGTTGCAAGGGACTTGCAAGCATCTGTATTATACACCCCCGGCCATAATCGTATCGCTAAATTTGTATGACGCTCTACATTCCGGGAAACGCTCCATACTCGTATACCTTGTTTGTTCAATACCTGCGGCGCCTTGAAACCTTAACATGGTCATTTAGACGAGGGCATGGGTCATACTGCCGGTAAGGCATTTAACGCAGAGAGCATATGCGATCCCACCGAAATACATTGCATGCAGTTGAGAATGCATCTGTGTGTTTGGCCGTGTGAGGCAAGGCGTGATCATCGTGCTAATACGTCCCTGATTGCTCATTAACACCTATCGAGCCGTCTCTTCAACACAATGTTGAACTGCCATTAACCTTCTACTTTTCGTGTTATTTGTCAACCAATACTCTAAAATGTAGGACTCTTCATATTGCAGGAATTATGTCATGGCAAGGCGCACCTTTCTGAAGTACGATGCTGGGCCTCTAGCCAGGCAAGAGAAGAGGATTGGCTGGGATTACTTGATCTTGCCACCTTCAACTAGAGATAATCTGCAATTTGTGGTTCCCCCCATCGTAAAACACTCCCAACGCAGGCTTGATTCCGTGTTTTCAGATACGGTCTCCAAGTGCACCAGCCATCGACCAGCTAGTAGTCCGGAACGTAAAAGTAAACCTTGCATACCATGGAGAGGAATCAAATGAGGCCTCATTTCTATATTCAGCAATGACTCCTATTTGTGCACTTGAGTAGACTCGGGCTTGGGTTACTGTTCGTCTCCTAAGAATAAGCCCGGTCGAGTTGCACGCGTAGACAAAAATTTGGACCTACGGTGGCTTTTCCGATCGGGAGACGAACAAAATTGTTTCGTTGTTTGCGGTATCAAATTAAGATGATTATTTTCATAGTGGTACTCGCAGTTTGTGTTCTCAAAGTTTTGAGTTTGGTTTATGTGCCTCTGTCACGTTACAATCGCCGTCAACTCTTTGACAACCCGCCTGCAAGCGATCATATAGATCGGGTTGCCTGAAATGAAATAAAAGTTGAGAAGAACCCTCACCTATAAATAAATCTCAAACTTCCCCTTTTGGACATGATAATTTTTTGGGCGGACAGTTGGGTCTGTCCCCATATGATCTAGCTATTGCTTTACTACCGACTAGCCTTACTTCCAGTAGGCATTTAAAAATAGTGTTATCGACTCAGTCAATCCTAGTATTTTGTCTTACATGGCTCGTACGAGTACCAAATGTGGTACCGGAGACACAACCTTTTTCTGTTTGCCAATCAAGTAATGAAACATGTCGTCTTATGTGCTTAGTTCACAAATAAACAAGAGGCGCGATTGGGCATGCCCGGGAGCACACGCCTGGGCTGGAAGCTCATGGGCAGATGCAAACATGGTTCAAACGACTCTGATTACTGGTCTCTGCTCGCCTGGACCAACAGAACGATCAACTTCTTATTATAACACAGGAATTGGACTTTTTCCAGATTGCAAAGATCAGTTACCGCTCAGGCAAAAGATCAAGTAGCGAATGCAGTTACTACATTTATTGGGCCCATCAAATCTAGTTATGGCACGTTGCCCCAAGCACCTAGCTGACAAGAACCAGAGTTACACTCATATATGAAAGCCAAATGAAAGCCAGATATTTATATGGCATCCCGGTTCCCATTCCTATAAAGAAACAATTTTCGAATAGTGTTTACTGAGATTACGGCATTTTTTATGGGTTGTCAAATGGGATGAAAAAAATCAGCACCGACTTCTCAAAAACACAACGCAAGCGTTTGGTTGGAATTGAAGCTTCAAAACGTGTCCGTTATATCTTTATTAGTTGGAAACAAGCAATAGGCTTGACCAAGCATTTCTAAGAGCACGCGCCTGAGCCAAGAGTGATGAACAGGCAGACACAACTAGCATTGAACAATTTTGGTTGGTCTTCTATCCAAAAGAGCAACCAAATTAATCACATTTATAGTCTATATATAGGTCCCCTAGATATCACTTGCACGATGTCGTTGACAACCGGTGTAGCCTTGTTGGCCTGAGCAATTCAGTCACTGAATGATGGCGACACAAGCTCATCGGAACCCTCGGGACCTATATCCATTGTATTTTTTTTTTTTAGCTGTAGGTATATGGATACTTAGCGGTTCGTGATTGGGAAGAAAAGCGGTAGATGGTTGTGTAGTCTTGTATGGGATACTGATTTTACCTGTCATGAGAAGTGGGGATTGTGAAGGTTTGTCAAGAGGAAATAATCAGTGTTAATTCTTCGGGCATGGCAATCAGATACTACGTCAGTGCGTGTGTTCACCTTCCAAATCATGGCCATACTGGAATAATTGCGTCACAAAGCAATGCAGCCCCCATATCTGCCCATCCGTTTATGTCTCAATCGACTGAGTAATTGAGTCGGCACGATTGAGAATTGCTGACTGATGCACCGCGCGCTGAGTGGGGACCGACGGACCTTCTGTCGACGTCGCCGCGCTTCCAACGGCACGGGCCCCATCGGCAATTTCATGGCCTTCGGCATCAGGCCCGGAACCGCCACTAAAGCCACAGCCAACCTCAGGGAAGTTTGGAGCGAGCCTCGGCAGCCTTGGGCCATTTGGATGTGAGTGTGAGTGAAGGCGGGTAGGCGGCAACGGGTAGACGGATTAGAGACAGATGTAGACTGTATGTTTCCCTTTGTTTGCAATCACAAGAACCCACAGAATTGCGAGCCAACCAGTCTATTAGGTCAATAACCAAAGACTTGATGTTGGGTTTTACACCAACCAACACAAGCGGATCAGCGGGCGACCGTTCGGTTTCCGTGGTAAGTAACCGCGCGCGCACAATGGAAAGACACCAAGAGTGGATGACTAATGCTGCGGAGTCAGCCATGCATAGCGGGTAAAAACCCCACTATCCGCAATGGTCCCGCCAACTATCGCCATCGCAGTGTTGCGCATCGTCCCTCTCAGACGACATTTGGTTCTCGCGCAACCCTTTTTGTTGTCTTTGTTACCGTTTCTGTGTACCTTTGCTTCCCCGGTTCCTGGTCCTGCCACCCCCAAAGCCCGGCTGCATTTCCGCTCAATGCGCCCTTAGAGCCAGCCTTGCCTCATCCCTCCCACAACTGCGACAATTGCCGATTGCGGCGTCGGCCGGCCCATCATGCCTTCAGACAGCGTGACAGACACCCCCGCGGGCTCATCCCAACTCCCTTCGTTTTACTCTCCTCGAACCCAGGCCGCCGATGCCTCGGGCTCGCAAAACGGTGACAGCAATGCCCAGTCACAACCCATAGACGACCTGTCCCTCACAACCGCCGAAGCCCCCGAAACCCCCGCCGGCTCTGCGCAACCGCCCCCGCCATCACTCCTGTCCCCCGCCTTCACTCCGCCCACCACTCCCGGCACCGCAACACCCACAACCGCTGGACCTCGCGGTGTTCCAGTCGACAGCTCAATTCCATCGGGCGGCTGTGGTTCCAAAAAGCCTCGCCTGCTCGAAACTCTTCCCGAGGTGCAATGTATTGTGCGCGCCCGCATCCCTACTGTTGCCGGAACCGAAATGTTCCTGCATCTGTACACGAACAACGTCGATAACAAGGAGCACCTCGCCATTGTATTCGGAAACAACATCCGCAGCAAGAGCCTTGATGCACCCCGCGAGGGCGAAACCGAGATGGACCGCATGGTGCGTGGCGCCTACACTGGCAGACTGTTCCCTGGTCGAACGACCAGCGGCATGGGCTCCGGACAGCCCCATCAGGAGCAGTCTCAGGAACCCCAGCCCCCTCTGGTGAGAATTCACTCCGAGTGTTATACTGGAGAGACCGCCTGGTCGGCTCGATGTGACTGCGGTGAGCAGCTGGACGAGGCCGCCCGTCTCATGAGTCTGCCCAGCAACGCAAGCGGCGGCATCATCGTCTACCTGCGACAAGAAGGCCGAGGAATTGGTCTCGGAGAGAAACTTAAGGCATACAACCTTCAGGACCTGGGTTCGGACACTGTCGAGGCGAACCTGCTGCTGCGTCACCCAGCTGATGCGCGAAGCTATGGACTTGCCACTGCCATGTTGATGGATCTTGGCCAAAAGGACGTCCGACTACTCACCAACAACCCCGACAAGATTCGTGCAGTTGAAGGACCAAACCGGGAGGTTGTCGTTACCGAGCGAGTTGCCATGGTGCCTCTCTCATGGAAGGGTCGCGGTGGCTTCCGAAGCCAGGAGGTTGAGGGTTACCTCAAGACTAAGGTGAGTCTAATTCTCAAGTCTTTAAACCCCGAAAAAGAAACTCAAGTATGCTAACCCACGATTATAGATTGAGAAGATGGGCCACATGTTGGACATGGCAGGCCTCCCCCAGTGAGCTCGGCTGGGATGACATGGATGAATGGAAGGATTGTTGGACCATAACACGCATGTATGGAGTTTGTTTGGCGGTGTTTCGTTGGCGTTACGGCAAGGATCTATTGGATCTGTAGATAAAACCGGTATATACCTCAACATTTCTACTGTGGGAATTCGGATATGGCATGTGGTTGTCTGACATGTCGTAGGCTGTCATGACTTGAAGCAAGGCTTGCGACGGGGCCGTCCAATAGGCACGGCACTTTCCTTCAGCCCACCCACCACGCTTTCTGCATGGCATAATAGATTTGGCGCTTGAATTGATACTTTATGCGATTCGAGCGGCTCTGTTTGTGCAAACCGGACCAAGCCATGGCCCTAGGCGAAATGACGTTGACAGGTACATGAGCAAACGTCCATTTTAGTGGGGAGACCCTGTAAACAATTTTGCGCTAGCGCTCTCCCGCAGGCAAGGCAGTCGCAGAATTTCAGCCTTCCGTCACTTGCACCCACGCGTCAAGCTGCAAGCTGCAATTCACGTTTCTTCTTTTTCGCCCACTTTCTTGTTTTTCCCGAGAACCAACGCTCCTTTCGATACATTTCCTTCAAGCATGCGACCATAGCGACATCACACATCAACGCGCAAAATGTCGTCCAAGGGCATTCGTCTGCGTCTTGTCATCCGCAGACACGCGGTTCCAGAGGTCAGGCTCGTTTGGCCTTGCAACACCTCCGAGGATCTCACCATCGCAAAACTCTTGACGCAGGTCAACGAGGTGGTACCTCTGGAGAGCAGCGAATGGGGCCTCGAGGACTACGCCGTCGAGCTTAGCGACGAAAAGGGAGGCAGCTTTGAGTGTCTGCACTTTCAGCAGGTTGCCCAAATATTCAAGGAAGATGACCAAGTTGTGTATGTTTTTTTTGCTTGCACTTCACAAAGTCAAAAACCAGGCTAACTTCCAAACAGGATTCGGTCCCTTCTTACTGAAGATCTCAGACGGCGACGACTCAGTGGGCGACATCAGATTTCCTCGGACGGGAAGCACCTTATTGACGGACTTGCTTTTGGGAGACCTTGGCTCCGAGTTCCACGAGACCGACCTGCCCTCGACCTGCCCCCACGAAAACGAGCCCGCATCACACACGAGGAAGCTGAAGATGATGAGGCTGAAGATCCCTCATTCCAAGAAGAGGAGCCGCTTCGGCTCGAGGCGCCCGAATCGTTTCAGGTCAACCCCGGCCGCGTTGCGTTCCACGCAATGTTTGACGACGCCGACCGCGAAGCCGACAACGAACAAGATGAAGGTGCCGACAGCGAAGGAGAGTTTGAGCCAGTCAGGGACGCAGAGAGCAGCGCAGATGAAGAAGAGGACGTCAACCTTGAAGATGAAATCCGTCTTTTGCAAGAGGACAATGCCGTCATTGGAGAAAACCCATCCACAGAGCGGCTGGAATTTTACTCTGAACTGGATGATGAACCCCTCAGGGGTCTTCTGTCAGCTCAAGATCTCGATCTCTCGTCCTTGGATCATATTACCGCCCTGCGATCGGCATTTCCCTTGACGTCGATCTCCGCTATCCATTCTGAGCTGGTTGGCCAGAACAAGAACTTGAGAGAGACATATCAGGCGCTGGCCAGGACAAATGAGCCGATCATGACATTTGATGAGATGATGGATCAGGCACTGACAGGCTTCGGTGACTTTGCTCAGCCAGGTCTACTACGCCAAGAGACGTCAATACTATCTGGTTTGGGAAACCAGGATTCTGGCAGCGTTCCAAGGGCCTCCACGAGGCCACTCATACAGGAGGTTGAGAGCATCGACAACCCGACATCCGAGGGCGACAGTGACGACACCTCGAGCAGTGGCAGCAGCTCCGAGTCGGATTCGGATTCAGAGTCAAGCTCTGGTAGTGAATCTGGTGACAGCACAGATGATAGTGATAGCTCTGACAGTGATTCGAGCGATTCAGACTCAGATTCAGATTCAGACTCGAGTGAAGATGATTCGTTCGAGGATAGGTCAGGAAGCAGCTCAGGTAGCGAAAGCTCCAGTGATGGGTCCAGCGACGACTCAAGCTCAAGCGATGACTCTGATTCTTCCAGTTCCGATTCTGATTCAGAGCCCGAAGAGGTTTCCTCAAGGCCGACAGCCCCAAGTGGAGCTGTAGTCCCTGGGCTTATCAAAGAAATCCCGACTGCTTCCGATTCCCCAGCGCCAGATGCCCCTGTCCCTCCTGGACACGGCTCGTGGAGGACCCAAAAGCGCAATGCTAGGCGACGAGAAACAAAGCGATCCAAGAATTCGGATATCACGCAATCTGAGCCCTTGAATAGTGATCAGGAGCTATTGGCTCGTAAAAGAGCTCTCTTGGGCGAGCTTGGAGGACTCACGTCCCCGGGAAAGACTACTTCTCCCCTTATTCAAGAGATTGATGAGGAGGTACAGGCTGAAGACGTTCAACCTGAGGTGGAAACCGCAGCTCAGCCATCAGCAGAGCCAGCAGAAAAAACAAACGATGCCGCCCCGGACTCGGAGTCTAGTCCACGCCGCCGTGCAAAGGTCGATGTAGGAGCTGGGCGCAGACTGCTGTTCGGCGCACTGGGACTCAAAGCCCCCAAGTCAAAGTCAGACGAGGATAAGCTTCGCAAAAATCTCATGAAGGATGTTAAACCCTTGGAAAATCACCGGACTAAGGATTCGCAAACAAACGGCGACAAAGATGCGGAAGCTGAAGAAGCCGACGAAGATCCCGATGCATGGCGCGAAAAGATAACATACCGGGCGGTTGAGTGTTGCCACGAGGGAATGGTACTTAGCGAACCACCATTTCCTTTTGTGCAGCGTTGGGATCCGCAGCAGCAGTATGGGTCCATGAGAAAGAGAAAGAGACAATCTCAAAACTACGACGAAAGCTACTACGACAACAGTTACTACGACGAAAATTCTCAGTGGAACGAGGACGGTGGCGAGTGGGAGGAGAGCAGCCAGAAGAAGAAAAAGAAGAAGTCGAAAAAGGGAAAGGCCAAGGAGACGGAGGATGACGAAAATGTGGTGCTCAATTATGACGACACACCAGCGGTAGCACAACAGGAAAGCAGCCACTTCGAGGATGACGACTTGCCAGCTTTACCTGAAGACGTTACCACTCTGCCGAGCCTCGAATTTGGCGACATCAAACCGGGTATGGTGATTACTTGGAGTCAGCTGCTCATGTCAAAGGCCACACGTTGGCAGCCTCAAAGCGTTGCTCTGACTGGGTTGGTTCTATCGATAGGCGAGGATGAATCTCTCCACGTCCTTCTCGCGAAGAGGGACCGCCAGGAAAACGACAAGGAATATGATGACGACGGCAACCGAATTTATGAAAAATTCGAGGCACCAGACTTGGATGAGGATGAAGAGGTCGAGGATGACGGGCGACGAGATGTTTCTCGGTATGACCTTGGGGGGCCAAGACTGCTACAGTCGATATCAGTCCCCAATTCATCAAACATGCCTGCAAAGGGTGCGGTCCAGCCATTGGAAGACGCGCTGATGAAAGAATCAGGCGCAGAAAAGGTTAGCGAGAAGCAAGAAAGTGACAAGAACATGGCTGAGGAGTTAGATTTGCAGGAAGTGATGGCCGGGGACGCCGAGCCGAGAGGCCCGGGAGCAGGAGAGCCTGCGGAAAGCGACAAGTCGACCTCGATTCCATCCAGACAGATCCTGCCCCTGATCGAACTGACGACCTCGAACGATTCAGCACCTCACAATGTAATGCAGACAAACACACCCAGCGACATGATTGGCAGTCCAAGTCGACAATTACAGGAAGCCTCGCACACGGCCCAACACCAACCAAAAACCAACCCCGACGAAAATGAAACTGCCACCAGGGCTTCCAACAAAGCCGAGATGGATGCTGAGGTTGAAGATTCCGGCTCAGCACCGTTGGCAGATTCTGTATTGGACTCGGTCATTCCTGATAGCTTACCCTCATACGACTTTCCCTCACAGCCCTCAGCAGACGACTTTGCACTATCACAATTCAACGCAGGCCAACAAGCCGGGCCTCCTTCTTTCACTAGCATTCACAGCGGACGCCAACCACCCTCGAATTTCGGGTTATCATATCATGAGGAAATGGGACAAGATTCGGAAATGGTAGACGCTACACCTCGTGCACAGGCGACATCCCCATCCAAGGAAAATCAAGCTGCAGAGGGCGAAGACTCGAGCGGCAGTCCGCTTCCTACGCTTGAAGAAATTTTCCACACGGCAGAAACGTCTAGGCAAACCCAGAGTCCATTTAAATCAAGCCAGCTTTCAGCAATCAAGTCTCTAAAGGCCAGCGTCAGAAAAGACTTGGAGTATGAGGAAGCGATGCGCAAGCTGGACGAGGGCGAGGAGTCGGGGGATACGTCAAACAAGAACAAGTCAATTCGCAAACTGTTTCCGAACGCGACACAGCCTTCAGGTTCCGAGGATGTGCCCAAGTCGCTTATTCCCAAGGTGGATACACCGAAGAAGAGCACACCGAAGACGAGCACGCCGTCTCGGCGATCGAAGCGCGGGTCGCCATTTGTGGTTCCAGAGGGGAGCCAGGTCATTTCTCTTAGTTCGAGTCCAGGATCGTCACAATTTGCGGAGGATTACGCGCAGGACAGCGAGGATGAGTCGTACAAGGACAGCCAAGCAGAGGCGTCAAATCCATCACAGAAAACCAACGAGGTGACTCGGCGGGAAACGAGAAGTCGGGTGAAGAGTGTTCCGGCAACAGGTTCGATTTCCAAACGGACTCGGGGGGCACGCAGTCGAACATCTCTCCCGCCGGCACTCAATACCAGAGCCAGTGCGTTTAGCCAGATCAAGGGGCGGAGAAAATCAAGCAGGAAATGATGGGAGCGGCTGAGTCGAGTGTATTATCATGATTGAGCGTGTGCGTTGCATTGGAGTTGAGGATACCAGTCCATGTACAATCCATGTACAGTCCATGTATTGAATATTGTGTACGATGAGAGGATGATTGGCTGCGACAGCAGTCGGGGTTGTAATAGAGGCTGCCTTGAGACGGGGGAGCAAAGCGGGGCCCCTCGGATCGGGGCCCTGATCTGCACATGTGCGTCTGAGTTGAGAAAAAGAGAGCAAATGGAAATGTCAATTGTACCCAACTCGGCTAAAATAATTAGAGTAGAGAGTAAGAGTAAAGAACAAAAGATGGTTAAGTCGCTCGCCTGTTTCACGTTGCGTGTGACTGTATCTTGCACGCTTCACACGCAGTTGACGGCAGCCAACCAATCCCGCCGCACCCACAGCACCAGGACGACCCCACCCAGGCCATTGGGTCACGCTCCCCAGGCCTGGATCTGCAGGTTTTGGGGCGGGTTTGGTGCGGTTTTGGTGCCGGACGCACGCTGTAACTTGCCCCTATGGATATGGCGATAGTCACAGCGTGCTGTTTAGCCTATGTGGGTTGTGTGGGTGTGTGGGCTGGATGCAAGTGTGCGTCACGGGTGAGATCAGAACAGGACGACGCATGATAAAAAGAGTCGCGTGCAGTAAGAGGCGTCGATGAGCTGGTATTCTCTCGTCGGTCTCTTCTCTTTCTTTTACGTCTTTATGTTTCGTTGAGCGGACATTGCCTTCTCTTTCTCTTCTTCTTCTTTCACTCTTTGTCACTACATCTTATTGTTCAAAGACAAACTTGGGTTTCACCATCGGTATACTTGTTCAGCATTCACTGTATACCATTGTTCATTGCAAATCAAAGCACACTATTTACGGCAACATACCTACCTATAACCACAAGTTCTGGAGGTTCTCAGAAGTTCCTGGAAATATTTCTTTGCAAATATTCAAAGTCCCCCCGGGGAAGAGAAATCAGTGCTCATGCGCGTCATCGTCATCATCATCACCACCCGAAGATGAAGCTCCTACCCTACACCGTCATCGCCGCCCTCTGCCTCGGCGGCGTCACAACCGCGGCGCCCGCGCCCGCACCCGCAGTCACCACGCCCATGTCGACGCCCACGCACGTGTGCCCAGACATGACGCCCTCTCGAGAGCAGCCGACGGCGGCGGTGGCATCTTCGACGGCGAACCTCCACGCCAGACAGTCGCAGCCCCCCGTTGCAAACCAGGGGGGCTCGGGCAGCAGCAACGCCAACAACAACCAAGGCTCGATCCCGCCCTACGTGCCCATCGTCACGGCGGCGGCCACCCAGGACGCGGCGCTGGCCAGCCTGGGCTACTACCAGACGACGTACTACGAGTGCCACACGCGCGACGGCGCCGAGCACTGCGGCTGGCACATCCCCGTCCAGAAGATCAAGTCCTCGGGCCACAGCCACAGGGCAGCAGGGTGGGGAGCCGTGGCCGTGGCCGCCGGGGTTGTGGGGTGGGTGGTCGTGTAGGGCTGTAAGATGTATATATATATATATACGTATGTGCGTGTGTATCTATATATATGTGCATCCTGGGCGGCGTTGGAGGGGATGGGGGGAGTTTTGTCCATAGACCCTTCTTCTTTTTTCTTTTTCTTTCATTGTTAGATACCCGCCGCTGGCCGGCATTAATGAAGACACGAGACAATATATATGAATTCAAGAAATCCATGTGCCTGCGTCAATCTCTGCGGGTCAGTGTCCAGTCCCAGTCTAGCCCAATCCCCCTTCTTCTTCATATAATCAGACACTTCAGATCACAAATCAAGAGCGGAGTGGAGAACCAGGAACAAGAAAAGAGTTTTAAGAGGAGCAAATGTGCTGTAATATTTTTTTGGTCCGAAACCCGAAACACCATTGATTTCATGCTAGTGTATTGAGGAAAGATCATGAAAGCCAAGCATTCACTCTCCCTCGCCGAGTCCAGAAATCCGTCGACAGGTCCCTCATGTCGATGAATTGGACGCACCCGCATAGCCGTGGCGGCACCTGCACAAGGCAAAAAAACACCACAGCTCCCCCACCGATCCGAGGATATACATGAGCGTAACCGTTTATTTCTCCTTCTTCGCCTTGGCACCCTTGACCTTTGCGGTTCCCCGCAGGGTCTTTTGACGGTTCTTGCGCTGCTTGCCTGTGGACGGGAAGAAAACACGTTAGCACGTTGCACGCCCACGGGGCTGGACGCCCGCCGCACCCCAGGGGGCGCGGCCGGCTCATCGGGATACGCACGCTGCTGTCTGCTGGCACGCTCGACCTTGGTGGCGAGACCGACACGGACCAATCGGTACTGGGGCTCGAACTTCTTCATAGCCTCGGGGGAGTCGTAGACGAGGGCGAAGCCGGTGGTCTTGCCGCCACCGAACTGGGTTCGCAGACCGAAGACGGAGATCTGATCCTTCTGGGCCTTGTAGAGACCTCCAAGCTTCTCGCGGAGCTCATCCTTGGAGATGTTGGCGCGGTTGGGGTGGAGGATGTCACTGTATGCAAAAAACACGCGTCAATCAGCCCAGGTCCTTGATACAAAAATTTGATGCCTCAAAAATCCCCCCTTCACATCGGCCATCGTTCCGGCAGCAATCTCTCTCTCTTCTCGCTCAATTCCCCGGGCAAGCAACGGACAATTGTCGAATCTCTCTAGTCGTCAAGAGTATTGGCGTGCAGTGTATTCGTCGTTGTCGTCGCTTGCGGGGGGGAAGAGAGCAAGAGCAGAAAAAAAAAAGTAGCTGGAACGGCCGAGCGAGGGGTTCATTTCGTCAAAAGGGCTGCACTCACACGACCATCTGCTTGCGTCCCAGCAGAGGGTTGCGGATGAACTTGCGAGTTCGGAGGGTGACGGGGGAGTCGTTGTCCGCCATGGTTACGGTGGATGTGATGGTCTCTGGGAGTGTTGACGGGGGAGAGACGGCGGGTTGGGTGGGTGAGGTCGTGGATGAAGTTGTCGCGAGCGGCGAAACTAGGCAAAGGAGCGAAAATTCCGACCGCCGTGTCGCTTAATTGGGCCCAACCCTAACAGAGCGGTTGTGGGCGCTGCCTGATCCAATTACAAGGCCCCGACAGGCCACAACTGCATTTTTTCCTCGTCCTGTCACGTGAAGTCGAACCCTGCCCCGCTGAAAACCATTTCGCCGGTAAAGACTCGGCAGAACGCCCTGCGCCGCCAGAAATTGTTAGCAAGCATGACTTGACGCCTTCGCTGGTTCGGCGATGCACGACATGAGGGACCCCAGTCTTGTGTGGAGATGGTTGGGTTTAGACCCCGTTGACCCAATGACAGACCTTGGGCAAATGTGAAGCCATCATCATGCTATAGAGGGTTGACTTGAGAGGGGAAACAGAGAGAGAAAAACAGCATAACAGGCGGCGCCTAAAATCCATCCTTTTTTTATTTTTTTTTATTAATTAGCCCAAGTGAAAACAGCCTATACTGAGCACTTGTTGTCGACATGGCGTCGTCATCATCGTGGTCAACTCAAGTCAACCGCTTCTGCAGCCAATATCTGCAGCTGGAGCCAGACCTGGATTTCCCCGAGCCATCTCTCCTCAAGACACAGCAGGTTCAGGATGCCATTTACCAGAAACTGTTTGAGGATGGCGCTGTCCAGTACGGCCCTCCCCAGCGATACCAGCTGCGTGTGCTCAAAGAGCTCATGAAACGGGTCGAGGCCAGTATCGACGACTGGGAAGAGTATGTGAGTTTATTTTATTCCCGTTGACACGGCAAGCGTCTCATGCCGCGTCATGGTTGTTGTCGACGTCCTAACCTCATTAGGGCGTTTCTGATGAATTGATGTCTACTCTATCTGTGCTCCTCGCAACACCTCTGCCGCCAGAGGCCACGTCTGTCCAGCAGAAATGCTACGTTACGTACCGCCTGTCGGCACTGGAGGCTGGGGAAACTCTATCTCAACCGCAATATGTCGGAGTGCCTCATATAACTCTTCTTGAGAACCGATCCCTAATCTCGGCGGCTGGCACCACCGGCCTCCGAACTTGGGAAGCCGCACTTCACCTCGGGGTGTATCTCTGTCAAAACAGCACCATTGTCAAAGATAAGCGCATCCTGGAGCTGGGGGCCGGCACGGGGTATCTATCTATCCTCTGCAGCAAGCTGGGGTCTCCGCACGTCATTGCCTCGGACGGCTCTGACGATGTCATCAACAACCTCCCCGAGAACCTGTTTCTCAACGACCTCCAAGACTCCGACATGGTAACGCCTATGGAAGTCAAGTGGGGGCACGCCCTCGTCGGCACGGAGGAGGACAAGTGGAACGGCGGTCGTCCTGTAGACGTGGTGCTGGGGGCCGACATCACATATGACCATAGTGTTATACCCGCCTTGGTCGGGACTATTCTGGACGTCTTTGAGTTGTATCCCTTGGTCGAGGTCTATATATCCGCGACGCAGCGCAACGAGAAGACATTTCAAGTTTTTCTGGACAGGTGCCGGGGCAATGGACTTGCCGTGGAGGATCTGGGCTTCGAGATTCCAAGACGCGAGGCACAAGAGGGGCCATTCTACAACGACAAAGTAGCCATCCGCATCTGCAAAGTATCAAAGTCTTGACCAAAGTGCCAGACTTTCGGATAAGCATGTCCAGCCTCGGCGGGGTCCCTTGATAGTCAAATGTTCCAACAACGGTTGCGCGCGCGGCCCGGCCAATGGCCTGGTTTCAACAGTCCGGTCCCAGCTCACGTTCTACAACCGCAGCTGCCCCGGTCCATTGCGAAGACCATGTTGATTCGCAGGGGTATTACGGCATGGCATTGAAGAGATCGGCAGTAGAGAGCCGGTCCCGAAAGCCACGCGGGGAATTTCAGCTCCAGGGTAGCCTGAACGTCATGCGATTCCTCAAGCTGTCAGATCATGGATGCCAAACACGGGTGTGATGTCAACTAGTTTGTGATGAATGAGAACTCAGATCCCGTGTTGAATCCCGGCGGATTCAAACGGGTGACATGGGCTTGCGTGTCAACACAATACAGCGGGGTTTGTCTCATGTCACACCACTGGTGATGTCGACTACGAGGTTCGCTTCTGCTCGAGCATGGGTTGGCGATTGGTTCCTACGACACGGCCCACGTCGGTTGCAAACAACCAAGCTACGGAACAGTAAATTATATAGGTGAAATGGCACCCCTGCCCCCGCGGTTTGCGCTCCCAAGACGTCAATTGTTTCACCCAGCTTGCCGGTCGGTGTGGGCATACCACGCGGACTGGAGATGGGTTCCGCTGGGACACAGAAACACTTGTCCCGTTGTCTGTTTTGGGGGCGGCGGCTCAACTTGCGGCCGATAGAGCCCAACGCTCAAATTTCGATCTATCCCGATGATTGGTCTGCGCCGCGCCCGATAACCACTGACCGGATCCTCCAACCGACCAAAAAATGTGGTGGGGCGGGACGAGAGCACATGGTCATGAAGTCATGGAACCGAAAACCGGGCTGGGGGGAGCACGGCCAATGGCGACGGGGGGAGGAGGGGAGGGCAAAGATTGAGGTCCTGAATCGAAGATCCATGATATAGGCGATGTGACACTGGGATGATTGATGGAGTGACGGGAACGTAGGCTGGATCCTGCCAGGGACTGCGCGGTGTTTGGATCGACAGCGGCGAAACCGGAGATGATATCCGCCAAGGGAAAACAAGCGTCCAGTGTTGTGTTTGATATCAATGACGACTCCGTTGGTGGGAGGACGCGGATATGACCATGGATTGGCTGCTATGGTCCCTCTGCGTTACAGATATAGACCCCGGTGGTTAATTTATGTGTTTTCGCTTTCACTCTCTTCTAGAAGGGCGATCAATAAGAATCCATCCTCCCCCCTTCAACGTCCTACCAGTTGGCACGTGCAAGCGACAACATGAGGCCCCAGTTGCCCAAGCTTGGGTCTCCAGTCGATACCTGGCACATTACACGTGTACTGGCAATTCTAAATTACCTGGGGCAATCTGGGATAATCCGTCCAAGGGGGGATGGGGATGGGGATGGGGAGTGTAGACTTGAGTGGGACAGTCAAGGAAGCAAGCCCGGGCGCGGATCCAAGTTAATTTTCCCGGTTGACTGGACAGGGCCTTTGTCGCTCTCTTGTCTCTTTCTCTCTCTCTCTCTCACCTCCCACTCGTTTGTCGGTTCCCAGTTTTTATTTGTCCTGTTGCTTTCCCACCGCCGGCGACTAGATATTTCATGGGGAAGGGATCTTCCAGACGGAGGATCCCTGGTGCGCGCGCGCCCGTGGGCCGGGATGTTACACATTGATTAGGTATTAGGGGGGGCGTGTGAGGGTCTCTCTCAACCGAAGGGAGAACTAGAGCCTCTTCGCTGGCTCGCTCGGTGCCGGTACATGCTTGGATGGATGGATGGGGGAGGTAATTGATTGATGGTGGCGGCAGATAATATAATCCATCCTCATTTGGGACGTTTCGAAAACACAATCCTTCCTCGGTGAGTGGTTGGACTGGGGGGATGGAGGTGTCATCTTGTTTTTTTTGATGATGGCGTCTGGGCGCGATATGCAAACAGGCTTTCCCTATCTCTTCTGCTCTCCGTGGGAAGTCCCAGGGTGTGGGGACCGGTAATTGGGGGGCCACGCACATGGGATGAGAGAATGTCGTGATGAACGAACGGCACTCCCGGATATTTGCATTTGAGCTCTTTTTACCACTCTTGCCCACTCCCAAAAATTTCTGCCTCGCAAGAATAGAACGCTCGCAGGGGGAACCGCCGGCGGTTGCAATCCCCCCGAGCGAGGGGGTCCGCTTATTTCCCGGGCGATTTGCAAGTTTGATCGTCACCTTGGTTGTATTTTATTTTATTTTATTTTAATTAAATATATTATGTCCTATTTTGCATCATGCATCTTGATTTTTACCTCTTAATATTTTTTCCGGTAAATCTTATTTGAATTTTCTCTCTTTTTTCTCCCCCTTCCTTGCCAAAGGCACAACCCAGGCATGCGTCCCACCCATCGTCGGGAGACGGGATGGATGCCAGATTATGGAACTGGGGAAACTTTGTACAGG
Organism: Calonectria multiphialidica; assembly: GCA_020623665.1. Taxonomy (NCBI): domain Eukaryota; kingdom Fungi; phylum Ascomycota; class Sordariomycetes; order Hypocreales; family Nectriaceae; genus Calonectria; species Calonectria multiphialidica. The sequence goes on from JAHVYC010000104.1 coordinate 188,751, forward strand.
GGGCGGGGGAGGATAGACATGGGGGGATGAGAAAGAAAAAAAAAAGCGAGAGAGCATGGGCAACTAAACTAAAGCTCTTCGTCCGCCCCCGGTCGAGTCGGACCGGGATCATGATGACGGAACGTTTGGGCCTGTGTTTTTGGTATATGCCATATTGCGTATTGTGTTTTTTGTGTGTCCCGGGGAAAAAAGCTGCGGGTACAATGTACATGCGACGGTTAGAGTCTTGGTTCAGCAAAAAGCAAAAAAAGAAAAACAGGCAAAAGGAAACAAGAGCCTCCCCTCGGGACGCTAGAGTCGTCATCTAGCAAGCCACATTCGTGATTGTAGACAGACCATCACCCCACGGCTGGTCTCGTGGGTTGTTATCAGCAGTTTTCGCGTGCGCACTGCGACGTCGACAGCAGGACGACAGCAGCATTCAGTAGCATTCAGTAGGCGTCCCCGTCCGTCATGCATAATGCCCTCGCTACCCGTTCCCTGCAGCTTAGCTCGAGGCTTGTTCTGGAGAGGAGCAGTTGAGTAGTGAGCCAAGCTTTTTTTACGCCATGTCGATCCCACCTCTTGCCTTATCCCTCTGGTGTGCCGGTGCTGAATTCCTGGCGACCTTGTGCGGATCTGGTGGGGACGACCGTGTGTGCCCGGCCGGGGCCCGTCGTTTCTCTCTCTCTTCTTTGGTTCCTTTGGCTCCTTCGGTTGCTCTTTATTTCACGGATTCCGTTTTAGTGAGGGGATTGGTCGCGCTCCCACCCTCCAGCCGGAGAGGGGGAAATCGCCTTTTGACGTGCTGCTACACTGCTATCGGACTGGCCTCCCCGGGCTCGACGCTGATATCGGACTAGAAGGTCTCATGGCTCATGGGACTCTCTCACCGGCTGCACGTCTCTCTACATCGTCTTCGCACGTGGTGGTTGTCTCCCTGTTAGGCTGCCAACTGTCTGCTCTGGCCGGCTGTGGGTTTGCGGCCCTGCTGCAGGGAGTGCGTTGGGCTGCTGCTGCTTGCGTGCCCCATGCCCGTCCACACGCTCCCCCATGATCCATCCGGTCCCCATTCAAATCGTGCATTGTCCCCATTCCATCGCCGGCGTTTGCTGCGCTGCGCTGCGTGCTTGCTTGCATTGTCGCGACCTCCTCCAATCGCCACCGCACGCCCTCGCCGCACGAGATAGCCCGCGCCACAGGGTTGGTTGCGCCAATGCCACGCCTCGCCTGCGGGGGGGTCATGAAGTAGGAAAGGGCCCAGTGGCAGTTAGTTAGGGA